>BHDV01040586.1:31062-118990 GCA_005406045.1 Adoxophyes honmai | reverse complement strand
AAAAAAAACCCTGAAAAATGTACATTTATACGACTATTTTCTTAATTCCAAAAAGACCATTTCGGAGGTTTTTTTCTGCCCAGTTTATCCCAATACTTTGCTTAAACAATACCTACAAACGTAGAATTTCGGTATTATTTGTTTTAGTTTACCAGCAATAAACAAAAGATGACATCAGTATGATTCCCTTCTATTACTGCTATTGGTAAATTAGTAAGCATCGGGATGCCCCTAGTATGCGATAAATACTGGCATTGTTACTAAGTCCCTACTATATTTTTTACCATCATATTTGTTTAAAAAAAACCTACATAATACATTTGCAATTGTACCAGGAACCAAGGAACTGAAAGAGTTGAGACGTATCCGTATCGTTGGACATAAGAATCGGTAAAGTGAATGTAAGGAGCAAGAGCCAAGGAATACCTAAAGCTATCTGTCAGTTGGACCCGAGCTATTTCCTAAGCCCGGATTTACCCCGTTCGCTTCACTCGAGAACTGATTCTCTCCGATAAGACGCGATATTTGTGTTTCAAGACATTTTTCAAGCAACTTAGCAGTTTCTTGTTTAAAATACTGGCAATACGAAGAAAAATTTTATATTCTAGAAACGTTGTTTATATATTTCGACATAATAAACTTCTGATGAGGAAGAAAAACATGAGTAAACAACATGCGTATGGACGTCAATTTTAAACTTATTTGCAATCAAAATCCATCCTAAAAATTAAACCAATGCATAAATTAAAAAATCTAGTTTAAAGTATTTCGTTAAAAGGAAGGACTCAAAAGCAGAATTTAAAATTTATGTTAAAACTATACGGTTCATTTAAATTCAAACGTTTGTGCCCCGATTAATTGCGCAATCCCAAGGTTTAGAAATTTAGTTTCGTATTGCGTAAAACGCGGAATCATCACGTAATTTAAACAATAACATTTACAAAGTGCTACGGGTAGCTCAAAATTTTGACGCAGCAACTTATACTGTGGACTTTGCCTCTAACTTGTTTGCTTGTCAATAAATGAGCGCAAAGTCCATAAGGCTTAGTCTATACTGCACAATTTGTGCTGTGATGTGGTTTTCTGTAAACGTAGGTTCATGGCACGACACAGCTAAATGCAAAATACAAGGACACATACTATATTTAGCGCAAATTTCATCGAAATGGAATGCGCCTTAAATGTAATACAATAGCTTAACATGACAGCTCGAACAATGTCGCTTCTTTGTCTTTGTAAAAAAAATATTCGCTACATTTAGAGGCTGTGTTTTGAAAAATTACTATCTATTTCTTATAGCATTTTTTTTCAACAAGACGAAGTTTCTAAACCTCAAAAATATTCCCTTTCTGAGAAAGCGGTAAAACAACAGGCGGGAGAACCCCGCTGAATAGTGTCGGAAAATCCGAAGTAAAATCAGAAAATCCTCACTGTAAATAAAGGGGGTGAATAAACGAAGCGACGTTTGCCTGCGACGGATTCTTTTTCATTGCCCCGTCGAGTGATATATTCTCCCGCCTCACTATTGCTTTTTTTAAGTTCATAGGCGTACATTTATATAGCGTATTGAGCTGACAATTTGATTATTTCCTATTTGGGTAGGGCCATATTTAAACGCTCCATCGTTATGTTAAGAAATTTAGTGAATATATCAATGATTATAAGAAATTTAAGTAGTAAAACATACAAGCCCGTCGAGAAAAAGAGAGATCGCTTTTTTTAGTTGAAAAACTTGCGGATTTTTGGCAACATGAAGAAAGAAACATTCTGCAGCCTATGTCTCTTTTTATTTCTTCATTTTACAAAATTAGGTTTAAACTTGGATAAAAGATAATAAATATAGTGATAGGTTGGCCGCACGTCGCCTCTTACGAAGTCCACAGGAAAAAATAAGAACCCAACAGCACACGGGGTCTCGCTGACCCATAACCCTACCATGACCTATAACAATATGAATACCCTGGGTCAATCTTAAGGCAGTAAGTTCCATTCAACCCTTCCCAACAATCATAAACAAGTTTATAGTGTCGCAAGCCTATTAACCAGGAGTTTCTTTTACGACCCCTGTTTACATGGTGCCCGGAAAGACCCAAGAATTTCTACTTAATTATCCACCGACCCTACTAAAATTTACGACAGAATTTATGCATGGCGGTCCTGTGTTGCCAATTCTTTTTCCGGTTTTCGTTTGGAGGTTTTCATCTTTTTGGAGTGGAGAATACATATTCAGACAAAATTTGTTGAATATGTCAAGGTAAAATTCATACTGAGCAGACAAAATGGTCAAACCCATGCTAACCACATAGCTACGCTTAGCATCATTTTAGGTTCAAACTTAGATGAAACAGTGACTGGTCACATGACTGTCGCCTAAAATATTCTGAAACCTATTTATTTAAGTCTTTAATGATATCCATGGAGAAAATGGAGATTAATTCAAGTACGTATGTAGGTACAACACTTATCCTTTATTAAGAACATTTCTAAATAAAGGAAAAGTCTTAAGAGGTTTTCTGTAATAAACAGACATGAACTCCCTTTTGAAGATTCTCGGTATAAAGACATTAACATTATTCAATTCACCAACGCACACACTCGCACACGGATCTCCGTCTCTCTAATGGCTCCGACAAATGGTAAGCAAACGCTATCATTCGATCAGCTAATGATATTCACCTCCTCGGAAAACCGTTTCCTTTATCCATACACAACGTGCGTTTGCCGAAAATTTAGCGAGAAATCCGCATTGAGGGAGGGCGTTGCCATGGCAACGAGACGGAGGCTCATGTGGGCTCCAAAACTTTAAATTGTATTACCAGTGCTAGCGAACGCAAATACCTCCTGTGTTAGCTCTATCAATCTTTCATAGAATCAGGACAAGGCAAATTCAGTTTATTGGAACCGTGGAGTAGTGGAAGCGCAAACGAACGCCTCAAATAAGACGTGATGTTTCTGGGGCGGAAACTAATTCACATTGTTTGAGGGTTTTCTTCGGAATATTTTTCAAATATAGTTTATGAATAGAACTTAATTTAAATACGTCTTAGCTGTTCATATTTCAGTCCATAATGTGGGGTACAGTTAAAGTTCCCAATGTTTTAACGCCCCATTAAGTAACTTTAGAAAACAACCATTTCGGAATTTCGCGGTGAAAAGTTTTCCTTCTAAAAATAAAAATTCCCGACTTTTAGAACAGAACACGCAATAATCTCAGTTTAAATCTAATAACATAATCAAAAGCTCGTAAGCGGAAAGGGAATGCAATCCAATCCAAGCCATACGAAGCAAGATAAAAATGAATAGAACGCAGCGACTTTCCTATCAAAAAATTACAGCATATAATTGAATCAGTTTGTCAGAGGAGACCCTTTTTAATCTCAACGGAATGGGATTACGCGATTTTGCTACTGAAGGAAAATCCGATGGAGCAGGGGATGTGAGAGAGGCGAAAATAAGTGGTATCTTCGTCGAAGAGGCGCTGACTCCACGTATAAACAAGGACATTAACATCAAAACTATGGGTCATAGATTGCGTTAACGTGCTTTATGTTGCGTTTTTCGCAAATAAATGTATGTATAAGAACACAATCGGGGCGGTAAGGAAGCACGGATATAATTCCGTGATGGAAGAGTACGTAAACAAAATCATTTGTTATGCTGACATCGAGCTAGGTTTCTTTCGCAATTATGTCAACAACTCGGATACGGAACTAATAAACACAAGCATAGTTATAATGTTATGTCGAATGTAATAACATTTACGTAATGTGCTTTATTTTAAAATATCTTTTTGTAAAATAAACAAACATTCAAACGAAAGCTATTCATCTGAGAACAAACTAAAGACTGTTCAGTCTAAACTTTCAACATTTTGGTTCAATATTATAGCAACAGAAACAGGTATTAAGTTTACTGGTTATAATTATAAGATGTTCTAAAAAGAGGACAGATTAGAAGTACCCAAAATTGTCCAGCTTGTATAACGAGAAGAATGAATGTGAGTGAAGCGAGAGAAGTACACCGCAGGGAATAGGGCGTGATGTTTATGCACCTATGTATGTACTCGTATGTTATTTTAAGGAGGTGCTTAATCAGTAATCACAAAATATTAACCTAAATACTATTATAGTATTATTGTCTACGAATTTTAAATGTATTTCAATTTGTTATTTTCTATAAAGCAGCTAAAAGTTATTGTCAGATAAAAAAAAGTTAGTAAGAATATTGTGTTGAATGAGTCTCTCGATGTAACCAATTTGTCTGAGTCTGCCTGTCAAGGCAGGCAGAATATTAACTGTGACTAAGATTGAAGTCCAATAATGAAGTACTTTATACCGTAGCTACCTTTTTCACGTTATGACGCACACATAATTAGTATAATATGCTTAGCTGGTTTGGTCATGTAGAGAGGATGAATGAAAGAAGATTAACTAAACAGATCTATGCTGGAAGTGTGAATGGATGTGTTGGGAGGGGAAGACCTAGATGGACGTTCCGTGACCAAATCGCGGACGTTTTAGAAACAGGTCAGGTCAAGAGTACCTACCCAAAATCAACGAACATGTATTGTATGCAGAGACTAAACGTGGATGGAACCTGGATGAAGCAAAAGAGGTATCTCAGGATCGTAGCAAGTGGAACAAAGTGGTCTCTGCCTACCCCTGTGGGAAAGAGGTGTGACGGTTTGTATGTATGTATATAATAATTATTATTATTGTATAATTAGTAGAAAAAATTATACGAACAGCTATTGTTAAGTCTGTGTCATTCTGAGCAAGATAAAGACAACAACCACACGGTAACTAACAAACACTAACCGTTAAAAATCGTTAGTGCCAAAGCCTGTTAATCCATATTAGTGAAAATAATAGAAAGTACTTTTAGTTTCTTCTTCATCTCCTTCTATAGAATAATTCAACGGCATTATAATTCGTGTCACAGTGCATTTCGCTGCTCATCCATTCCCGCGTAATGTAGGGATGGTAATTGATCCTTGCTCTACGAACCGGCCGGGTAGCCGGGATAATTGCTGCGTGCAAATCGATAGACGGATATCCGGGAACGAACTAATTGCCCGGCTCGCTGTGAATGTGGACTGCCACACGACTGAATTAGGGAGGAGAATTTTAGGTGAATGTTGGGAATAGTGTAAATAAATACCTAGTTACGTAAATTTACATGGAGCTGCAGGCGTGACTTGTTGAGACTTTGGCCTCGAACTAGACTGCCTGGAAAGGGATTTTTAGTAGGTACAGGGTATTTTTATTTACTTGATATTCTATACTTGTACGACTCCACAATTCTTTAATTTTATGTGATAGATTTCCCACCAAATCGAGGATAGTAGCGGCACGGCCGTCTTTTTCTCGTAACAGATCAGGGTATTTTTAATCGCATTATGTTTTACATGACTGTAAATGATACTCAGCATTTTGTTTTGAACGTTTGAGTTGACATGTAGTCAGAATACACTATTTGTTCAATAAATCTTTTTTTACATACTTAACACAATGAGAGCAGACAAGCAAATGAGACACCTAATTACTTTATTCTAAATAAACAACGAGCTAAAATGTACAGAACACGGTTCGCAATCCATAGATTAATTGAGCGCCCTCAATCTGACCATCGTGCTAATTGCTTTGACATGCTCATGACAATTGAATTATGAACACGGTTTATCCGGATAACAGGTTCCTATTTTAATTACTTTGAAATTATGGAGTTTGAGTGTATGATTGCGCTAGACAGTCCTCCAACAGAAAAGGATGGCAGGAGATCGTTGCGTGAGCTGTGCCCGCTTCTCCTACCTGCATGAATATCAGAATGGCAGAGAAGAAGAAGTATCAGGTGCGTAAAAACTGCATCGTCGATGTTAACAGAAGGGAAAAGGTCTTCTGGACCAATCTCTAATAAAGGCAACCCTGAACATTCGTCGAATTGGTTGTCCATCGAGTACCTAAAAAGTTGTGCAATATTATACCTTCTGTTTGGTCACTATTCTAGGACCTTATTTCGTTTGAGAGTTGTTTAAAACTAAATCATGTTATTTAATCTGCTGATCTTAACTTCTGTAGTGTTCTGACAATTTCATTTTAGAACGCGATCCTGCTAATAAATTAGGCATTTTTGGTTGTCAGGGTACTTGGAGTCCTCTAAACCTGTCAGTCATAAACGACTATAAAATATTATTATAGCTTAATTTTCAAGAAAAGTAATTATGCCTATCAAAGGTAGGTAGACAGAAAGCCTATCTGGGTAAAGCATAAAATTTTATATCAGTTCGCTGTAATAATAGCAGCAGCAGCAGTCTAAATATCAGTTTAACGTTTACTAATGGACTTAAGCCTCCTACATCACGAGTTGATGTACTGTTAAAAAAAAATGATGTGACTTTATAGTATCGAGAAAATATCCACCAGAAAGAATAATTGAGTTTAAAGACGATCAATGTAAACTGTAGATTGTTATTCGTTTTGACAATCGTCTATAAATACAAATGCACATTGTGCATGCTAGTTCAGACCAGTATTCCAACCTACAACGCTCTATAAATAATTATCAAGAAGTATTCGCACCTACCCACAGTCCCACTTGATCACAAGTGAGCTAGTTGCTCTCACCAAACTTGTTGTGCGGCTTCATTTGTGATTCTGTTTCTGGAGTATCTAGGAAATTATTCTTCTTTCCCGGCCTTTGTATTTAGATTATATCTAAAAAAGCAGATGTAGATCGATCTAATGTTTCTATTTTCACATATTCCCAGCTTATCATCATCATCATGGGTTTATTTACTATTTCACGTTTCGTGGCTTCTTCCAGAAAGGAATATTTTTAGGTTTTGAGTTGGCAGGTATAATAACGACAAGTATAAAAATATACCTTAACCTATTTACTTAGTCGCCTCTTATGACATCGACGGTAGAAATAGAGAGGTGTTATTCTTTGTGAGCAAATAAGACCACCACCAGATTTAACCTCAAACCCGATTTCACGTATGCCTCTGTTAAAAGAGTGAATTTTGCATAATTATACAAGTTAGAGAGAAATTACTAAGGCACTATGGAAAATTTCCTTTTTCTCTTGCCTTATACGTGAGAACCACCTTTTTGGCAGAGTATAATTATTTGAACGCCTAGTTGACATCAGCGGCAATTTGCAACCAACGAAACTTTTGCCAAAATTGCATGCTTTAAAAACAATTTCGATCGTTTAAACATACAAACACTTTTGTTCATCGAGATTAACTCGACATGTTTCGGCAGGATTTGTGACCCATTATCGGAAGGAAAGCGCCACAGTTTTCCGGTTAGCGGTTAGGATTGCATGTCCAACCGCCACCGCCATTGCGGGTTACTTCCGATGATGAGTAACTAATTGCCCCGAAACGAGATTTCGATCCGTTTCATTTCAGTACAATTTGAAACCTTTTACATTTACATACATACAACATACAATCACGCCTGTATTCCCAAACAGGGTAGGCAGAGCCCTCAAAACGCTACATAGACAAAACGATGACTATTTCACGTTTTGTGGCTACTTCTAGCATAATATTTTTAGGTTTTGAGGTGGCAGGTACAATAGTAACAGGTTGCTAGCCTGTCGCCTAAAGTATACCTTAACCTATGTCCTTAGTCGCCTCTTACGACATCCACGGAAGAAATGGAGACGTGTTATTCTAAACCCGACACCACATTGCACGTTTTACAGTTATACAAGAGTAACCGGAATCGCGTAACTCTATCCCAAGTTTGGCCTACTATTAGGCCCGGGTAGCCCATGCATGTTGTTAACTAACTTATAGCGATATCCCTGGCCTTATTTGCATAGCGATTTACCGGGTTCCTCTATGCTTTACAAGCTAAACAGTAGTTAACGCTAAACCTGCGTCGGGTACCAGACACATAATTTACCTCGCCGTAAGTGCGGGTAATGTAGGATGCTGAGCATATAGATGTTGGCGTAATACCGGCACTTTTGATGAGTTGCTCGGTTGCAAATTACTTTGATACGTTACGTAGGCAATGTTTATAAAAGAAGAAAGTTTATTGAAAATTGTTGTAAGTTTCCTTTTTTGACCAAATTGCCGTGACAGATACCTATAGCAGGGATGTATTCCCAAACGGAGTAGGCAGATCACACTAAACGCTGCATAGACAAATATCGTGACTATATTCTTAACCACTTCTAACGTACTAGTTGGCAGCCTGTCGCTTAAAATATACTAACCTATTTCCGTACTCACCTCTTACGACTTCCACGGAAAAAATGGAAGGGTGTTATTCTAAATCCGGCAGCCGGCACCTTACGATAGAGCCACTAATGTTGAAAAATACGGACAAACTTACGATTTTTATCGAGTTTGGTCGAACTGTCGTGCGAACAGAGTCGCCGCGGCTCCTAAATGATGAGCTACGAACTATCAAGAAACATGTCGAGCTAAACTCGATTTAATTTTTCATTTAGTTAAAGTTGTAAATTTTCATATTACTCATATCACTGTAGCAATTTGAATTAACCGACGTTAAAATAAGTTTAATAACTGCAGTTTGAAAACTCAGATCCTGAAGTCGAACTAACTACTAAACTTATTCAGCAACATTTGTGCTCAAACATAATTAAGTTTTTGCGAGTAGTCTCCGATATCTAAGGATAATGACTCTCAACGGAGTCTTTGGTATGAGAACTAGAAACTATGGCACCAGAGAGCATTTAATTGTGTTTCAACACAGACCTTCTTAATGGTATTCGTTGAATTTAAGTAGCATGCTTGGAGGCGACTTGTGGCTGCTTTGCTCTGTGGTTCAAGTTAAAAACTGAAGAAATAATTGTGCAAAGATAGGCGAATTTAAATTTCCTCGGAAGCACAGATTTATATCGAAATACCTAGATGACTCAAGTGTGTACTTCGCGTGCCGAAAGGGAGCCAAAAGGGAGAGCAATGCTCTTCCTTTGACGCGATTTCATTTAGTTTTCTACCATTTCGACTTAGCTTAATTTGGCACGCTTGGTTTTCATAAAAATGCAGGAACTCGCGGTATTATTTCGACATTATGTCTGTGCTCGGAAGCCTAATATTGAATGTTGATAACCACTGACTTCTATCTCTATGCTAGTACAGTTTTCAAAATCTAACTTGGTAAGTTTTTAAGTGGTTCGGGTAAGTTCACGCCTCGCTTTTCCCATTGAAAGGCGACGTGCGAACTTACAAAACTACTCCAAAATTCTGTCAAGGTAATTTCTGAGGAGTGTAGGTACATTTAGCCCCTGCAGAAGATGGATTTACAAGTTTTTCAAGCAACCTAATCAGTATCTAACTGCTTAGCGATTCTTAAGTAATTGTCAGCAGAGAAAATACCTTTTTTTCTGACATGTTACATGCATTTCCCAATTTCCCATATTATATTATTAGATTGTCGAGATGATACGACCCAAATTCTTTAAGTTTCGATAGTAGGTATGTATCGTTATAGTGAAAGTTACCCATTTATGTCTCTTTGCGAAAATTACTGAGACAAAAGCAATAACACAGTTTTCAACTAGATTAATAAAAACAGAAATATATTCACATAAATCATTATACCAATCTTGGGCCAAGCCGTAACTCTGATCCCATTGCACTAGCCGCCTCGCTAAAAGCATGTTGTCGTCGTCAATTTGGTTCCAGTGTCGCACTCGGAGAGGATACAATTTGCCCCTTCTATGAAATATAAGAAATGTGCGCGTGAAGATTTAAGTTACATATGGGTAAAGTGGTTCAGTGTTTTGGATTTGTGAGGCGTGCTGTGAATATTGATATCTGGGGGCGAAGGTTAGAATGCTTTCGGTTTATTTTTTTCTGCAGTGAACTTCCGCCAAGTTAATGTTTAAAACTATCGTGATTTTTAACTACTCAAGACTTAATTACGCTTTAATTTCCTCGACCTTTTGGTTGCGTTACAGCGACCGTGGTTACGAATAGACTGAAAAAGGGCATTACATTAATTAGTTTAGATAGCATTTTGATAGGGTGACGGACGGTTGATAATTTAATAAATCGCAGGTAGTTCGAGGAGCCGAAACTATTAATAATCAATGAGGGTAGTTCGGCTTGTGACTACGGTCGCTGTAGCGCCACTGAAACGTCAAGGTTTTTTAAATCATATTAAAGCGTGATTAAGTTCCGTTAAGTTGTATTTAAAGACAGCATTCTGTTGTAAAAAATGAAAGACAAGACTATTTAATTTGTTTAATGTTAGATATAACAATTTGTTTAACGAGTGCTAACTCATTTCCTTACTAAGGTTTACAGCAACAATTAAGGTATGATTTCGATCTCGACCGCATGTAGCAGCATCAAACGTCGTCGACACTTCATTTGTACTGTGCCTTCCGACAGAATTTAAAAGTTAGCAACATGTATGAAATTGCCAGTAATTTTTGGCATACATACACACAAAATTACACCTGTCTCCAAACGGAACAAGCAGAATACACAAATCGATAAAAAGACAAAAACTTGATTAAGTTCGCAGCCAAGGGGCATAATTTCAGCTTTAAAAACGGATGAAAGAGATGTTTTAGTAACAGGTTGCTAGCCTGCGCCTTTAACCTTTTGTGAGGTGTTTTTACGATCTGACCCCACACACAATTTTTAAAATTTAATAAATATTGCCAATGACTTTATGAACTATAATTCACCGACAAGACGTTTGCAGGCTCAGCTTTGCAAGGCGCGAGTTGCACGCGAGATAGTCAATATCTGTCACTGTCTAACTAGAGACGTCAGAAAGTGATAGCTAGGTAGTCGTCTTGTGCTAATTCTGTCGCTAGTGTCATGTTGTCAATACTAATACGACGTCATAGATAGCAGTTGTGTCGTCAATTTTTAATACATCGATGTTCCCTGCTGCATGCGATCGAGATCGAAATCATACCTTTAATCTGTAATATTAATAAATTAAACATAACTGTGAAATGGTAACTATTTCATTCCTAAATTACACTAAGATTATAAACTAAATAATATTTAATTACACCTTTTTGAGCTTTCAAAATCTTGAACATCCACTACACGCCAAACAGCAAGTAAACTGAAACAAACGCAATACGTTACTTGCAGTTTACAGTTGACAGCTCTATCGTGTTTGTCGATTTATCATAATTTTCGTTTTTATAAGCGTCGTCTCTAAGGCCATAGGATTATCGTGTCACCTGTTAATAGGGATGTTCCTACGTCGGAACATCCGATTGATATCAAACCTCTAATTTCGAGTCCGGTACCGACACTTTTAAAGAATTTGATCGGAGGTATCCGGCGACTTTTACCAATGTTTTGTTAATGAAATACAATAGAGATATTGTTAGTTTTCTAGTTTCTCCGTATAATTCAAGTCTTACCTGATGTGTAAGATATAAGAAACATGTATTATTTCATAATAATAATATGTACTTGGCTGTTAGATTTTGAAACAAAATGGCAATAGTATACTACATACAGAAAGTTCACTGCCGAACTTTTTTAAGCTTAAAAATATCGCTGTCTCCTTCTACAACTACTTGCTTGCCGAGTTTTCACGAGATTTCTCCGGCGGAGCGCACCTAAACTGCGGAGAGAATCTCCCCTGACTTTGACAAAAAGTTAAGTAATAGTAGTGTCTCCACGTCATGGTCAACCAAGATATGGTTGCTTTGCTTTCTTACTTCTGCTTCCGACTTCGGTTCAAGGAAAACAAACTCCGATTTTTCCAGTAAACTCACCACCGTTACATCCCTACTCGGTTACCAAATCTTCAAGAATAAATCCCGATATCGTAGTCCAGTCCATCGCCTCGTTCGCTCTTCAGCCTCAGATTGACGTAGGAAAACCCGATCCCACCGGCTGTCACCGAGGCCTCGGCTTTTGAATAAAGATTGTCATACGCGAGGATGCGCTGAAATAAAGAGAAGACAATATTAAAAACGTACGGGGAGTTAGAAGTGGATGTGATATAGCAAGAGGTATTTTTCAATAGGAATTGGCAAACTTGTTGATCGGGCGTAATAAAATGAAATTAATTGAAAAAAAAATTCGACACCGAATTTGGTAGATGTAGTAGAAATAATTCGGAATTTATGCGCAAAATCGAATTTCATATTACCACTATTTATTCGGTCCAGGAAAACATCGTGATGAGACTGGATAATACAGTGATGAAGTAGTTCAATGTTATGTTCGAAGTTCCAAATCTTCGTGAGGTCGCAGTGCATGTCGTCTTATGCTAAGAGGAGGCCTGTACCTAGCATTGGGATATACGAGTATTAACCTGTCGTCTGTGTCTGAAAAGGATCTCAAAAGTACCTGTCGTATGTGTATGATAAGGATCAGTATCATACGACCTTTTCGAATTGTTGCGTGTTAGGATCCTTATCAAACGCAGACGACAGGTTAAAGCTAGATTATTACTATTGCTATATCCGCCAACCACACTAAATTCAGCTAATCGTTGTTGTTCAATATTCAGCAGAAAATCGTAACTACCCACTGATTGCAGTTTCATGCGCTGCCATCGTAAACGTGTCAGACTGTCAGATAACAATTTCACGGACAATTTATTATTATTACATTAGTATTTCTGTGTAGGTAACCAACCATTTTGGAACAAATTTTAAATGGAGCTTAATTCTAACAACCATAACAAGAACGCATTACCTTGGTTCAGATGAAATCAATCATGTTAGCGGAAAGGTGAATAACAAGTTGGTGGGATTATTGGTAATGAAATAAACTTTAAGATACAGGTTGTGGAGATACGTGCGATGTATATTTTAATGCAGCCGCAATTTTATGCCTAGCTCTCATTGCTTACGCAGTATTAAAATCTTGTTACACTTATTTTTTATGTTGGTGTGGAAAATAAGCGTGGAATTCATCAAACGAATTAAATTGATAATTTTGCGAAAAAACGTAGACATCCTGCATGTATTATATTTGACAGCTGTTTACTTTTTTCCGTGGATGGCTTCGACAAAAGGCATACAATATTTTTCAGTCACCAACAGGTAGGTACTACAACTTTGCGAACCAAGAAAAAAAATACATACTTAAGTAAATATCTCAAATTGGTAAAACAGGACGTTTCATTTATAATTTTATGTTGAAATACCAAGTGATTAACTCCAGAAAAGTAAATAAAGTGATTAAATAGGTTAGATAACATTTATTTATATTTTCGCCACCGAGCATAAAGCTTGGAGCAACTTTACCTAAATAAAAAAACGCAATGGGAAATACGCACGAAATATACTAATTTTTGAGCATACAGTTGCTCAACTTTACAACACATTATTTTGACTGAATTCTCTTGATGCATAATTATGTAACTCTAATACTTAATTACATCTACTTAATTAGTTTTTCCATTCCATAGTTGAGATGGCCACATCAGGAAATAGATTAATTATTGGGAATGGCCAAAACAAAATGCACGACTTGTTTTGAATATCCTGCCGGTTTGCTTAAATAATGTTTACTTTTTGGCTACAGTGTGGTAAGCGCTGTACCAATAACTATTATTAGCATAGTCAATGTTACCTAAATAACAAATACAAATACCACTTCACTTACCTACGCAAAACAATCCTAACATATTCCGATTCTCGTTCGTACCCCACCTCAAATATTGGTAGTTCAAATCTACCTGTGTGTTGCGTGCCTTGCACGTGATTGTCATATTTAAATTTATTGGACGTGAAATCAATTTTCACTGGGGCTTTGACATAAATTGTCACAGGAATAAATTCGTGCGTGTGAATTAGTTTACGTTGGATTACATTTTCTGCTCTGTCAATACTCGTCGGCATGCGGGCGAGCATTAAATCGTGCTTCGAATTAATTGTTTTGCTTGTCGTAAAGTCCCTACAGTATTTTTCATTTTATTTTTTGTAAACCCGCTCTATAAAACTATAACTTGTTTGTTAAAACTTGTTAATAGATAGGTATAGGCGCAATCTCGTTACAATATTTTGTGAAAAACTTCAAAATATTTCGCGTGCATTGCCTTGTCTAATATGGTGGCACAGCCTTAAAAAAAGTGTAATTTACAAAGAATTAAATCAAATCAAGCAGGAAAAAGACAGGAAAGATTTATGTACAAATAAACGTTAATGATCATGTCTTTTTCCTTGCAAAGTAAATAGATAAATATAGAGTTAGTAGATGATGCTTTATTTTAAGTTGGTGTGCACTTTCGAATTATACGAAATAGAAATAGGAAAAGAAATACGAAAAGAAAACAATATAATTAAAAAAAATGTAATGAAACTCACGGTAATGACGCTGCGGTTTTTACTGGAAAAGAATTCACTTTTTATTCTTATAGCGTATGGTATAGCATTATATTTAGCCACCGAATGATGAATTAAACGGGTGGAGCTCGGATCGCCCAATATCAAATGTGAACTTTTGACCACATGTACGCAAGCAAAAATCAATATGACTAATACTTTCAACATTTCTTTTGATAGGTACTATTATTTTACAAACGTGTGTACTCTAAGCACGATACGACTAGATTAAAGCAGAGCTATAATTAAATATTAGCGAATAGGCCTAGTCGGTGAGGTGACTGAATGATTATTATGCCCTCCTGTGTTGTGAAAGGTCGAGATAGTTTAGCGAATCATAACAACGATTGATCTCCGAGAACTATTAGAGCATCACTCAGGTCACGTCTAGTAGTTATGTAATCACCTTTGTCTAGTGCATTAACAGAACCAGTGACAGTCATTCGATTTTTATACGGAGATACTCTATTTGGTAACATACGAATTTTACTTCTCATTTCATTATTAATTCATAGCACTTCACTTACTTCACAGCAGACTACTTATTTGCTGGTCTTGAAAGCTGGTCGCGCATGGTATCGTGTTTAGAATAGCATCTCTCCATTACTTTCGTGGATATCGCAAGGGGCGACTGTATATTTTAGGCAATAAAGAACCTGTCGCTATTGCACCTTTTAACCTTAAAACCTAAAAAATATCGTAAAAGTGGCTAAATCATAAAATAGTCATGGTTTTGCCTATGTATGTATTAAAGCCGGAAGGTACCTAATTGCATAATTAAATCGAGTGTTTCTTAAATTCATTACGTATTGAATTTCCAAAATTATTTAGTAAAACAAAGACCGGTATCAGGTATTCCCAGGGCAACAATAAACAGACAATTTAAAGACCAAACGCAAGGCGGAATTAGAAACCTTTGTCGAATGAAATTTCTGTATTACTCGGAAGGGTTGCATGCACCGAGGCAGACAATGGGATACCTTTGGAAATAGCCTGCCGTTTTCTATTTTATGCGGGGTTCGAAGGGTCCGTTAGTCTGAATCCATTCCGTGTTCCGGAAGAATGTTCTGAACAATCCAGCCCTTTATAGGACGTCGTCGGGGATTAGGAGAGTGGTGTTTGAGTTGCCAGTGTTTTGTTTCAATGTAATTTATTATTCTTCGGAGATACATTTTACATGCTATGTACATTCGATGTTGAGTTTTGCTGAGCGAATGTTCTTTTGTTCTTAAGATTTTACATTGAAATCCAGCTGGACCTTAGTTATAGTGTAGTTGCTTTACGAACCAGTGAATATCATTGTATCAAACACGGAATGTCATATTTTTATGCAGATCTTTTTTTGTGAAATATACTTATAATTTGTGTAAACTTAACAGGTGCCGCTTATTTATTTTTATTTTTATGGGTAAACATTATTTTACGTTGCAAATAAATACGTATATTCTGTCTGTACGACAACTTATTTATAATATTTCCCATTAAAATTCAAGCTTTGTACAGTACCTATGCCAAGGACTTTCGCTTTTCCGTTATAGTGCTCAACATCAAACTCGATCCGATCTAAAGTTTTTATTTTTCTTTATATTTCAGTAAAGGTTTATCCATTATTTAATAGCTCTTGACATCAAACATGGCAAGATTTTTCGCACTGGGGGTTAGTTACAAACCGGTAACTATATGAGTACAGTTGCAAAACTGAAATTTTATTATTTGATGAAGAAAGTTGTTTGAAAACGACGGCACACCCAATTGTACAATGGTTCCATCGTGCACTTCCGCGGTAATGTAAGCCGTTGAAGCATATCTGGGTTGATAAAGGGCCTCGTTGGTGGAACGAGGGCCTCTAACAGCGAACATATTCGGCGGCTCTGCCCTAATGCGCTCATTTATTCCACGGAACATCGTAAAAGTTTGCCTGTGACGATAGGCTAAATCTTGAGCGCGTACTCACCTGAGTAACATGTTATTTGTCTGTCTTTGTACTACTAATGATACTGATTCTTGGCTAGGGTAGAATGATTCTACTAGAATTTGTGAGTACGTCTTTGACTAACATGTGCTATTATTACAAACGCAAAGATGTCCACGAGCATACACTGGTTGTTTTTTGAAAGAGAAACAATTTTTTCTCAAACGTAAATATAACTTTGAACTGTAGAACTCGCAGTATTGACTGCCGAATATTAAGTATCATCACTTTTTGGCTCATGTCAAATCACAAAGCCATCAGAACTTTTGTATGAATTATTCAGCAAATATTTTGTATGATTTGCAAAATTATCTTACCGCTATTAAAGACATGCGACAAATGGGGATCCCGTGGGGGACTTTATCTCGCCGGGCATTGGAGAGGGTGTGTTATTACATTTTGAGATTCTGCTGATTCTTTTAAAGCGACATCTGGACCGAAGATCCCGCACTCAGTCCTACATATTTATTCACGTCCAGTAAAAATGTAAATCAGGTAGAAAAGCCTGTAGTGATCAGAATTCACATGTCGACTCTGTCAATATGAATCAATGATGCCAATATCACCACAGACGTCTCAAATGCTTGTTGCTGTATCAGTCGATAGAACTTCGAGAATAGGAACTTTGCTGTCTTGATCAAGTTTTTTTTATTGAGTGCAACAAAATAGTGTTTGGTTAGGTGTCACATACGAACTTAATTAAGCCAATAGTTGCATTAATACTTAGCTGGATTCTTAAAGAAAATTGTACCGCAGTTTGCCAAAACCCTTCATATTATTACTAAACGAAGGTATCCCCAAAGGGGAGGAAGCACAATGCGTGACAGGACGCGCCGCAAAGATAACCGCCGCGATCTGTGCCGTAATTTGTTACTCATTGTGCCCGCAGCCACCACCGCGATAACTGGCAGCCGAATCTTAGCAAATCGCACGATTGATGACGAGTGAGCTCGACTTTCGCTTGTTTACACGGATTTATTTCCTGATTGACGTTCTTTTGTTTCTGAAAAGTAGAAAAGACAAACGTGGTTCAATTGTTTTTTAAATGCTGTTTATGGATATCAAGTTTAATGTTAATTTTAGGACCGTAAAATATTATGTTTTTTGAAAACGAATTCAATTTCGTGGCGTGATTTGATGGCGCCATAAAACGCGGAAGGGTGTGCTTCTGCAAGATAAAGATAAAATACCAATTACAAAAATTTACTGTACAGTACTTGCACATAAATATTTAGTTCAATAATATGAACGGTGTGTTATAAGTGTAAGAAGCAGCACAGAAAATTGCTAAGTATGCCTCACTCATTCACAACTAGAGACTTCCGTGAAAATTCAAACTGGTCGCAATTTATGCTCAATTATCGCGAGATTTCTCAAAGAATTTCCTTATTACTACGGAAATATAACTTCAAAAGATAAACGTGCCATTCACACATGCCACTTCCCCGACGATTTATCATGAAAATTTGTCGTGTTTAACTAAATCTCCCTTTGGCTTCATCCCAATAGTGTCAACTGGTAACGGACAGCGCACGTGGCGGGGTTTAGCGGCTGCCCTATTTAGCCCTCGCCTTTCGCTTCAAGAGATTTTTCACGATTAATTTCTATAGTAAGCACTGTCACTTCCATTTGTTGGCAGACACCCTTGACAAAAACAAGGATTAGTGCCTAAGCCCCTTCGATGCCGGTGTCTTATTTCCTGTTTGTCGGGGGGATTTCGTTTTGTTTATCTGTGGCAGAAAAACTTCGGAGTGCCCTGTTAATGCAAGGACACTATCAGAACTTTGACATTAGGCACTAACACTGAATTCGGAACAATTACATTTATTTTAATTTAAGTTTTGTTCGATTCTTTATATCACTAATTATAGAGAACGTTTATAAAATTTTCAGCATGAAGTAAATATATTAAAAGTAAATACGTTAATCTAAGCAACACAAACGATAGTGACGTCATCATACTATACTTGAATTTTTTTGTATTAATTCGTTGTTAAGAGAACGTGCCCTATGGAGAGGTTACGTAGTAAACTCCGTTACAACCGCAATGTTTTAGCACATTTTGAAAATTATTTTCTTGCTTGTTAAGAAGTTATAACCTTATAACAAAATGTATTGGCAGGAGTGGAAACAAATGTGTATAAAAAATAAATAGATCGCATTTAAATTCTTCTAATATTGCCCGTAAGTTAGTCCTCAGTATCAACAGGGAGTAATGAGCAAGATGTGCAGACCTGCCAAGTTGAATAAAGTGACGCAGATTATTACTTAACCAGTACTAAGATGTACTCGTAATCCAGTGTCGCTAGAGTACCTAATACCAATATGTTACTCGTGATAAACCAAGAAATATCGCGTGAGGATAACAATGTGATAATCCAAAAATATCCGCGCGTATATCGCTGCTTATAAACGAAAGGGCCACATACCAAAATCAAGCTTTTTTGAGGAGAGCACTTTAAAAAAATTTATTACATTTTTTATTTATTTTTTGGAACTCCTACTTTCAATGCTATTGAATCATATACCATTCGATGCGTATTTCATTTCCCTACCTCTTGTTTATTTATACATTTAGGTAACTATAATCAATAGACGACTAGTGATACATAAGTCCGTTTAGCATATAAAATTGACTTAACAAGTTAGTAAATAATTTTAATAAAAGGCCACAAATAGAAAAAAATAACATGTTTTAGATAAAAAAAATGTCACAACCTATTGAAAATAGTTAATATTCAACTAAGAAATAAATTACATAAAAAAATCTTCCTTTGCACGTTGGCAGTTTTTATATAAATCAAGAACTTAAATTCTAATCACAAAAATAGTGTTTTGGCACCAATCAAAATAAGAAGTTCACAAAATTAAATGCTTCTAATATCTCAACAGGCATAAATTTACTTTAATATTAAGTAACAGTATAATTATAGCTATAATTTAATTATAGCTTCACATGCAATTATAATAATATGTATAGGTCCTTCATTAAAAGTTCTAAGCAAGAGATCAAACATTTTAACTTATGGTATAATATTTGTTTATGCCTATGGTCCATTCAGGATAACATTAGACTCTAGAAGGTCACAGAAGCAGGAGTTCTAAACATTTTCTATGAAGTTACAATACTAATTAATTTGATAAATTTATAGTTTATCGGACTAAAAACTAATTAAAGCCTTAAAGTTAAAAAAGTTGCCTTGGAATTTGAAAATGTTTAATTATATCAACTTAATTTGTGTATTTATTAGTTTTGCCCACTCTTATAACCTTTTTAAAAGTTCCTCCCCTACCATGAAGCTTAAGCTTTCTCCACTCCAAATTTCAAGAAATTAGGTGCAGTAATTTAGATGTGAAAAGGTAAATAAAATTACGCGGGAATTACTATGGTCACAAAGTATACTGAAGCAGAGTATCATTCGTTTCGCAGGTCGGATTCTTCTCACTACCCGCACATGATTTTTATCAGTACCGGCCACTCGAACTTCCCGCGTTTTGTTACAATTTTCAACCGCTAACCCATCATACCATCATCAAGATTTGAACATCTTCACGCACTATTCGCGAATAATAATGACATTCTGTATAGAAGATCCTGTGATTATGAAGCTCGATTCAATGGTTTAGTATTAACTCCAGCAAATGAACCGAACGAGCGGCTCGCTTGACGCTGGACGCGGACTCACTGACTTTGCGGCCCGCTGGAGATCGTAATTTTTGTCAAAATAAAAAAAAAAAGGAAACGAAATTGTAAGCCTGGATACATTCTACAAGTTTCATCAGAGCAGTTTTTTTATTACCAGAAAGTAAATACCATAACCATAAGTAAAAAGCAGAAACAAAAAACGTATTACATCTTCAAAATTTTCGACTGTTTCAATTGATATCTCGATAACGACGCATCATACCCAAAAATTTATAAATCCATTAATTATAGAGTATGAAAAAAGCTACAAAAAAGCATACTATCAAAATGTTCGTATCTCAATAGATAGCAGAGTTATTGTAACAAAACCAAATTAATCCCTTTTTTCAAAATGGTGAAAAACCCACATATGAAATCTTGGTCGACAATTTCAAGTTTTTAAGCTTATTTTAGGCACCTCCAACCCCATGTCATATCAAAACTTTAGCTTTCTCGATTTATTTTTTTGTTAATATAAGTTCCACTGCTTGACGCAGTGACGCTTGGGTGCTACTATACGAAAATGTTCTTTACTTCTGCCTCTTAAGGTGGTTTAAAGGGAGACGTTCTGTTTATAGAAATGTTAATGTTGCGTTAGTAAAAGCATTTACAATGAATATAAAATGCCTAATAGAATTAGTATACAACATAAAACAAAGGATTTATTTATTAAACAGCAATCCCAAACTATATCTTATAAGAAAACGTCGCAAGTACAATAATGTTTTGAGCAAAACAGACATTTCACAAAAACCACCTCTTAAGTTTATATAACAATAATAAAATTTTAGGTATTTTTGATTATTAAACGGACACTTTTCAAAATGTGGCTTCTTGGCTTTAAAAAAAATCCTGTAGGTATTTGATTTTACAAACGAAACAACCACTTTCCAAAACATGGCACTTTAATCTGGAGAAAAATTGAGTACTTACTTGCTTTTTATAAGCGAAACGGTCACATTCCCAAATGTGGCCCTGTTAACCATTAAATTCACTCACAACATACAACTTTCGCTTAACTTAACTTTCGCCACTTTTCGCAATGTGACCCTTTAGCAGAAGCTGATATGCGCTTCACGCTGACAGTCGGGTTGCAACTAAGATGATGGCCGTTTTGCTCTGAACTTTGGCATCGATGCTTAAAAATGCCAAAAGGGCGCATGCGTAAAATTGATATTAAGAGACCGATTTTGACGGGTGTTTTCGGGAAATATGAAAGAAAGGATGATTTTGGTCACTTTTTTTTAATAAAACTGATTTTGCTCAATTTTGATTTGTGGCCCTTTCGTTTATAAGCAGCGATATCTCAGCAGGCCCATTACGCAGGGCCTTTATCAGACGTCGAAAGTAATCGGGCCTTCTTTTTCGACTCCTTTTCATTATTAATGCATCCTTTTTATCTCGTTCGTGTCTAATTGATTTGTCGCTCGGAGCCGTCTGTTTCTTGCCTCTCAATTACGTGCGGACTCGTGTCTGGTATCGCGAATGTCCGCCATTTTATTTATGGTCGGCCAATTGATTGAATTAGTGGCCCCTCAGGCGCAGCTCGATACTGACTTGTTTCATACAAATGAGAATTTATTCCGCTAGCGCCGATCGTTCATCTCGTCGGCTTTTTATGGAGGCTTAAAGTTTCACGGCGTAGTAAAATATTTGATCCGAGTCGCTGTAAACTTTAAGCATCGGGAACGGCTTTGATTAATTTATATTCTACGCGGATGCGTTGAGGCTTTTAATTTGTTGGGAATTTGGCGGTGTTGCTTTCATTTGTAAGGCCTTCCTCTTGAACTAGAGACATTAAGCTTTACCTATGTGCCAAACTAAATTTACTTCGAACGAGGGTAGGCAGAGCATACGAAACATTACAAAGTCAACACCATGAGTATTGAACGTTTCGCTGGCACCCGTAATCGCCTCTTCCGACATTCATGGAAGAAATGAAATTGAAGTAATGAATTAATTTTATTCATAAGTCAATTTGACTGCCATTATCTCTTTCAAAATTGAAAGCAAAAGTATCCTTTAGTAACGCTCAGCTTTTGTTCTTAAAAATTTTCACTGTCACTTTCACTCCTTTTTTGAATTAGTCACAAATAATTGTCGCCTCGCCCTGGCCATCTAACTAAGCAAAACTTGCCACCGTTAAAAAAAACCAATAAAACCCACATTCCCACATCTATGGCAAACGAGATATCTACTAAGGAGTTACCAGTCCTGCCATCGGACTGGGATTGCGAATGTACCGAGTGGGCAGGCACGCGCCAGTGATGTGTATCGTCGTTCGCTTCACCTGACACCACGGTCCGAGTTGTGCTACGTGAACTGAATCTAAGATAAGGAAGTAAATATACCGGGGCTTTTTAAGGATATAACAATTTTGTTGATGTGCGGATCGGAGTTACATTTTTTATTAGGACAGCCGCAGCAAATTGAAATGCCAATTGAAATTATAAGGATCATTTTAATAATCAAATGTAAAAATGATCTGTAATTTAATTTCATCCATTGCAACCGTAAACTTGCACATAATAAAATTAACGTGCACATACAATGGCTAAGTATAACATAATAGTTTAATGGTATTTGCAGAGACGTTTCACTAATTAAAGCTACGCGGACAGACATGACAGGTATAGCAAAATGGGGTAAGTAGGGTTTGCGATTAGGTTGCCGATGCTGAGCAGTAAAACCCAGTTCAGTATAATCTGTGTAACACATGAAATTAACCAGTTAGGTCATGAACGGGGAGAAAAGGTATAACAAAGGGGTGAGGTGATTTTTCTGCGGTACTGCTACCCAAACTCCTACTTAATATGAAATTATTTTTTTCTTCTTACCCAACTCACCTTAATATGAATTTCCATCTTATCCCAACTAGTTTACATAAAATTTAAATTATTATACTTATTATGCTATTGAGGTTTAAATGTCAGTTTTGCCCTTACTCACCCCGTATTAGGGCTACTTATAGTTCCTCCTGCAACGTTGAAACGAAATGAACGAAATTAACCCTAGGTTTATGGAGACAGTTCTAAGGGATACATAAACATTTTAACGAAATAATTTCACGGTATACTGTTCTCGTCCGCTACTTGTACTTTGTCATCTGAAAGTTGATAGGACTGTTTCTAATTAAGGTCCCATGTCCTTTTTATGCGATTGGGACTATCAAAATAAAATCCCACGATGACAATCAAACGGCAACGTTTGTTTTATTTTAGGTCATTTTATTAAATCATTTAAAAATTTGGTTTGATAAGCAATGGCTTACTCATTCGACTCGTATATTAGATACTTAACGCGTTCTCTATCTTCGTGCCCCTAATATGGGATCAACTGATTTTTAAAGAGTCTCTACTCCCCTGTATTCTGTGACACAAAGGGTCAGGAAAAGATTGGAATTTATGAAAAACCAATGAGAAAGTGTTAATAGTGTATGACACGGTGTTTGACAGAAGAACGTTGCTAAAGAGCATAGAAGATAGAAGTGGGCAAATGATTGGACATAATAATATGATACAACAATTTATTTAAACCATTTTAGAAGGAAGCTTTATTTAAAAAATACGCCGATGTCCAGGGTTAAGGAGCTGGCTCCGTAGAAGAGAAGACCGAAAGATAAGAAGTCAATTATGATTAATTAATTAATTGTACAGAGACTGTGAGTGCACTCTCTTGTTTTTGGTCTCTCCGGGCCAGGGTTACCTGATCGTAGAAGAAGTCTGAATGACGCACAAAACTTGCACTTGACAGGTGTCAAAGGTAAATCGAACACGTATTGCCGCTGTGGCTGCACGACACAGTCTGCCGACTACGGTCCTGGAATAGGTAGATCATAACGTTTCCGTGACGTCACAGCGATGTTTGACGGACTGCAGCCCAAACTGTTTATTGTGGCGTTAACAGCTGCACTTACTAGAGTACCTATTATTTGCTAGTTTGTTATATTTCTGCTCATCAGAAACAGTTCTCAAAACCGCTTAAACAGAACCAAGGCTCTTTTATTTGTTTTTACACTACGTTGCCCGAGTTAATCCTTCACCCGTCTATCCATCTTAATGTAACTAACAAATTATTCAGCTAAGATGTCTAGTTAATTTCAAACAATCCCAAAATGTCTAGTAAATGAATACTTTAGTACAACAGAGTTAATGAAGGAAAGTTCCTTTGTTCCGGACAGATAGGTTCATTACGAGCGGACTCGGGGGATAGAGCTATACTGGAAGGGTGCATGAAAAGGGAATGAATTTCAGTTTTGATGGACGTTAGATTAACGTGGGATTGGACGGGGATTCTGTGACAGGAAGATATTCCGAACTGACGGGGCCGAGGAAATACTTTTCAAGTAAATCAATTTCGACGAAAATACTTTTTCTTTTTACAACGCGGGACTCTTGATGAAAAAGGGTTTTCATAATTTAAAAGCACTTGAATTAATGGTTCGATTCTAACCTCAATCGTACTTCCATGTTAATTTGGACTTTATACCTACGTGACATTTTTATAAACATTTTACATCTTTCTGCTTCAATTGATTTTAAGCATAGGACGAGACTAAGGGTCAATTTAATCAAACCTGAAAATAATAGAGTCTAGGAATAACTCACCCTTATATGAAAAGCGATTTGTTTCAGGCCTACATTATATTCCAGTTTAGTTGAATCAAACCCAAGTGAGGCAAGAGTAGGTTACAACTTTTTAAACCATCGTAGTACTTACTTACCATTTCTTCCACGGATGTCGTAAGAGGCGACTAAGGATAGGTTTAGGTATTCTTTAGGCGACAGGCTAGCAACCTGTCACTATTAAACTACATCTGTTTTCAAACCCAAAATGACGCTAGAAGTGGCTGCGAAGCGTGAAATAGTCATAATCATGGTTATGTCTATTTCACATTTCGTGCGCTCTGCCTATCCCATTTGGGATTATAGGCGTGATTATATGTATGTATGTGTGGTGTCGAGATAGATTCCTGTGTGGTGTCGGGATAGAATAACACCCCTCCATTTCTTCCGTAGATGTCGTAAGAGGCGACTAAGGACATAGGTTAAGGTATACTTTAGGCGACAGGCTAGCAACCTGTCACTATTCTACCTCTTCCATCTTTGCAAACCTAAAACTAAGCTATAAGTGGCTGCGAAGCGTGATATAGTCATAATCATGGTTTTGTCTATGTCACGTTTCGTGTGCTCTGCCTACCCCATTTGGGAACACAGGCGTGATTGTATGTATGTATGTATGTACGTGTGTAGTACTTATATCCAATCCGAAGGAGTTCCGTTTGGAACTCGGAAGTTTTTGGATCCTTGATGCTTCGTTATGCTCCCTCGTGTGGTGCCGGGTTAGAATAGCCTCCTGGATCCTGGAGATACTAATTTTGCCAAAACTATATTTTTTTCCATAAACTGTATTAAGTACATACCCCTTAATGTTGGAAAATTAATAAAAAAAATCCTGGAGTTTTCCCCTCGATTTTTCACTATGTCCTCAGACGAGTACACAAGGACTTTGACCTCACTCGAGAACAGTATTAATTAAATCAAAATACTAGAAAAATCTACTTTATTTGCGTATAAACTCATAAAAACTCCTGATTTGTACTTCCTCCGATTAATTAAGTATCACATAAATCGCAATATCACAAAGAATTAAAAATACTTATGCACAAAATACATTTTTATACTGATTATACACTGGTTTACAAAGGTAACAGAATCTTTTATTAAAAATAGTAACAAAAACGAACTTTAACATAAAATTTGCACTATACGCACTAGTACAAACATAAAAACTTGTATACATATAAAAATAAATCACTTCACTGGATAAAATCTGGGTACACTGAAATCTGAGTATTGTTCATGACCCAGATTTGATCCTATATTATAAAAATCACATTTGTTACAATTTCACTAAGTACCTAACATTTTTTTCGGACTTAATCTAAAGTAAACGTTTTGTTTTAATTCAGTTTTTAACTTGTAGAACATACATCAGATCTGGTGGTGAAAAAAATGGACTGGGGATGTCTTCATTTTCTAAATAGTGTGCCAAACTTAAACAAGTAGCTGCTGATGCATCGCTTATTTCGTTTCTTATGCTTGGACTAGAAAAACGTGACCCCTCTCTATTTCTATTTCTAATGCAGGACTAGGAAACGCCGAAGTTTATATCTTTCGATATATTTTGCAGATTTCAAAGATGTCACTATCATCGTCGTTTTCTGATTCAGATGAAGTAGAATCATGGTGTTCTAACTTTAGAATGATGAATGATACTTATTTGTCACATAAACATCTTCGCCTTCGGAAAGGCCGTCGGATTCATCGAAATTAAGCAACTCCTCTATTTCACAGTCGTTCAAGCCTGAAAATTGAAATTAAAACATAATTAATTTTTACGAAAGATAAAACAACTGACAGCGTTGAGACCCTTTGTACTCGTACGAGAACATAAAAGAAACTAATTCGTCCTCTTGTACTCGCACGAGTACATTAACTTCAGAGATACATAAAACTATTTTTTTCCAATTACATGCAAGAAATGCACTTACTAACATATGAAATATACCAAAAGTGTACTAATAAAAACAAAACAAAAATATATAATTAACAATCCATTGAGATAACTTTAGATTTACTTACCGCGAGGCATGGTGTGGCCGGCAGCGTACGATGTCAAAGCCGCACTGATCGCTGATTGGGCGTTTGTGATTCGGTGTTTATTTTTTTATGTTGACAAGTACGTTCGGAAACGTACTATGCGTGTAAACTTGTTAAGACGGTTTGACATTAGACTTCAGATTTTTTTTAATGTTATGTCCTCAAGTGAGGACCGGGGGATCCAGGAGGATAGTACCTCCCCCTTTCTTCCCGTGGGTGTCGTAAGAGTCGACTCTGGGAAAGGGTTAGTGTATTGTGGGCGATGGGTTAGCAACCTGTCACTGCAATGTCACACGTTATCTCTATATCTGGTTACCCTGAAATTGCTAAACATGGCACTGGATTTTTCAATTCATGTGCTCTGCCTACCCCTCTTGGGAATACAGGCGTGAGAATATGTATTGATGCTTCGTTATACCTTACTTCTGCAACTTTTTACGTACTCTTTAAGTAGATTGCAAAGTTGCAACTTATAGTAACTGGACTGACTGCACGACATGCAATGGACTACAATTTCACGCATTGCGTGATTGCCTTACCATGCAAGGGCCCCTTTTAAAACCTATTACAGGTTATAAATCAATAAAAGTTGCGCTTTGAGTTAAAGCTTCGTTGTTTTCTATTCAGAGCCAAACAATAGCAACAGACTTTGTTATTAGTTGCTATAAAATTGAAACAAGCAGAGAATGCGTTCACTTTTAATTAAAATTCAGACATGTGCGTATAAGAGTTGCAATTGCAACGAATGGAGAAGTTGAGGAGTTCCTTTTCTCAGCCGATTAAAAATGAACAATCTCGATGGAAATCAAAAGAGTTTTAATTATTAACCGTTTTACTGACGGACTTTGTCGCCTGTTGGAAATTGGATTTAAGTTCTCGAGGACGGTCATCGTGTGCAGTCTAATAATATGTATAAATTTTTTTATACAAAAGAACATAAAAGTAGTTTTTTACCAGTTTCGTAAACATTTGGACGAGGAACTGAAACGCTTTGGCGTATGGCGTATTACGACAAACAACAAATATTTTCAATCGCGGGGCTAGTATAGTTTCTTGGTAGGTAAGGTGGCGGCTGTTTGAAATTTCACAATCGCATTTTTTCATACTAGCTTTTTTTCACATCGCGTTTTTTCACAATCGCAAATTTAATTTTTCGTGTTATTTCATGTAGCGTTTTTTCATAAAGCGTTTTATAATGTTCGCGTTTATTTTTTTCGCTCATTTTACCAGTAGATTCTTTTCATCAATCGCGTATATTTGTAGACTTTTTTTTTACAAATCTCTTTTTTTAACATGTTGATTTTTTATAATAGCGTAAGTATTTTAAATGTTCCTATATAACATAGAACTACAATGCTAATAATAATATTTCTAAAAACTTAAATCAACACAGAAACGTAAGTAGGTTTAGGTTATGTTAGGTTTTTAGCGGCCCGGAGGGCCAAAATTACGCAAGAATAGGAGCTCCGCGTGAGCGGAGCTCCGTCGACACAGCTTTTGTGTCGAGTGTAATTGGGGAAAAATACTTTGAGAATAAAGTTTAGTAAAAAATTCACATGCTAAAAAAAGAGATATGTAAAAAAAACCTCTACAAATATACGCGACTGATAAAATAATCGACTACTAAAATGAGTGAAAAAAATTAACGCGAACATTATAAAACGCTTTATGAAAAAACGCTACATGAAATAACACCAAAAGTTAAATTTGCGATTGTGAAAAAACGCGATGTGAAAATAAGCTAGTATGAAAAAATGCGATTGTGAAACCTGTCTAACAAATCGTCTCTTATAAAAAGTAGCTTATATTTAATTTTTTTGGGGAACGCTACTCTTCAGTACAGTAAAGAAGTTGTATCTGATCGTGTAATCAAAGGTAAGCTTATTATGTTTTAGAATTATGGGGCTTATTAATTATTAATTTTTTACATGTAATGAATGGTTCACATTTTTCGTGTGGTGTCAAATTTAGAATAATACCTCTCCATTTCTTCCATGGATGTCGTAAAAAGCGACTAAGGAAATAGGTTAATGTATAATTTAGGCGATAGGTTAGCAACCTGTCACTATTATACCTGCGAACTTAAACCTAAAAATATATGTATGCTAGAAGTGGCCACAAACGTGGAATAGTCATGGTTTTGTCTATGTACCTTTTCGTGTGCTCTTCATACGTCATTTGGGAATACAGGCGTGATGGTATGTATGTAAAATATCAAAGCCACACAGAGTATTTTGCTATCCCAAAGATTATGTTGTTCTTATCTGAATGACTCAATGTGAAGCGACGAATTTTACAGCGCAGCGTCGAGCACTGGTACCAGAGGGGCCGCATTTCAATTTGTCCCCGTCTTCTCTGTGTCTAGCATTAGTCCTCATCTAGTCCCGTATTTCAGTGGTTGTTAGGTAACCGGCGACGTGCCTCGCATATCGCATGCAGCCAATTGACACGTACCGACACGTGGGTAGAATAGTTTTGTGATATTAATCTGTGGCTTGTGTTAGCAACTGTAGGCGTATGCTTTTGGGTATGGTTCTTGGTCGGATTGAAATTGTTTTCGAGGCGTTACTGGGTCAAGAGAATTGTATTGTTAAGGAAGGATTATTTTTACCAGCTTCTGCTAGGAAGTTTGCCTGCGAAAAATTCCTTCTCCGGGAAGCTAATGTGTTAGGGTCAATTCCCACCAAAAGAGCAGCGCAGCGCGGCGTAGCGCAGCGACCCGCTCCGTGGAGAATGCGCGACGATTCCTGCGACTGTTCGAGAAGCCGCTGGAATGCGTAGGAAGTCGCTGGAATTTACATAATTATTGACATATTGACATATGTATTGACAGCGGCCGTCGCGACTGCTCGAGCATCCTCGGACATTCCTGCGAAGGCTCGCGCAGTCGCACGGCTTCGTTTATGGAATGCGTTGTTATTACCATGGATACGCGGGCATGCGCCCGCATCGTTAGAGTTTCTCATGCGATAATAAGTCTTATTGTAATGAAAATAAAGTTGAAATTCTCATTCCACGGAGCGGGTCGCTGCGCTACGCCGCGCTGCGCTGCTCTTTTGGTGGGAATTGACCCTTATTCTGATGTACGAGGTTTTACGTATAGTACCTAAAACTTTATTGAATTTCTTCAATATCTATGCTAAGATTTTAAATGAAAACTACGATTTTTATAGGTATATAGGTATAGGGTAAATGTTTACTTTCTATCCCGTGGGACTCGCGAGATAGAAAGTAAATATGAAACAGGGCGAGTGATAAAACTGACATTGAAACCTAGATAAAACTTTTACATTTGCAAGTTCAGTTTTAAAAACGTTTCGGTCGTTTGCATTTTAGTTTCTTTATGATTTTAGGTATTTCTATTTCATAATGTTTTAGATAAGTTCAGAATAGAAATCAATTTTCATATTAAAATGACTACAGTAAATTGGCAGATCATCGTTTTAGGATGGTGAACATTAAGTGCTATGGCCCAATTTGTAAGCAACATTTACTTATTATAGTCATCCCTATTTCTAACAAAACTTTACTGCCCCCACAATCCGGATCATCCCATTTTACAATATCGAAACTTAATCGTACACTGCCAACCATCAAACTTCATTCGTACCCTATCCTCAACAAAGTTGAAACCGTAATTTGCAGCAGACAAGCTTTAATTTAACTGAACTTGAGTGACACATTGATCGTTAAATTAATGTAATTACGCTGTCATCAGTCCTGAATACGGACGTAGGCAAAAGCTTTTTCGGGAAACCGTAGCTTAACAATCGCGGAAAAGCTCGCGGGGTCTACGGAGTCGGCGCGAAGTGACATCGAGAGTGGGGGGCAGTAACCTTCAGAACACCGAGCGGGGAACTTGTGTCGTTCGTCGGTATACACATCGCCAAATCACGCGAAACTACGACACGATTTACTATGTCAAGTTTTACGAGTGAATTGAGAGTGAGAATGGACTTTTGAACTATGTGTGCTGTGCGGAGTGACGGTAATCAGTATGGTCTCGGGTGTTAAGAATGACAAACGCAGCTTCGGGATCGTGTTTTTCTTTTTGCTCGTGTTACCCTCTGTCACGAAAGGTAAGTGAAAAAAGAGTGCAACTTTAGCGGAGCGCACAAAAACAAAAGAATCAAACAATGGGGTTCGCTTCATTTGTTTACGTTTTCGTTTATTTCGATCGCCGGGAGTCACCGCTGGATTAATTCGTAATTTGATTAAGCATTTAATGAGGTATTTTTATGTTTGTAAAACTAAATATATTGTAACCCGTATCGTTAATATCGTCCGGTTATAATATTTTAATGATGTCGCTACTGTATTTTGTTTATGCATGTAAACGTGTGAAACATTCCAATTTAATTAACACGGCAGATTAATTAGTCCGTATTTTAGAATTCCTTTTAAATTGGAACCATAAAAAGGTCGTAAATTACGATGGAACCAAAATTAATTGACTTGAGCCATTTTAGAACAGATCTATAGATGTTTAATGATAACTGATAAAGTTTGTTTGAAACTTATTGTAATAATCAAAAAGTGCTTTCCTACTGCAATTAATTAAGGTAAAAAAATAGATTTGTATATTGTATTAATTACATGACGTTGACCACAAAATGACGTGATACACAGTGGTTTAGGTGTAGACATCTATGGAACAGATTGCGGTTCAATTCCTAGACCTTTGATTGACCGCAATACAACATAGGTACTATTGTTATTAATAGATTAGTGTATTCAAGCTAAGAATAAGTAATTGTTTACGTTCATTTTCGTTTTGTTTATTGCTTTATGACTATGGTCGTTATGATAAAGCGGTCAATGGTCTTCAATTGTTTTGACTGTCATTTGTTTTATTTACTTTTTTAAATTGCGCTTAGTGGTGAATGAGTCAGTACGTTGTTTTTTGCTCTCTTTTCCTTTTCAAACGGATATGGAAGTTCACCATCATACTCTGTTTATTTTAGGATAATTAATAATTTAAAAATATGTCTGGAATTCAATGATAAAACTAGAAATGATCAAAAGTAACCATTATTTGCGGTTTACTTAAAAAATAAAGACGGATATGACCATTAAAAGTATCATCTTAAAATAAACAGAGTAATGAATAACAAATACAGATGAATGCTATAGTTAAAAGTAATTCCGTAAACCTCTGCCTTTCGATAATTTCTATCAAATCATACGCTGACCATTAGTCCGTAATCACAAAATTAAAAACCCATTTAGTTGATTACAAAGGGCTTTTTTCCCTAGCCCAAAGCCGAGCGCCTCGTATCAAGGAGCACCCTTCGGACACGATAGTCGGGAGGAGTGAACCTGCGACCCTGCGGTGCGTGGCTGAGGGGAAGCCAAAACCGGGGATACTATGGTATAAGGATGGAGTGCCGCTGGCTACCCCAGACCACCCACACAGGGTGCTGCTTGAGGATGGACTGCTGTTCCTTAGGTGAGTAAAAGTTGAAAGGTTCGGTCATTTTTTTATTTTTGAAATAAGGTGAGCTACGTTATTTTTAGTCGCATAGTAATATGCGCAATGTGATGATAAGAAACGCCAGTTCGCTATTATTAGTTGGACAAGTTGGACAGTCTTTAGGGTGAAGTTACATCTATCAGCATCGAATCGCATTTTGCCATACAAAAACGCGCTATTGTATGGATATCCGTCAGCATCAATTCACCCTTCAGCATCGATTCAGCTTCAGCATTAAATGCTTATAAGTGTAACTATCCACTTCTCATGCTGAAGAATGCTTAATCAAGTTGAAGCATGAGAACGGCTGCTTAAAGCGTGAGATTAGATGCTTTCGGATGAGAATAGCTGCTTACGCATGCGACAGGACGCTTGCGATTGATAACGGCTGCTTAAGAGTGAGAGGCGGGATGCTTACGAATGAGAAAGGCTGCTTACGCAGAGAAAAGGAGGAAGAGTGCGAATGGGCGGCCGAACGCGTAATTAATGTCATTATCACAACGTGCTCATCTATCAAAGTGCACAAATTTGTTTACTTTCAATAATTTCAATAATTACCTATATTTCATCAATATAGACGAGGAAAAATTTTAATTAACATTTCATTTGCGGCGGTGTGATTGCAGATAGCATGCGGCAGCATACGATAGCATGCGACAGCATATAAAAGTACGCGATAGGATACTTAAGCAGATAAAAATATGCTATAGCAGCTGAACGCATGCGATGCGTGTAGTGAGTTTAAAATCATCCAGCTAAATGCGATTCGATGCTGATAAATGTAACTTCACCCTTAAGAGGTGTCAGGATTAGAATAACACGTCTCCATTTCTTCCGTGGATGTCGTAAGAGGCGACTACGGAAATATGACGGTTATACCTGATAACTTCAAACCTGAGAATAATATGCTAGTGTCTATCCCATTTGGGAATACAGGCGTGATGTATGTATGAAAAATGTAACTGCTCAGTGCAAGCTAATGAGATATTATTTAAGTACTAGTCAACTTTAATAAGAGTACCGACTTGTGTCCGCATTCGTTTTAAGGCTAAATTTTCATTAGATGTTGTTAGACATAAGGAACGTATGCACCCAATATGCAAACATTCTATCTACCACTAACTGGTGCTTAGTCTTTAAAAATTCTGAAATTCTTGGACGAAATGTAATTTAGTTTTAATTATATTCATAAAATGTACAAGCTACGATCCAACACTATGGTATCTATGCATGCGTCTGCATTCCTAGTTTAAATGCTTTCCAAAACCAGAACCTTGGCGTAAATCAATACAAGTTAAGAACTACTTACTAATGAAACACCCCACAGTAAACGTATTTGTTTGCGTTTAGGGTTATGCGGGGAAAGAAAGAAAACGACGAGGGCGTATACTGGTGTGTGGCGCGTAACTCAGTCGGGGAGGCGGTTAGCAAGAACGCGACGCTCACCATTGCTGGTAAGGATAGTCGTGGTATAAAATTTTGTAAATAAAACAAGCAATCTATAGCAAAGTAAGGCGAAGATTGCATGAACGCTATTTCTCTAAAGTCATCCTCTATAAATAAATGACAGTGTATCTATTTCCATAATCTCACTTATATACTTAAAACATCTATACTTAAAACAGTAGTAATTACTCTAAATTTAAAGATTTGAAGATTGCCAAGCGACATTAAAAAACAGATGGACTGAATTTATAATCTCGCTTTGTTGGTACAACTATATAAACGTTGATAAAATAGCTTTAGATGTCAGAAACCTGAATATCATAATGCGGATGTTAGTTATTTATATAACTGACTTTTATAAAAGTTAGTTTTAATTCGAACAATGGTTTTGCCTAAGTATTTATTTTTTGCTTACTATGATGTAAGTATGCTGTCTTGAAGTACAAAATTAACGTTATTTTTTGAGACGATTCTGGATTCTACAGTCCAACTACTATTTCTTAAAAAAATGTGTGCAAAGCTCATTTTTTTTTAAACCATGAGTTAAGTACCTGATTTTAAGCAACCACCATCGCCCATAGACATCCCCAATGCCAGCCAGTAATAAAATTGTACCGGCTGTACCTATTATTACCCTGCGTGTCAGAACACAACAGTGCAATCACTGCTGCTTAGGATTAGTATGTAAGATGCTGGGGCGGATGGGACCTTACGCGACCTACCACTTTTTATCAAAAAGCCTTGTTACAGTTCTACGCGATGACTTTAGAGCAGAGCCGCGGGAAGTCAAAGTGGCTGGCGGGGAGCAGGCTTTCATGGAATGCCTTCCTCCCAAAGGAACCCCAGAACCCTCAGTGCATTGGACCAAAGATGGCCACGTCGTCGACGTAGACGTCAATAGCGGCAGGTAATCAATTCATGAAAGGTCAATGCACGGTAATAACAGAATTGAACGCGGGAAAATTTAATCAAGTTTTGTGATTGTTGAGGTGCAAGTTGTGATTGCGATTTAACTATTTCAGTCGAGTAGATGAATCACCTTAAAGATGCTTGTAAGCAACAAGCGTATACATTTCTTTGGTTATACCCGCGTGAAAGTTTAGAATCACCTCCCCTGATTTTTTTTGAGAAAAACAAAAATGTCGGGAACGAAACTAACTAGTACAGCATTTATGTTTACATCGTCATCGTCATCTTCATCATCCAGCCTACATAATTTAGTGTCCACCAAATTGATTTCTGTCCCATTGCAGAACGTTATCACAGTAAACGTCATAAAAAAATCCGTTGTCGAGCAATGTAACGCCACTTTATCGCTTACTGTAAATAGGTTCTATTACCATACAGAGAACCTATTGACCCACCGGTCAGGAATCAATGGGCTTGATACTAAATCCATGTAACGCTAGTATTGGACTACGTCGACATTTCAGGCTCGGAGCTATAGTACAGATTTGGAACTTTTTTCACAACATTAAATTACTTTTCAGTTGGATGTACCTTTGTTTTTTTTTTCCGTCATCAAATACTTAGCTTGTGGTAATTCAGATTTGATCAAACGATGATCTGCCATTTATTCTGACTTAGTGACCATTTATTTATTTTTCAGAATATCATTGGTCGACGGAGGTAGTTTAAAAATTCTAGAGAGTCTTCCATCAGACAGCGGCGTTTACCGATGTGTGGCGTCGAACGCGGCGGGCGAGAGGCAATCACGGCCGGCGACGCTCATCGTATTACGCAGGCCGCATTTCTTGGTGAAACCCAATAACATAACGGCGTTGATGGGCCAAAACATTGAATTTCATTGTCAAGTAAGTTACACAGTATCAGTAACGTACATTGTTTTGAATAGTAATAGCTTTGTTTCACCTATCGCATCCTGTGTTGTTATTTTTATGACTCAATCGACTTTTGCATATCAAATCTTGCGTCGAGTACCAAGTTTGTAAGATATGATAAGCTCCTTTGAGATTCGCTATATCGGGAGCTAAAAGTGCTTCGTGTTAACCTTTACCTTTGTTTTAGGCATCTCCTGAATCTGACGTGTCAGTCACTTGGTCTCGAGAGAGCGGCACCTTATCTCCGTATGCTATAGTACGCCGAGGTTCGCTGCGAATAGACAAGGTTGTGTCATCGGATGGAGGCACCTATACATGCCGAGCAGAGAGCCAAGCCGGGTCTAGTAGTGCTAGTGCCATACTTACTATACATTGTAAGGAACTTTGGAATTTTACGCATATAGTGGAGATTTGGCATAGTGACTTCGTGCTTCATAAAATATTTTTGTTCTAGCCTTACCTCATTTTACTAGAGTGCCTTCGGATCAGACTGCATGGGAAGGCGAAGAGGTATCGTTTCCGTGCGAGGCTGATGGTACTCCGAAACCCCTTATTTTTTGGACTATGGAAGGATCTCAGGTATAATACGGTTTAGGTTCATTGTAAGTAATTCGTCCCCTTTTCATGGAAAGTTTTTATAATTCTGATAAATTTACAGGAACTTGTGTTTCCAAAAGCTAGTCAAGGTACTGGTACTTTGTATTTGGACAGAGTATTGATTCGTCACGCGGGACGGCTGACATGCGTAGCTGTCAGTGAAGCAGGTAGTTCTCTGCATACTGCAGCGTTACAGGTAGGTACAATGTACTTCATTTTTCTATCTTTCTTTTGCGATTGACTCCTGTTTGAAATAGTTTTTTTTTAGGTATTGAGGAGAGAAGCAAATTCCTTTAATTCAGATTTAGACTCGTCAACTCCTTACACAGAATTAAATAAACCGCAAAATCATCCGCCGATGACACAGTACGAGTTGGTTCAGGCACGGCGCTACTTACAGCAAGATGTTCTTACGTTAAGGAGAGTTGAAGGAATATCTGCGAGTACAATGAAGATTGTGTGGGAAGTACGTATATTAATTAATACCCGTGTAAAAATAAGCGTTCAAATTTTTTGCATTCTGGTAAGTATTAACGTTAATTAATTTATCTTGCAGGTAATGACTGATTACAACGAATATTTAGAAGGAGTAAAGATTTGGTTCAACGGAACATCATTGAATCAACACCACTTAATAGAGTTACAGAACACAGCCCCGTCGAATACCACCATCGATAACGTCATCCAATCGAAATTCGGAAATTTTTCAATCACCACAGTACACAACAGTGGATCATCTAGCCACGTTTTAACAGGATTGATGCCGTACTCCCAATACGATATCTTCATAATGCCATTCTACAAACTCCTGCTCGGCAAACCTTCAAATTTGAAAAGTGGGTTCACCGAAGAAGATGGTAAGGAACTTTAAGTACTGTTTGTTCCGTAGTTCACAGTGTAGTGGTCGTAATGTCATTAAGTTTTCTCTGCTAAGTGGTAAAGTTCCGTGTGTTCGTAGTGCCGTCGGCACCGCCGCAAAGCGTCACCGCCGGCGTGATTAATGCGACGTCTGCCTGGATTCGCTGGGATCCTCCTCCGCTGCATACGTGGAACGGTGAACTGTCTGGTTACCTCGTAAGTGCACTGTTACTCTGCATTATTTATCTCCTTGAAACGTTCACGGTTTTGTTTTCCAAACTCAGTACAACATTGAATTTCATTAGACATAATAGCGAGAGCATTTCATGGGGCTTTTTCTGTAGGTATTGAGAACATATAAGTATTGAGTATATACCAAATAAACGTTGTGCGGGCGCGAACTATTTTTTAAGTGATTTGTTTTTAATTTACGTAGATTGAAGTACGAGTTGGGGGAAGCGCGGGCGGACGCGTGGTGGGTCAGATGTCTCTAGGCGCGCGCACCCGCGCCGCCGCGGCCAGCTCGCTGCGCGCCGGCGGCCGCTACAGCGCGCGCGCCGCCGCCGTCACGCGCCGCGGCCACGGGCCCTTCAGCGCGCCCGCGCAGCTGCACATGCTGCCCACGCACACGCTGCGCCAGTACGTGCAGTAAGTACACCGCACCGCCGCGGCCAGCTTGCTGCGCGCTGACGGCCGCTATCTGCCTGTTGAATTCTGAGTGAGGTAGTAGTGTGGCGTTAGAATAAAAGCTGAAAACACACACACGTACCTTATTGCAACATGACAAATATAAATTTGACTGGGCAGCGGCAACCATTAATTATACCTAATCCAAATCAAATGCCCCCACACACATCCTTAAATTCGTTGTCAATGTGACCCTCAATACAGATACAGAGTATTTGTTATTGTCAATGTAACGTGTGTTTTGTTTCAGGACGGAGCCGGCTAGAGACAAAGCAATATTGTCGATGTTCCAAGAAACTTGGCTACTGGCGCTCTGTTTAACTTTATTAGTATTAGTCCTGGCGACCGCCGGGACCGTTGTTTACATTAGGCGACGCCATTCGAAGCAGAGGAAAAGTCAAAACACCAATGGTGAGCGAAATAAAGCTACTTAGGATGTTTTATTTGGAATTCAGTGTAAAAATGGTTGGCTATTTTGTGAATAAAGTACTTCTTCCAGGAACGGCGATATCAAATGCTCAACAGTGTTTGTTGGCGAAGGAGGCTGTTTGGCTGCGGGAAAGGTCAACATTTGAAGGTTCAAATGAACCAAGAATTGAAATTTTGAACTGTCACCAAGGCTTATTACGAGGTATTATAAAAAAAAAACATTTTTAATTCATAAGCGCAGCTCTTGGCATATAAGTAAACGTAATGTTAATTTTATTTAGGTGGCCAGTCAACGGGAACGATGACGATGGAAGCAGAATATACGCTTCCGCAACATGCTAATAATATTGGCATGATGCCCCACGACGAGCAAAGAAGAAATCCACCAGAACCTTACGCATCAAGTGCCATTTATACAGAGCTAAATTATCCAGTAAATATTAAACTGCTTTATTCCTTACATTTTTAACCGAGATAAACTTAGATAACTAACATTTTAATTATGATACAGGTACACACTGAAGAAGATTCGTGCATGAAATGCAACGTCAGCCCGGGTTCCTATGACAACAGCATGGTCAGGTCTTTTGCTGAAAGCAACCAATACTCCAATGAGGAATGTTCCACTTGCTGTCGAAGCAGTAGTTCTACTCTAACGAAAGACTATAGCGAAATGACCAAATGTGGAAACGAGGTTGATGAAATGCAAGACGTGTCTATTGAAGACTGTCCATCATGTAAGACTCATCATTCGAGGTCCTCTAGTCATCACGATGAGAATAAGGAATGGGCGATAACTGAAGTAGAATACGATTATCCCCAATGGCATTGGTTGGGGAGAGAAAACAGTTTTAGGAACAATGCTCCAGATCCAAGATACGCCAGTGAGGGAAGGAGCGACCAAAATTGCAGGATGAATCTTTGTGACATTCTACCTCCACCTCCATACGAAAGGTAAGTTCTATCGTTTGTTTTTGAAATCTGAGAAGACTAGAGGAATTACAATGTCTTTATCGATGATTTGTTGTTCACAGAGAGTCACCTTATCGTGAAATGAACGCATTTACCAATCACTCAGGGGCATCCGGTTGTTCAGGACATACGTATCGAAGCTAGTTTTGATTAATTATTTATACTGTAACGAAATATCACTAGGAACGTAATTCAAGCAATATTAAGTTATAGAAAAATTGTACATAGTATGTTTAAACTGTTTCTGCATATACTGAATGAAAGTGAATGAGGATTACACTGCGACGTGATTAAAAAAATCAGTAGCTTCAATCGAATAGTAACATAGGCTTCTTTTAAAACAGCAGTTTCCGATTTTCATATGTGTCATTACTTTGGTATAGTAAATAAATTTATCCTTTTTATAATTAAAACACCCCCTGATGAAATAACTGAGAAATCATCAAAGTCGTGTGGTTGACTGATTGAGCATGTAGTTATGTGGACGTGTTGATATAATAGACTGCCATTTTTTGACATCACGTAGCTATAGTTTTTCATCTCTCTCTAGTGACTGTGATATAGTATAATTTTGAACTTTTGTTTTGTAAATATTTTTGAAATGTTTGATATTCTTATACAATTTTATCATTATCTTATTTATTGTGTGTAGTCATTATTCCAAATGCGAACCATTGCGAATTTAGATGAACTTATTGTAACGTACGTTTTGTATTTCAAAAAGTTTTTTAAATGATTTTGTAACCACGTAAATCGTTAATCAGCCAACAATATTATTAAAGCAGTACATTTTCTATTTCGTTTCATTTAACTGGATCATTCGCGGTTTAGAGCTATTATAGAGCAATTAGCTACAAATGAATGTTAAATTTAATTTCAATTAGTTTTAAATGCGACGGTTAAAATGTCATTAGGTGAAAGGCCGATGGCTGACGTTGGTTATTCTCTATAATTTCAACTTTCTAGGATTGCCTCAGGCCGGGCTTTTATTAGCCAGTCAGTCTGACCTTTTTTTGTTAATGCTTCAAGTTCAAGTTTGGTGTCTCCTTATGACTGATACAGTCCTGTTAGATAAGCGTGGCATTAGGTACAAAATATCCTTGGCTTTTTCCGGCACCATTTGAGTGAGAAAGCTTAAAAAATGATGCCACAGAGAAAAGGAAACTAATCCTTATCGTCATGATATCATTGCATCCAAAAGCATAACAATTACACCCCTAATCAGCCTTTCTCGTAAATAAGTAAGCACCATATTAATGCAGGCTACATTCGCAGGCTGCGTCCAAAGGGGCGTTGCCATGGCAACGGACCCCCGAGTGCACCCTTGTTATTAATACCCGCAATAATTAAACTTGATTGCATTTCACACCAGGTGTTAGATGACGCCTCTTGTCTGAGCATTCGTGAGGTCAAAAGGTTAAGACGCTGTATTGGTTGCTGAGTTAATTAATCCGAAGATATGCTAATTTAGATGCGAAGCGAGGTCTTCTTGGTAATGGGTCGATAATGTCGTGTTGTTATGTTAATAAAAATGAATATGTTGTCATATCACTGTGTTTATATGAACAGTAGCGGTTTAAATGTTAACTTCAATCTTGTGAGTCTATAGAAGTCTGTTTACACATAAGTAGATAATCAGGTAAAATTCGACTACATGACCTTGAGAGCGGCCATATAGCGGAATTTCCGAGAACTAATTTATTACACCGATAACACGATGTGTTAATTGTTAAATGTTGTCTTTTCTGTCATTGAATGTAAACCAACTATTTATTTATTTCTCAAACCCTACCAAGCAAAGATTAGCCAAAATGAAATCGAAATAGCTTAGCAATGTATAAAATTTAACCAATCAAAATGTTCAATTAGGTCAATTAGCGATACTGAATCACTTTAAAATTAAAATATCTCGATTCTTGCATTAACCTGTATAGTAAACTATCTTCAAGAAAACTGATAATTTACCGGCACATTAACACCAGAACACACTCCGAAAGTCAACGACGCGGCTAACGCATGTTCGCTATCACCGAAATCAGAATTCATTTCGAGGCCCTCCACGAACGTGACTCCTTTCAATCATACCCGCCTTCTGAGTTTTTTTTATTTCCTTTATTAATCAACACTCCCCTAGGGCTGTTTTGAGAGAGCCCTCTGTTGGAGTCAAGTGGCGGAGACAGCGGAGAAAAATTGCGAGAGATGTAAGAAACGTCATTATTGTGAAAGTTCTTGTGTGTAGTGACAAGGAACAAATGAATGTCGCTTTTGTTTCCTTTCGGTGTTTTTTTGTTTTAGGCCTACACTGCCAGTCGTTCAGGAACCAGAAAAAGAAAGATTTATAGGCTACGATGTAGCAGCACTCAGTGTAGTGTTTGTTCAAGATTATGAGTCTACTAGGAACAAATTTTTATACGTCCACTTAACGATATCGTTCAAAGAAATGATACCACTGCCCTTTTTTCGCTGTGGCGTGAGAAAAGAAGACTAATATTTTAACAAGTGAAGACAGAATAGTAGATTGATAGGGCTTCGGTTGTAGTTTCCTTATAGACTTTGTACACAAGTATGTTCCTACATAAAATACTTAAAAATCACGAAATATTATTTTTAACGAGAACTAGGACTAAAATCTAAGGCAAGCATTACGTTTCACCTTTACCTTTTCAAAGTGCCACGATGTTTTCTTCTTTTTTTTTCACGTGTTTACAAAGTAATGAACTTCATAATTCCGATCGGTGCCGCAAGTGTTTCATTTTGAAGAGCCACGCTCGCTTTCAGTCCTTGTGCGTGCACTGACAAAAAACAAATGAGCGTCGCGTTGTTTTTGTTTTATTTGCCACAGTCTCCGGGGGGTTGAAGTGAAAAATTAGGGAGGTAATCCATTTATTAGAACGGTGGTGCGGTTAAGAGGTTGCCCGTGAAGTTGAATAATTGATATCGTTAGTGGAAATGAGTATTAACAAGGCCGATTGCAACCCTAGTGGGTGAATTTTTCGCGTTCAGTCTAATGTCTCTATTGGAAGGGTTACGTTCTGTTTTACTGCTGTCAGAATAGTTTCTTCTGTAATTAACATTAGTACCTTCAAATTTGCAGATTAAGATTTTTGCTCAGGTGTTTCTTTAATTTCTATCATCACATAGTCATCTTCACTTGTAACTTCTGTGTCATGTAACGTTTCATTACAGAACTAACGTCTCCAAGCTCACGCCAAGCCGCTACTTACATCAAAGTATATTCAAAAGCAAACCGATCCGTAGATCCCACAGATTACGGCCATAAATAAAGAATTATCTCGCATTAGCGAAGTGTTTGCGTATGGATCGCTTAGTTTGCGCAAGGTGGATTTATGACAGCTGCTAGATGTTACAATTTATGGTTCAATGTTTTGAAACAAAAGCCTTGACCTAAATTAATACGCTGAAGTTGTTATGAACAGGATAGTTTTGATTGTTATGATCATTGGGACAATTGAGCTTTTATGGATCTGTTAAGGAGGAGAGCTGTTCTCTTTATAATTAGTTTGTTATAATTATGCATGATTTAGGGTCGATTCAACCGAACAAGAAAATAATTTAATCTTAAAATGAATCATTCTTACCTATTTTTTTTTTCAAGTGTAAATTAGTTTAGGTATTCTCGCGTAAAGAGTGACTTGCAAAACTAAAATATTCTCGATTCTTAAGTAAGTAGCGATTGGCGTTTTGACGATTTTCACTTTATTTTACTTAATTATGTAGATACGTCGTTAAAGCGTAGAGATTAAATTAAAAACTTACCCAAACAAGCGTCCTTCAACCCAAAATTCCGAACTATTGTTCTAAATCATAAACATTTACAACATTGGTTAAAATAATTACGTACAAAAGAAATATACTTTAAAATTAGAAGCGAATGGTGGCGAGGGTGCATGAATTATCCATTACACTACGTACCTTCGGGCCATAATTCGTACTCCTTCGTTCCGGGGTTCCGTGTATTTATGGCCTCAGATAAGGCCTACAGATGGCGGCAGCGGAGTTTTCCTTCCCCTAATACTTGTTGAGTTACGGTTTCCAATTTCCAGTTCTGCACTTCAGGTGCGTCCCCGCAGGATTGTTGGCGATCGACGGATTTCGTATGTTTTATCGTGTCTGGAAGAAGGTGAGGTTTACTTGGCGAGAGTTACATGATGGTGGTTTGATCCAGGTTCTAATAGAGATGCGTCTTTGGAACTAATGTCCAGTTTTTGTGGAGAGAACAGAATTATGTCTGTCATTACTGTAAATTAGAAAGTATAGGTTACATTAGAACAGAAAACATTAAGTAGTAAAGGCGATGTTTGTTTCGAATTATGGGTGCATTCTTCCAAAAAAGAATAGAACTTAGTGACAAAAATTTATTCTTGTTTGGTTAAATTGATCCTTAGTCAATTATGAATTGGTACCAGTAAGTTAAATGCACCAATGCTCGACACTGACCCAATACACGGCACTTGCAACCTTATGTCGTAGTAAGACAGGTGACAGATGGGTGTCGTCTACTGGGTGTTGTGGCGCCGAGCATTAGTACATTTACCTTACGTCTAGCACTATAACCTGTCACTGTCTAAAAAGTATCAGGAAATAACAAGTACTTAGTCCGTCTCAGGTGCGACTCATCTCGATCGCGTTGTTGAGCTAAGCCGGCTGGTATAACATATAGAAAAGTCTAAAACAATTTCATGTAGGTACCTGGTCTACTAAACGTGCCCTTGTGTTTCATGATACGAAACAGTTTTTCACTGCAACGTGGAAAACTCCACCCCAAAGCAACCTTCAGTACAAATTCATCATTAAAATTGTAAATAAAGGATCAGAGTAATAATTTAAAAGCAATTATTCTAAGTTTTATAAGCATTAGTCACGCCTGAGCGAATCGACACAGAATTATGACATCGGTGTCGGTAACGCGGCGGGGCGGTCACGCGATGCCACGGCGCCTGTTTTTGGTGATTTATATAACAAAATAAACTATGACTAACAGGGCTATAGTCACGAAACTATTCTTGTGTTCCTTCGATTGTTACGGCTTAGAGAAGTTCGTGTTCCCCTTAACCCATGTTCTGAAATAAGTTTTAGCAAGACTGAGGGCTTTGGTTGCAGCTACAATTGTTTCTTTCAAAATTAGTCATGCGATCTCACAATATCCCAAAAAATAATACAAGATTTTTATCCCTGTAATGTTATTCAACTTGAACAGCATTACTTTAAAAAGGTAAGCAAGACAATCACCAGATCCAGCATTAATCGATTAAAGTCAAAACCGTTCACGTTTCGCAGCGATATTTAGCATAATTTTGTGTCTAAACATAGATGAAAGATGTGTAATAGTGGAAGCTCTACATTTCTTCCCTGGGTGTGGCGTAAGAAGCCACTAAGAAAATAACTGTAATTGAATCATGACTAGGGTTAAAATGTTTCACTTTTATTAGAGAATTGGAAGTATACCTCACTAACCACTAACGTGTAGTAACACGTGCCACTAAAAATGCTATCAACAGTACAACGCAATGTATAACGCAATGATGATATCAAAGTTATCGTATGGAAGACAAAATAGTGACCTCTATCATTCACAACTAGTAAAGCAGAGCAGCTCTGATAGCTTCAGTTAGATACATTTCCCATAGTTCCTGCTTCCACGAAAGCTGTCCACATAAATAAGTACATCGAGCTAAAGAGAAAGCTACGACGTCAATCGGAAAAGCCACTGAAAAAGATTCTTCTTTATTGTATCGAGGGACTTTAGATAAGAGTTACATTCAATAACGTTTTCTCTTACTCCTTTTTAATAGACACTGGGTTCCAATTTTGTACAGCTAAAATTTGATGGCAACCTGAAAGAAAAGAAAATTTTCAGATAAAAGCGGTGAGGAGTGACTTTCTGAGACTAAATTTCATTAAAAATACATACATCACGCCTGCATTTCCAAATGGGGTAGGCAGAGCACACGAAACGATACAACAAATAAACATAACTCACGTTTTGCAGCTAGCATAATTTTATAGTTAAGTGAACGGTATGATAGTTAACAACTATTAATAGGATTGGGAATATTAGTATTGGGATATTAATTGGCGAGTAAGGAAATACTTAGTTGTTATTGTAGGCGACAGGCAACCTAAAAATATGCTAGAAGTGGGCACGAAACGTAAAATAGCTATCGATTTTTCTATATAGCGTTTTGTGTTCTGTCTGCCCCAATTGGGAATACACGCGTGATGTATACCTATGTATGTATTAATACTTGTATTAATGGAAATGTGTGCTTGATGAAAGTTAGAACGCTCATATTAAAATGAGACAGGTAATAGGCTCTTCAAAGTACTGATCTTGCGCAGGTGAAATCGCGGGAAAAAGGTAGCGGGTCTTAAAGTCTATATCTATACGGTAAGTACTTCGACGAACGTGTAGTTTGTTGAAATATATTCTCGCTACCGGTTCATAATCTCGTCTAAGTTAATAGTTGTGACATATCAATTGAGATCTAAGATTATCACTTAAATTAGTGGCGGACTAGATAGCTTATCTCAAATTTGCATAAATCTGTCAAACAACAAACCGGAATGTAAATTACGAACTGCCTAAGCTTTGTATTTATGTAGTTCTAAATGTGGCAGTTTTAGTAACAAGAGCCTTTAAAATTAATCCCAGTAGTCATATGGCGAGACCCAAAAGTTTTACTTATTTTGGAAACTCATTTGCAGTTCGGGAAACCCGTTAACAGATCCCTTGGGAATTGATAAATGGGGCTGCTAGCTGTAATAGGTTCCTAATTCTAGTTAATGCTGTTGGAAAACCTTTCTATATAGCAGGTTACAGAGAAATTAGAATTTTGCTGACCTTGTTAATAGCTTTTCGGCTTTTTATGATATAGGACTCCACGAGATAAAAACCACGTAAAGTTGGAATTTTTATATGTTAGTAACATTTAAATATCAGTTGAGTTTGAGTATGAACAATTTCATAATTTTGTGCTACCTTTCAAAAAACGTTTTCGGATAAAACTTCTCAAAGACTCTAAATAATTGTTTTTTATGACTGAAAAAAAGGCAAAGACACTAACACAGGCGTTCTCTTGTTGGCAGAGGCCTGTCCCGCTGCAAATACAGCGTGATGTTAACCAACACAGACCATTTTGTCTAAGTGAACTTGTGTGGCATAATGCATGTACCTATTTACTTTTTGACCGTTTCCTTGATATATTGGATTCCCGCTATCCCACATAAACTGAAAATTCAGCCAATTTAAGACCGAAAGCGATATATCACCACGGCTTTGGATGATAGGTAAATATGCGGCGTTGTACTGAAAATTTTCGTTTTAAATAGTTCTATTTTCAGCAACGTTATGAAAATTTTAAAATGGTTAATGTATGCGGCGACAGGCTTAACAACCTATCACTATCATACCTCTTTGATCTAATTTTACACCTAAAACGTGGCTATAAAATTAGAAATATAGGCGTGTGTCTATGGACGCATACATAAAAAATGTCGTCAAAATTAAAAGAATCGCGATGACTCTAATTTAATCTGATACGATCAGGACTCGCGGTGGTCTCGCATCGACTTATCTCAGTTACAACAAATGGTTTTACTATGTGGTACAAACTGCTTAAAGTGCACTTATCTGGTGAATATTTTACTTAAATTACAAATAGGCCGGCGTCGCCGGTGCCATCAGTTGCCGTGCGTACTATCGCGGAGGGGATCGCGACTGCTCGTACGGAGTAGGAACGAATGTGTGGGTGCCACAGAGTAATGATTTTGGGCTAATTTTTAATATGGATATTTTTACGCGTCTAATTTTAATCTATCAGCGCTTCGGAAAGACCATTATTGTGAAGAAGAATGCACCACAAGAAACTATCAATAACAATAATTTTGATCTGTGACTCTCACATCTGCATGGTAAATTGTCATCGATTGCGGTGTTGATTCTGAGGGAGAAAAAAAATTGACATGAAAATTATACACTACTATGATAACGTTTTACGATAGCTCAAAAATCAATTGGTTAAATAGTGACTGTGCTTTATTCTGGTACATACTCGTATAACCTAAACAAAAAAAAACATTTTCAGTACAAGCTTTTTGCAGACCACGTTTGTGACCATGAAACGTATATTAATCACTGTTTTGTCTATTTAACCTTTCATGTGATCTGCCTACCCCATTTGGGAACATGGACGTGGTTATTTGTATGTTTGTAGTTATGCGAATAGGCAAAGCACCTCACTAAACTACGCGAACACTGACCAAAACGCAGAATAATTTGCTCCACACAACCAAGTTACAGTTGCGATAGCGGTATCCAAGAGCACGAAGCTTTCAGCGATTTCGCACTATAATTAAACGGAGATCTAAACTTGTACCTACAAGGCAATCAGTGCGAATCTGCAGTCTAACCGCTTGAAAGCAATAACGTTGAGTTTAACTGCGTGTCCTGCTCTCTATCCACCATTACTGATGTGATTACAATTTCTTTGTCGTTGTTTTCAAATTGGCAGGTCTTGTTGAACATAGGGGCCATATTGAGAGGTAAGTGTCAATTCGATAGTGGGCTATCTTGACATTGACATACATATATATGTACATTGTTTCATCACGCCTGTACGTTAGGCAAAACCATGACTACCTACTATACGCTTCTCAGCTACTTCCAACATAATGTTCGGTTTAAAAATAGATGGAAGAGGTATATAGGTAATATTTACAGGTTGCTAGCCGGTCACCTAAAGCATTCCTAAATCTATTTCCTTAGTCGCGTCTTAAGACATCCACAGAAAATTATGGGGAGATGTTATCCTAACCCGACACCACACAGTATACAATCGCAATCATCAAATAAAATAAAGCCAAAAATAATAAACAACTTCTAAATAAACAAGCTATTTTAAAGTTATCATTTCAGTTTAGCTACCTCTTACGACACCCACGGAAGAAATGGAGAGGTGTTATTCAAAAATCCGACACCACACGGAATATTTTAGGCGACAGGCTAGCAACCTGTCACTATTATACCTGCCAACTCAAAACCCAAAAAAATATCCTAGAAGTGGCCAATAAACGTTAAATAGTCATGATTGTATGTATTTGAGTTTAACATTGACAACTTTTACAATCTGTAAGTTTTTAATCTGTGTACGTCGTCCTGTGCTAACACACGACGTCTGTACAAGGACTAGTCGGAAACGAATTTTTTCGTCTAGTCTCCCCGTCGTCGGTTTCAGCCCCACAATGATAACGTCGTTAGCGAGGCTTTATGTGAAGTCTGTGATAGTTAGATTTAAGTGTTATGAGAATGTTTATGCGATCCGATCAAAACGTAAACATTTTGGAAGCGCCAAGCGCCTAGGGAACTAGCACAAAATAATAACAAAAAATATTCTTCGTGATTTTATGTTCCGTGCTCGTTTTGTCTGAGAACCTTTTAATTTGAATTACTTTCAAAAATAATTTTCTTTTTTAGAATTTCACAAGTACATGTAAAGGAATGAGTGTCAAAACCCCTCACAAAAATGTTATTATATTCAGTTACTTAGAGTGCTTTAAACCCTTGCTTTGACTGAAGGCTACGCATTTAGAACAAATTCCACGTCAAATACAATTACCTAAAAATCATAAAATGTTGATCATTTAATAGCACTAAGTAGGCAAATGTTTACTCGAAGAAGCAAATGGAAAACAACGCAAAACACAGAAAAAGTTTTCTCTTTTTGTGTTGAACTGTTAACTGCCTCCGGAGAGCAAAGAAATAAAAATCAAATGCGACCGCTTTCCTCAATTGCGAGGCTGTTTGTTTTGTTATGTTTGTTTGAGGCAAGCCAACTGTTAGCACAAAGATCTACCGAATGTATGCAGTACAAAGCGAACGGGTGGTCTCTATCATACCTAAAGCAAACACAGCGTAATAAAATGTGATATCGAAAATCAACATTAATTTTGACGCACGATTTATTCACTTAACGCTGTTTTGAAATGTGTTCGAAAACAACTGACGGTTAAAAAAAGATTCAATCAAATGAAGTGGATTTTAATTGATGTTAAGCTGCTAATTTTGTTAAAGTGCACAAACATTCCCATGACGAATTTGATCAAATTAAGAACGCTGAAAAGGACACGCTTCTTGTGTGACGAATACCTTGTACTGTGTAGCACACAAAGAACATTATTTTATGAGAAATAGAGCCTCGTCAACCAACGGACAGGTAGACAGTCACATCAGGCACACATCCACATTCAGTGGAGTCCGAGTAATACTAATAGTTACGAAATTAACGATCTGCTCGTCAAAGTTAAACCGCTGAAATGTACAACAGTTGATCTGCCAAGAATGCCGAAATTAGTTTTAAATGTAAATGCAATAGTAATTTTGAATCCTCAAACTGCTACCATAGTGGTAACCTCAATATTTTTTGCAATAAACCAAATGCAATCAAAACACACACTCAAACAACTATTTCCCAACTAGACAACAAACCACACCAACGCCGCACCCAAGATACATCTGATCAAATAAATCGGGAAAACTCAAGCACTGTTTATCTCTTTGAAGTGGTCTGAAGAGTTATTAAAACATGGACACGTGTCGTCAAATCAAAGTCTTTGAGTTCCAAATAAACATTTATACGAACATTTGGTTATTTTACAAATACTTAGCCGGTAATGGCCCGTAAACTGTGTTTGCTGTTCTACGGTAAGCTGGTTAGGTCATCATTCGGAAGAGACCATTAGCTACTTCAAAACTTAACCTCTTTAAAAGTTCAGTTGGTTTTTTTTCTTTTTTTATGATTGTGAAAAAAAGCCTCGTTAAATGTTTGTTGCTTAGGCCGTGTTGTTTGATGCTTAGTTTAGATACCTAAGTCAGATTTTGTATCGAAATCAGAGATATTTTTTCTATAGAGAAATTCTTCTTTATCTTTATAAAAGTCACTAACTCATCAAACATCTGCAAATATTTATATGAGAATTTCACTTAGGTATTTTGCTATTCGGTCATTGTTCTCTTCCAGCTTTTGCAAGCAAACTTAATCAATATTTGCGTATAATTTGCCGGCTCATTAATATGACGGTAGTGAAAACTGCGGCCTCTATGCAAACATCTGACTTTTTACGTAAACGGCCACCTAACGATTATGCAAAGGCAAATATGAAATAAATTAGCATATAAATGAAGTTGCGAATCAAATAGTCACTAATACTAATGGCATTAAAAATAATTACCTACTTATCGATTTTATTAACGCATTCATTAAAGTTGACGAAAAGGTTAAAGAATATGCATAAGTAGGAGGCCGGAGTTTTATATTAATATCGAAGTTCAAGAATCGACAGTTTAGGTTGGTATTTTAAAAAAAGCATAGGACAAGACACAATCAATGGAAAGATTTGACAAGAAAAAACTGGACCACGTAGGTATACTATCTTATACTAATCAAACTTGACTTCGATGTAAAACAACAGACTAAAAATCTACATCTTCCTAGCTTCGATGTAAGAAGAAGCTACGCGAAGGTGAATTTAATTTACGAGCCCGCTCTGATTTTTATTAACGACTTACACCTTCATTTTCGAAAGAACGAGAAGTTATTATGGCGCTGTAAGTTCGTTAAAAACGATATGAGCCTCCAATAATTAACGAAAGCAATTAGCCGAAGCGTACGCTATTTTAAGATGGACATAATTTAAAAAAGCTACAGCTATTTTTACTGCGTAGATGCTAAGTTATACTGCCGTAAACTTAAAAAGTTACAACCTCGATCCGGTGTCGATCAAAAGCAAACCAAAGGCTGTGGTACTTTGTAAGAAATAAAAGAAACAAATGAAGTGCAAGAAGCCTGGAACGTTGCTTGAACAAACAAAATCGAATCGGTAAGTCGCTCTATTGCCTCGACTTTAATAAGTCATTGGTACCCTGCTGCGAGTCGAAGCGAAAAACTTGCGAGTGTTACTATATTACTATACTTTTAAACCCAAGCGTTTAGTCGATGATGCATCGACATATTAACTCATTAAAATTCAAACCCGTTTAAAAGGTTAAAGGCTTCATAATAACACTTTCGTTGCCCGCTGTGTTGTTGAGATGAAGGGATAAATGACGCACGTGCATTAACACAAGGGAATTATGCTAATAGGGACGACTGAAGCTTAAAATAGTGTTTATAAATATGAATGAAGTTAGTAATTGCTGTTTGAGGTGACCTCGGGCCGCCAGTCTTGGCGGTAGAACAAGGTTTTTGGAACTTATGCACATATTTTGTCTTATCTTCTCGTAACATGTTCCGCACAGACGACATAATGTCAAATTGAAAATACAATGCTCTTTTGTTTTATTACGGGTAAAATATTGGTCTTATTCAGCTTCTGAAGTTTTGGTAGTACCTATTTGGTTATTGTTTGAACAAAGCGGTATGCTTATGCGTCTACCGTTTGCGTAACGTCGCTGGTATTACGACATTGACAGCGTTAATTGATAGGCTTTCGTTTGTAAGCTTTATTTATCTGAGAAACTAATCATACTAATTAGAACTGCAAATGTACTTACAGTACGCACCGATATCAAAACAAAAGAAAACAACAAACAAGAAAATATAGATGGATTATGAATTCGTAAGGTATAAATAATTGATATTAAGATTATTGTAAAATTGGGAAAATGGACTCGGTAACATTTCATTAATATACAGGTCCCCGCTCTTATCTAATAAACCTTCATTTTATGAATTTATTACTATCGTCAAACTCAAATGTCACTAGTTACATGAATGATAAAAATAAATCGTAAATTTTTTTGGCATCCTGTTTTGTTCCACATGCCTTTATTTTTACGTCACGAGAAGTCACAAAACTTTACAATTCTTTAAATTTTCTTACAGTAGGTACAAAAAGTCAACCGAGCCATGACTTGCAAGTACATAACTCCCTCTACAGCCTCTTTGCCGTATGCATCTCATCAGTTCATATCAAAGGCACAACTTGTATAATGTTATAAAAGCTCCAGAGTCTGATATGTCATCCAAGCATAACATCTCAGCCAATGGCGTCACAAACAAGCGTGTTAACGCGTCAACTATGTCGCCGGAGTTAAGAAGCCGACGATAAACAACGAGTAAAACAGAGTATAAATAACACCTTAAGCAAATAATGGACTATTTTATACCTTCCCAGTTTACGGCGGAAGTCAAAATTGCGGTTCATACGAGGAGGAAACGCCGTTGTTGTCCCGTTTTCTTGAAACAAAGTATACAGGATCTACGTATAACTTGAGTTTAGCAAAATCGTTCTCTATGCCCTTTTTATATAAAAAAAACAAGTAAAAGTCAGACTCGAGTTCGAAGGGTTAATCAACAAAAAAATCGATAGAGACGGTAATAAAACCGTGTTTACACAAATTAATGGTTGACTTACATAGTTCTGTAAACTTACTTAATAATGACCATAACAGTATTTGAATGAAATTGGGATTCCAACAACTGCCCAGATATGTTGAGACAATAGCTGTACGATGGTATGTTGCAATGATTTAAGTAAGTAAGTAAGTTAGTATTTTATTTATTACCATAAAAAACCTAGACATGGAATAAACCGATGGCCCTTACACTAGACACAAAGTCTGTATCGCAAGTGCCAGGTACATCAAGTCCAAACAGAACTCTCAATTAAAATGTTTGAAAAGTGAAATTTCACCCAACTCTCAGTCAGTTTTAGCAATAATTCGGTCTGAAACTAAAAAAGCACTTCGGTCGGAGTTAATTAAAACGTCCCGGAAAAGACGGCCGTTACCGGGGGATGAAAAAGCGATTTCCCCAAGACTGGGTTTTAAAGGAATCGACGAGGTCTCAAGTCCATTTTAGTGAATAGAGGGGCTCCGTCTTGCGGCTTATAGACTTTGAGCGGTTTGCTTTTATGGATTGCTACAAAGATTTTTATTGACGTATCTCATCAAGTAATAGTCCGGGTTCAGACTGTTGGGTGTCCGTTTTTGCGGAAAGAATTGTTATTTTACGACGGGCGCCCGAGTATCTTTGCTTCCCGAAAATTGTTACAAAATTGTAATGGCTTTACTCTCAATGACATCATATTACAAAGAAGTATAAAGTAAGTAGTCATCCAATTAAAAAAAAAACTAAACTTAAAGTATTCTTAAGACTACGTTGAATCTTTTCATTTCAACGAACTTTTTCGATAGGGAACTGCTAATTAGCAACAACAGTGAGGCCCAAAATTATAGAGCAAGCCTGCCGTGACAAACGTCTATACCCGTACAATAACAAAGCTCAATTTTTCTAATTAACGGTCATAACAGGACTTTCCTTATCAACGAGAGTAACCCGGAAGTTTGGAACATTAATGCAAAATAATGAGCGGATCGGCCAAGGATTCGGGAATTAGGGAATAAGGGCCGGACGTATCCTGCACTAATGGCACTTGTAGCCAATTTGTGGAGGTCACGAGATTTGCGATATAATAAGAAGATTAAAGGAGCTAATCCTGATTGTGTCGCAGTTTAAATTTAAACAAAGCACCTTAGCGGGCGCTCTGGAAGTGAGGAATGTTAACAAGGCAGGGGGTTAGAGTTTTCTCTTTGTTGCTTGCATCGAATTCGCAGAGTATCTGACCTACCCAAGAGTACAGTCTGGATGGTAAGCATTATAGATGCTGATATTGCTTTGTTTCAAACGAGAAGCAACTTTTGTAGCTGCGTATCTTTTAAAATAGTTTTTGGCCAAGGATTTACATTTATATAAAATCTTAATTTTGGCAAATGACATGTTTTGTATTTGTTAAGTTATAAAAGGCACTTATTGTTTCAATTTGTATAAACTATGCAGCTATTTGACGTATGTATCTAAATAGATTTAATTATTTTAATCCCCAGAAAGGAGCAGAAGAAAACGCTGATACATAGTTGTAGATAACTTATAATGGCACTTCTTAAAAAAAGGTACATTTTTATAAACGTTTTGAGTGTGATTCAGTCCGATACCTTGTATAATATTGTTCAAGTGTGCATCTTTAACATCATTCTTTGAAGAATAAGACAGTGTATAAATGTTTTAATGGCCAGTTAAGACTAACGATACTTTGATATTCTCGTTATACGGACAAAAAGCAAAGTAAAGAATGCCTCATTGTACCCATCCGGTGGCCACATGGAGTCAAGTGTCACTGGCTATTAATATAGCAATTATGTCATCCTTATTAGTCATTTACTCCTTATCATTTAACGTAGTAACAATGTAAAGTGAATTATTTCTCTAATGTCCGTAAACATGTCAGTTTTAAGACTCTTGGACGATAAGTATCATAGGAAATGATATAAAACTTTGATTTACGATTACAGTTAGCCCTAAACTTCGTAGATAAGTACTTGTGTTATTCTTCGCTATCTACGTATTTGCTTAAATAAATCATAAGAGTTATTAATGGTAGGTAACCCACGCTACTAGATGCATTAAAATGTAAAACTAAGTAATTATTTAATGTTCTTTAATAGATTAATGAAAAAAGTTTTGACTCTTTGGCGACTTAGATAATGTCTACTTACACACGTAGTTTCATGTTGAAACAAATACCTAATTATACTTAAATATTTTGCTAAGCATTTATTGAAATTGGACGTATTTTCCCATAAGTCTACACCAATTGTTATTCCATGCAATCCACTTATCCGCCAAGAACTCTAAAAAAGCGTTAAGCATTTCAGCGGTTCCCTTGTAGTGAAAAATCGTGCCATTACGGCAAAGGGAAGGCGGTTTTCCGCCGGTCATATTTCAAAACAACACATTATTGTTTTCTTCTCGTTTTCCTTTCGCTCCTAAATCCGTTATAAATTTTGGAGGAACGACTTTACAAGTCGTGTTTTCCTTTTGGGAAATATTCGGCGTTTCCCGCGCTGACCGCTGAGCCGGGAAATTAATGGTTACTTTCCACGATATCGAGAGTTTTAAGAGTGTTTTTGTTTCCTCGGCTTGATTAGCCAGGTAAACTTGGCGTTAGAAGGGGAACAAAAACAAACAAAGTCGGCGTGCATGCAGAATTAAACTGCAAAATTTTGCTTTTAAATGCAGGCGCCATTTTAAAAAATTACGTTATCTATAGGTTATCATTATTAGTATCTCTGAACACGTAGACAAATTCGTTGTAAGTGGGTAGGAACCTAATGAGAAAACTGGCAACTGAGATAATATTTTTGGATTTCGTATTTTTTTTCATAAGCCTAAAATTTGTGTTATTTGCAGTTGTCGACAAATAACTACAGAATCACTATCCGGATGGAGTCTGAACTGTCTTATATTTTGTTGTATTGAGTCATATTTATGTTATTTTTTACTGAAATTCATAGTTATTTCTCTTTATAAGAAATATTTTAATCAGTCTACAGATTGCTCTGAAATATTTCCAATTTCACTATAACTCGTGTTCGACGAACCAAAAAATCCTTAATTTTTAAATCACAGGCTGAAAACATTGTTCAGGTACTTTAAATTCAATTTGTACCGGATAATCCGGAAAATGAAGCTCCCGGGGGAAATTAGCCATTAACGTTTATGTTCTTTCCTATTCTTTACTTACTACGAAAGAAATTTAGAAGATCAAAGTGCCTTTTTATTGCTCTTTCTTTCATTTATAAACAGAATTAGGCGTCCTGTCTTTTGTAGCCATGTAATTTATCAGTGCAGGAGGCGACTGAAGATTTCTAAACCTAGGAAAGAAACAAAATTTAAAAAAAAACATAATTAGATATTTTTTCATACTTTCTCAATTCTAAGTGCTACTAGCGCAAGTTCGATCTCAACATTATGTACATATTTAAAACTTAAATATTTTTCAAAATTATGATGCAACTTTCTATCATTACAAGTTTTAAAATTTGTTCACATTCCAATAGTAGCTGTAAATACAGTGTAAAGTTATTACAAACTTTCGTCGTAAACAAAACACAGCTCGAAAATCGTGAACTATAAATACAATCAGCGTAATCAGCTTACTCGCCATAAAAGAGATAAAATTAAAAAAAGTACGTCCCTACAAATGAGCCGAGTTAAATTATTTTTACGATTCACTCTCTCTTAATAATTAGGGCTAGCTACGAACGTGAACTGTCAGTGTTATTTAAATTTACTGTTCCAATTAGACGCGCCATCATCGCTGTGATGAAACGGAGCCGTGTGTAGTCGGCCTTATTAAGTTCTATAATTAAAGATGCCCGCTCCAAAGCTAAAGAAGGGACAAAACGTCTTCATTAATGCATCTATAAAGCGTATGCGTTTCACTCAATAAAATATGCCCATAAATTTAAGTGGAAACTACTGTTCTGTCTACATAGAGCCACATTGTAAAGAACGTATCAAATTACTTTTATTGGAAGTAGCTTTCTATGCGATTATTTATTGCGAAGTAAAGCCACCGCGTTGATAGTAATCGGAGTTGTAATTTGAGGAATATTGCAAGCCATGTCTTAAACAAAGCTCGTTCCGCGCAATGTAAATTAATATCTGTGTAAAACATTTCGAAGCAAGTGCACAGACAAATTGCATCTGAACTTGTAGAATTAATCTTCTTGTAGCATTCATTGTTGTTGGAGCCAAGAAACATCAAACGAAATAAAAGTTGAAAGAAACCGCAAGCTTTGTCTTTCTTTGAACAAAAATGTTCTCCAACTCTTTGGTTTTTTTTCGCGACAACTTATTGTTAACCATGACAACAAAGAACGGCAAAACGAGCTATAATTCAGGCTCATGGCTGATATGGTGTACAATGGTATTGCTAAAACAAACAAATATCTCATAAAGTTAGTCGGAGCGAAATATTCCGTTGGCATCTACAATGTAGTGGATTTTGGCATTCAAGGCGAGAACAATCTGGGTAATAGAATAAACTTGTTTCTTTGTGACGTTCTTTTGTCGGATCGAGCCGAGGCGTCAGTTTGTCGGGAATTATTTGGTGCGAAAATATTGTGGTATCGGTAGTTGCAAAAGTTTCTAGTTGAGAAGAAGACGCGACAACAACAGGTTGAACTCAATAGAGACTTTGGAGCAACTTGTTACCTCTATTTATTGAAAACTAGCGGGCCAGGCGAAATTCGTTCTGTTTTGGCATTTTTTTCAACAAATACCTATAAGTTTAGTAACCGTTCAAACCTGTCTTCGACTACGACAAACATTATTTCGAAACCAAAATCAGCTAAATCGGCTCAGCCGTTTTCGAGTCTTAGCGAGACTAACGAACAAGCAATTGACTTTTATTTAGACAGATGATGGGAAGATTGCTATATTTATAATAAGAATCACTGAAGTTAAAATCTAAGCCATAGTAAAGTTTTTTTTTTAGTTCTGAATCTGTTTTGTTTCATTCCTGAATTGTTGCGCTTAAAGTATTTTTGTGTTTCATTATAGTTGGAGTAACTAATTAGAGTTCATAACATAATAAGTACCTAACTTTAATTTTATCTCCCTAGATAACATTCGCTATGCCTTTATGCTATGCTTTATTTCTACTATGCTGTACCGAAAAATGAGCAGTTCTCTTTTAAGAAATTGATAATCAGATTAGTTTCCTCATTGGCAACTAAGTCGTCCTTTTACATTTCAATGTAAAGAGTTTCCATTCAAGAATGTTGTCAATACATTTTCAGCTTTGTTTCAAATTACATGGGTAGATTCTTCATTCCCGTATCATTTTTACATGACCAACTGCACCAGACCCGTAAATTCCCACCAGTTACGACGAAAGTTTGGAAGTTCACTGGTTGATGTCATTTTGTTGACGTTGGAGTTACGCCAAATGTGTAAAGACGCATTGCGGTTAACATGCCAACTTTTATTGTAATGTCAGTTAGTGTTATGATCTTATCGGAGTTGGTTATCACTTTATCACATTCACTGGATTACTTGGTTTCAAGTTTAGTTGCTTTATGGCCAAAGTACTCTGAGGGTGCAGAGGCCCGACTAGTATTCTTTGCGAAACATTTCGTATTATTTCGAACATTACAACTGATCGCCACGCCAGCGGGCCGCGCCACACCGCTTCCACTGCCTCTGCGTTTGAGGTTTTAGTTAGTATGTTCCATGAAAAAAAAACTTTTTGACTATTTTTTTGGAAAAATTGGTGGTAGACTAGGGGCGAGCCAGTGGACTTTGTAGAGGTAGACCGGTTACCGAGCACCATTGTCTAAGATTCCTTTTGGGCCTAAGTAGGGGTCCAAGGCTTTCACAAGTTGGCCCGAAATCTTGTTGGAGACTACCTGTCATTTTTTGATGTCTAGTTAAACAGTGACAGGTATAGTCTAGTTACTAAGCTAAGTCGGCTGGTGCTATTTGTGTGGTCTAAATGGGGCTACTCTTCACGAAGTTAAAATAATAACTATGAAACCGACTTCTTTTGTCATTATAGGACATGTAGGTATATTTAAGCAAGTTTAATGTTAACCTTTCTTTTTGTCGGTCTCGATACGTTTCTTTTTTGTGTCTCAAAGGTTGGTGCATTAAGAAATCCCTTAGGGGATAAACCCGCCTTTGTACTTTATCATCTCGATTGTAAAATTTATATATTCCATGTTTGTTTTTGGATATACCTAACAGGTATCTCTCATTACTAACCAGTATTTAAAAACTGATAAGCTTCCTACAAATCAATCACTCTCGCAACGATTGTATTCTCTGCTTGAGCAATCTCATTCTATAATTAACAAAACAAGTAATTATTCTACCGTTACTCATTTAGCTTCGGCACTAATATATCAAAGCACATTACTGCTCGATTGACAATTATCTCCGCTTTCGATCAAGCCAACATTAATCACCTTATTGACAGCGCTATCGTCTGGGACCCGTGACCCACTTCCTGTGTCAACCTTATCAGCCTGACAATGGTTTCCATTAAGTCATCGAATCCTTGCCTATAGTGGATCCTCAACGTGTGTTTACTATGTCACTATTAGTTGTTCATTTTTGTAGGAATTGTACCTATACTATATTATGTATGTATTTATGGTGCTGATGCTGACGGTACTAGTATTAGATGTAACACAATTTTCCACGTAAAATCCAATCAAAATTTCTATCATATATCTACTCATTTTATATAGACTTTGGTTAACCTTACAGAAATTGGATATTGCTGATTAGATGACACTTTGTCAATGTTATGGATTAATTTGTGACCTCGGTGCCAGAAAGCAGTAAACAACAATATTTATGATTATGACCAAGTCTGGTTGCCTCCAGCAATTGCAACTGATTGTGAACAAACGTTAAGTATGTATTGTTGAGAAAGGAAGGTGTAAATTCAGGTATCTATTTACTCGACAACTAGGTTCTAAATCATTTTAACTGTTAATTGAAATGAAATAGAAAGGTATTGTATTGAAACGCTATAATATAATACATGAAAATAGTTGTATTGTGAGCTTGTTTAATCTTATTTATAAATTTCTTTGAACTGACTTCATTTTGGCAATATTTTTTGGCAGTTAAGGCAGTGTTCTAATGAGATAAGATGCATTTTATATTGGAGAAATTCGTAAATGGCCATTTGATGAAGGTAAATGTCGTGATAAAGGCATCACGACATTTACCTACTACGACTATCACGACTACGTAGCAATTTAATTTTGTGTGTTAAGTTCCTAATCTGCGCTGGGTTTGCGTAAGGATTAAGTTAGGTACAGTCTGTATTTACGGTTACAAACCGAGAGGAGAGTTGTGCCCAGCAGTGGGACATTTAGAAACTAGATTTTTATGTCTCCATTTAAAACAACTAATTGCGCCGATTACACCTTAACCTTAAAATTTCAAAGATTGACACTTGTCACTTGTTTATATGTGCATTATTAGGATAAATATAGCTGTGGTAAGCCCTTTAACATTACAGGATAGAAAAGTACTGCACAGACAATATCAACTAACCACGTACCTTACTACATCTCCCGCGCAGACTAAAAGATGCTCTCTCATTAAGCTCTAGTCAGAAACTTTTGAACCCGGAACAAAAGACGTCAATCGTTGTGTATTCAGCCAAGTCGAGTAACGATCTAATACTTCCATGTTTTTCTTTGAAGATGTAGACACAATAAAAGCAAGCTGGCTTGTTAATCGCACAAAGTAGAGCGAGCCGTAATTAACTTTGCAGCCAGAGAGAGCAGAGATTTACGTGAACCCCGGGCACAATTAAATTTGCATAGGAAATTGCACAGAATGAACTAAGAATACGGCTATAGCTAGTCCTATGGCACTGAGTTTTATGCCAATTAACGAGCAATCCAATTGGTGTTTGATTTTCGAAACTTGCGCCGAGCGGGTGGGTGTGAGCGAGTTGTTGGCGAAACTACCGCCTTTGCAGAACTGCACTGCGTGGACAAACTGTTTAACTATATTCTGACGTCCAATGATGTAGGTACTTTACTAGATTTTATTTAGTTTCACTTGTTCCGGTGGATGTTCTTTTGTTTGTTTATCTGTATTAATTTCCACTTCTCGAATACTTCCAGAATGACTTGTGGAACTATTCTATAAAGTAAAAATCTACACTCGAGGTGTCAAAATTAGCGAGGTCGAGGTGTCAAAATTAGCTGTCATATTCTATAGAAATTTTGACAGCTCGACATCAAACTCCTCAAGAAGTTGGGTTATTTATGTTACAGAATAGAACCTCTGAAATATTTTAGAGTTGTGTAAGTCACGTGACAATACATTAGCGAAGAATTTTTGTCGTTCAGCCTGTTTTTGCTAAAGAACTCTGTTAAAATTAGCAACGAATGGAGAAGAACGGAGAACTAGAGATAGTTTTGTGCCTAGAGTCAGGAGAAAAGAGCTTGCTTTGAATAAGTTATTTTCGTTGGACATTTAAAAAGTGGTTTAAGTTTGAAGTCAATGTTGCCCGGCTTATGGTCTGTGGGACAATTTTGAGGTGGTTTGTTACGTATATTGATCTATGGCGCTCGGCAATTGTTTACAGTGTTTTTTAATATTTTCCTAAAACTTTGATTTGGTCAATATAAATTAACGGTCTGTTGCAGATATGAAAAATTAACAGTGGTATCCAAAAAACTTGATTTAGTACCTACTTTAGTATAAATTATTTCCCACCTCCATTCCTACAACAGCGATATATTTTACTTTAAAATAAAGCTCTCTTTAAGCTTCGAAGCCACTATTGAATAATAGCGCCATTTAAATTTAATTTCACTCTGAAATGAAGGTATTTTGTGCGTCAGCAATATGAACTGGGTCAGTATGAATAATGGTGGTTTCTTTGTTTAAGCCTCCCATCAATCAACACTAACGGCATGAAGATAGAACAGTATAATTAAAATTACTACGTTACTTTTGTTTCAAGAAACAATTATTCACAAGTTTCATTGTTTGTATTGTGTGTTGATTGCTTTTACGATTAATTGCGGTAGTTGCCTAAAGGTTAAATAATGAGATGTACCTAACATTTCAATTGAACTGCTTTGATTTTGTCGGAATCTTGAAGCAATTAATTAAAGAAGTAATAAATAAAATACTTATACAGGGTGGCCAAAAAAATAGTGTCAAGCTAAAGTCCAGTGATAAGATCACCCTCGGATACCCGATATCCTAATTACCCCCATGTATGTTACGCAATTTTTTCTAGTTTACGAGTTACAACTAATTTTCGTATTTTCTTGTGACTGTTAAAAGTAATCAACATTTTTCCCTGATAAGTACCTAAGTTATAACTAAGTAAACCACCGACGGTTCAAAACTTAAAGGCTATTATAAAAATCGAAGGTACTTGTACTTGTAGTCAAGTTGTACTGTATTATGAGAACGGTACAACCACCTCACACCCGCCCAAGCATTGAAGCATCCGCCATATTGTTTAGTATCCAAACTGTATTCAAAATGAAATTCCAAGTCGCAAAGCAAACAGACGTTACTATCATTTTAACAGTCTGTGAGGCAGACACATGAAACGCAGCGACGCGACGGCAACGGAGAAACGTCAACTTTTCTCACGGAGCACACATACGGTCAAATACCGATTAATTTTTACTGAAGACAGCAAAATTTCGTACAGTTACAAAAAAGTTACCATTTTAAAGTAAGTCTCGTGCCAGAAATATTTGTTTTTCGATTACTCGAGAACTACCTAATAGAATTGGTCAAATATTGCAAATCAATTCACCGAGTAAACGCACCTTTAGTATTGTTTGGCTTAATAATAATGGACTATTATGGTAGTGAAATAGATATTAATCTAAAGGCAAAATGTGGCTGCGTGATTTTTTTTTATGGAAGAAGTTTTATGATTTCATACTTCTGATACCTATTTTGAACATGTTTTTACTAAGTAAATACCTATACCTGGTCGACTCGTGATTTGGCGCAGTTTCTCGGTATGGTTCTCCACATATTATTATAGATGACAATTTCATGTCAAGACCATGTTTATAGTTTGCAAGAATGAAAATAATTTAGTACATGAAAAAAAAGTTACGTATTTTTTGAAGACTGCACTTGCATTCTCATCCGTTCTAAATTACTAACCAATCCTTATGTTCTATGTATTGACAGTAAATTTTTGTGTAGTTCAATAAGCCGATTTGGCAAAACAAAATTTTATTTGTTATACTTACTAGTGAAAAAAAAAAAATTGAAACTGGGCAACTCCTGATAAAATGCTCAGTAGCTTTTCCTCGTGCCGCGTAAATTCAAAGTGTCGTAAAATATGAAAAATATTCAGACGTGGCGGATGCAGTAATAAAACTCAGGGGAACAATTTGCGTGAACTTCAAATGTTACACAATGAAGGAATATTTGCTCTGGGAACCCGATGAAGATATTCTGGTCGTCTTGGCAAATATTGGTAGCACAATAGTTTTCAAAGACGGATGATTTGACTATTGTGTTACGATGTTACTGAAGATAGATCACACGGAACGTTCCATAGCCAAAACCATGGCTACTTCACGTTTCGTAGCCACTTTCAACATTATTATTTTAGATTCTAAGTTAAACAAAAGAGGCATAATAGTGACAAAGTACTAGTTACTAGATTGAAGCTGCATCTTTTCTTCAAAAGTATATTTTTTTCCAACCCTGTTAGGTATAAAGATTTCGGGAGTTGAATGTAGAATGCAGAACACAATAGTACTGTGAAAATTGTACCTAGTTCACTAACGAAATAGTAGGTATTCAAAGATTTCGTTTAGCACTGGGATTGAGTTCTAATATAACGTGACCGTAATTTACAAAGCGTTTAAGTTTTCTTTATTACGTATTGTAAATCAAGCCTCACTTTTAAGGCCGGCTTATCAGGGCGGTAATGCAAACACGAGCTTTTGTTACAATTAACTTTTAATTTACTGCGCGCGCCTTATCGCGGATTCTAACAGACCTCCATTATTTTCAGGAAGTAGGCACTGGAAACAAATGTTCCTGATTTTCTTAAAGAGAAGGTTACGCCTTAATGGTCGGCGTGCGTATTTCATTTGTTAGAAAAGCCGCGCTTAATCCAATTACCTTTTACAACGAAAACGTTAAGGAGGTTTTCTTTAACATTTGTCTGGCATGTTATGAAAGTTTGAATAGCAAATGCGTGCCCACATTTGACAGCACAATTTTATCTAGTGTTCTTTATTTGAAATTGAAAGGAAAAATTATGATAGTCTTTTGTTTATATTACTCGACTGGGATGCGTTCAGTTTAAATTCAAAGCAACAACACGCTCATTTCCACCCAAACATTCCAAATTCAAAATTTCGGCAACGGTCATCAGGGCTCAAAGCCGGTCCGAATTGCCGTTGAGCCCTCTCGTTCTATTGACGCCTCTCCGTTTTATATGCAAATTAAATGACCCCGAATTCGGGACGAGTGGATGACATCTTCACTTCGGACACGTTAGCCGTAATTGCGGGATAGCGGTGAGCGGTTTAGTGGCTTATTAAATGCGATCTGTTTGCTGTTATTTGCTAGCCCGCATTTTGGTACGCGTTATTACTTTATTACCGACGGTTTTAATACGAAATTTAATGTTATCTCGGAAAAAAAGCGCGGGGCCGCAACGAACCATTTCTTTGTCTAATAGTCCATTTAAACAGACTGAGTCAGAACTATAGCGACTAAGCAAGAAGATGATACAGCGAAACTTTTTATGCCAAAAATAGATCAACCATATTCATTAAGTAATCTACATGCTCGTCGGTTTCGGATGTCTAATTGATCTGAATGTTTTTTTTCATTATCTAATGATACCTACATTTTTACTGCATTTGTACTCACATATTTGTAGTTCTTACCAAACTACCAAAAAGATTACACTCATACTGACATCTTTTCGGCTTCGAACTGTGTATTGAGTTACAAATTGATTTCATAGAAAGGATGTATTTTGTACACATAAACTAAACGTTTTTCAAGTGTTCCTTTGAGCACCTTTTATTGTATTATTGGCATTTTAATTTCCAAGTTACTTGATCTCAAGACCTCAAGCAATCTACAATAAGAACACGGAACGATAAATTACCGAAGCTTTGCAAAGCAGGCCGCTATTAACAAGTCGCACCCCGACCCTAAATAATTAGGCGATTACTTTTATTTATAGTTCACTGGAAACAATAGTACTAATAAGCGTTCGTGACTGGAATTAAGCCATTATAAACATTTGTACATACCTGCATGGAAATAATTTTCAAGTGCAATAATACTCAGGGGTGGAAAGCGCTGGTAATGTAGGGAAATCGAAAATTATTGTGATAGTTACAATAATTTTTCTTTTCACTTTATATTGAACTGATTTCCCGTGTGATGTGGAGCTTCGAATCACTCCTCTACATTTTTTATGTGGATGTCGTTGGCTCAGTCGTAAAAAAACATAAGACATCTTCTCTACACTTTCAAGTCGATAAAACCAATTTTCTATCCGCTATCATATTATTGCTCTCATTCCTCGTAGCAAACTTTTGCACCTATCGATAAAACTTCTCCGCAATATAAATAACTTTATAACTGAACGCAGCTAAACTTTCCCCTACATCAACCCGCACGACGCCCCAAACTAAAATCCACGAAAGAAAATGTAAATAAACGAGCCGTTGTATTCGCGACTTGAAAATTTATTCTGTGGAGCGAAATCGTGTGGAAAATTTGCAATTTAGAAGTAAAGGGGTATGGCAATAAGCCATCGATTATGCAGATGCAGCCTTTTGTGCAAAAGTGCAGCGCTATTTTTGCAGTTAGAGAGGTTTTGGAGTTAATTCTCGTTTTTTGCATTGCATGGTGCATGTTGATAGTTTCTGCATCACATTTGTTTCATTGAACAAAGCTGTAGGTCTTCTCAATATTCACGAAATACGGTTGATATATTTATGGAACGTCAAAGCCTTCTGCGTGACGAAATAACAATACAGTCCAACTGACATCCGTATGATCATGTTTATAGGCTCTTTGTATTAATAAATAATAATATTTAAGCTATATTGAAACTTCATCGTTAAATGACGACAGATATATTATTGACATGTTTACTGCATGATATGAACAATCTTCCATTCAATAATGACATAGACAAGCAGTACCAAAAGCTATCATGAAATCAACATTCCTTGGAAACGTCACTTGTTTGTATATCCTACTTTGAAAGTTAAAAGGATTTAGGTGCTGTATTACAAATTATACCAGGCGCTTGTACTCGAAGCCCCGACAAAATTGCTTCGACAACTGTACAATGATTTATTGCACCCGAAAAACGCCAGTCCGCCTCAGAGGTTTCTGAGATAGCCCTTCCGGTCGCCAACTTCCTGTTAGCACAGATACCAATGGAATCCCGTGCCAGTTTTTGTCGGATTCCGAGAAAAAGCCGAGAAAGCGAAAAGAAAATATATGTGATCACCGAAAAAGAAATGAGGAGATTCGTAGGGCTAACTGCAATTTGATTACACTTTTTCTGATCTCCAAGTCATGAACTTGTTTGTTCTGGCAAATGATTTGGAATCTTTGCCCAATTTAGATCTTTACCAATGAGCAAGCTTTGTATTTCGATAGAAAAAAAACTTATTCACTCTAATAAGTATTCATACAATCACTGATGAGATGAATGCATCATCAGTTACAGTATAAAAACAACTATCAAAGTAGAAAAACCCCATCCTCATGTTTTGCTATCGCCATAGCTGTATAAACAAGTGAGTTCTATTCATGACCTTTTGGTAGCATGTGGTGTAATCCGACACTAGAGGCGCTGGCGTCGACACTGTTTGCTCTGAAACCCAATATGGCGCATTAGACCGTTGTTTTGCCTCCATTATCTTGACTTTGATGCTGCCAACTAGATTACGAGACAACCATTTTAGTATGCTTCCTTGATGATTATGGTCGGGTATTGAACGACGGGGAAAACTGTAACATCTGTACGCAAGGTTTGACTTATGATTTTGTGAAAACACTACATCAATCATGACGGTAAAATTGTGAATATGACGTTTACGCAGTAGTGGATATGGAATGGATACTCCTTTGTGGAAGTTATTCACCATTTTAAGTGAAATTTATTTTCTGTTCACATCACTTTTTTGATATTGTCAATACAGCTAAAAAGAGTCTGAGATCTTAACTATGCTTTGCTATGAAACGTTAAGTATGCTCTGCCTACCCCATTTGGACACGTTGGCGTACATGACTGTGTATGTCTTAGTAAGTGTAGACCTGCCAATAAATAAAATGAGAATAGCTGGATGCGTTGTAATTATTTCCAATGCAAAACAAATTACCCAATTCTCTTGATAGTTCAACCTCAACACGAAACTTGTGCGTCATAACATTCCCTTTTAGTGTATTAAATAATAAATTATCTTGAAATTTGGCTCGCCTCAATCATAATTCGGCTCCTACTCTCAATAAAAGCAGGAAAACCTGAAGCAATTTTTAAAGCATTCCACTCAAAGTCACGAAGCGGGCCTCACAATTTTTCTACAGGCAAAAGATTGGCTTTTGTAAACCATTAATCAGCAGTACAATGCATGTCAACGTTGTGCGGCGTAAGGGGCGAGTTCCCGTATAATGGAGTATGAATGGGGAAAACTCCTATTACCAACGTAGATACTTGGCTTTGGGGTAAAAACTCCATTTTTTAAAACTTTACCTGAGAGGGTTGTTGTTTAGATATTAAACAATCAAGATTTAAACAAGCTCAGTTTTTTTTTATAATCGCGTAGAAAAGTCTGGAATGTCGTGTGGTGTCGGGCTTAGAACAACATCTCTCCATTTCCTCCGTGGAAGTCGTAAGAAACGACTAAGGAAAATAGTTTAAGGTAGGTACATTTTCCAGCCACTATGTACCATCCAGTCACTATTATATCTCTTTCAATTTTAAAATCTAAAATATGCTAAAATTGGAAAGGTCATAGTTTTGACTATGTAGCTTTTCGTGTGCGCTGCCTACCCATTTGGGAATATGGGCGTGATTTTTGTATGTACGTAAAAATCTGTATAGGGCTTTTGTTCACTAATGGTTATAAAGCTGAAATATTCAACCGGGATTTTTTGAGTGAGAGAATTTTTTTGTTGTTTTTGTTTATAACTACTTGATAACTTACGATTAATGGTAAAGTTATTGAAATTTGGAAATAATTCACCAGCATCACATACAACGTTAACTGAGATTACCGTAATCTATTCAAAGGTCCGGCCCCCTTTATTTACGTTAGTGTACAATAAAAGTAAATTAGCAATACACGCCAAAGTACTGACGATGGGGGAAGCGGTGCGACAATCACCGTCTGGTTTCCAAATTTCACAATATATGCTACGTAATTGATATTTACGCTCCATTAACTCTGGACATTACTGTATCAGTGTCTTTTACACATTCCCGTTCACCCATAAAATCGGCGCTGCACTCATTACGGTTAATTAAAAAATGTTAATTTTTGGACCGTGTTCCGAAAACGTTAATACTCATTGCCAATGTAATACCCATAATGGCGTATGAGACGTGTTTGACTCTCACAATATTACCCGTGGCGTAGTTCTGACATTGTTTGCAAACCCTATTGTAGTATTCCTAGCCATCTCAGACCGCCATTGACAAATCTGCGGCGTTTGAACGCTCTGTTTGCAATAGTTTAAGACAACTTAGACAACGAGCGGCATTAGTCAGGGATACCAGGCCCATTTAACAGTGTCAACCGCCCATTTGTATTGGGCACAACCTTAAAGAGAATCCTTTGCCTCGTGAACGGAAACAGATTGTTTCTCAATTATTCCGACATGTGACTAATCTCCTTCTTCGGTTAGTTGAAACTAGTTCATTCATGGATATTACTTACTGTTTAAATTTAGCTTTACCTCCTGAATTAGTCTTCTTGCTTATGATGATTATTCTTGTCGGCCCATTGAGGACTCGGAAATTAATGGTCTACCTACAGACGAATTCATTCCCTTTTGAACAGACGGCGGCGATTCAAGCGCTCGATTTATCAACGATACTTAATCAATGGAATTCTGAATTGAATGTCTAATAGTTGTTTAAATTGCTTTCTTGTGAAGAAGTAAGGAGGGCGGAAGGGATCGATGGGACTTTCATTGTGAACCAGCACGTGTCATCCGGCACACCTGTATGGAACGAGTGACTAATGAAACGCAGTTCACAGTTATCTGATTGAGATTACTAATAATGTTCCAAACGACCGCGGTTACAAAGTAATTTGTACCCCTTTTATCTCTAGTCTTCACTATCTACGTAGCTAATGATTATTTAGGGGGGTTGTTTTAATTATTTTCACGGATGTGCAGCTAAACCGGGCCCAAATACTTAATGCTCCGGGGTCCAGGTAACAGCCGCAGTTACCTTTAACGACTCGCCCCATAAAGACCCGCGTATATTAAGGAGCTAAATACTTTTCCTTCACGCTTACTACTGCCTTCTAGATAATGTGCGGCGGTTACTTAACTGACTCATTAAGACTTGCAATATTACGAAACCTAATGGGTGCTCTTTTCGATGTCGCCTCTCGTTTACTTTCCTCCTAAGTCTCCCGGACGGGTCTCCATTAACTAAAGAGGATCTCCGGCCAGCTTAATTAAGAATTCTCTCCGAAATCTCGTCTCGGCCACCCTCGGGCGGATGGCAGCGATTGATTTTAAATGAGCCGAAAACAAAGACCGCCTGAAATGGCCAAGTTGCCTCTTAAAACTTAGGGTTAAAACTTGGACAGTGCTGAAGAAAAAGTACATTTAAATGGCAAATTAGTTCCGGGTTGTTTGAGACGCCAAATGTAACAAACGTTTCGCTTCCAGACTCTGAGAGATACTTGAGCTGAGATATTGTCACATTTTGCAAAGCAATTCTTTGTAACAAAGACTATCTGGTTGCCTACTGAATATTTTTGCAGACGCTAGGAAATTGCTCGTTTCTTACACACAAGTTTCTTCGTATGTTATTCTTTTCTGAGACGTGTGATAAATGTGTGTTGTTGGTTGGTGGGTGAACTTACAGAAAGAATGTAATCACATTTCTTTAAGTCAACTACGGAAACGTCTAAGCCAACTAACTATCGATTAAATAAAAACCTAATCAGATCATTTCGACAAACGAATTGAAACTAATTTATAGTAGCCAATAACTCTCTTAAGTATAAAAACCTCACCAATTTCAATCAAGACACGAAAATAACTGTTTCAGTATCTTTGTCAGTGTCAGTATTTTTTTCAAGTTTGAGTGATGTCACTATTGAGTACTTTACAAAAAAGTGATATTACTAAAAAATGCAATGTATTTTTCCATAATTTAACGATACATTTTAACTAGTCGTATCTCCATTATAAAACCAACTGTGTACATTAAAACCCGCCGTCATCTCAGGCGACTTTCCTGAACAAGATCGTTCCCACCCACCGGTGCATTTCCCGCGACAGCTGGCTCGCAAAAATTCCCAACATAAACATGGAGACAGAAAATTTCATCCCAAGTGAGGAAATATTACAGCAGCTTAATGTTACGAGGGCGCACCTTACGGAAGGCTGGCTCGTTATGCTGATTTATGAAGCACCCCCGAAAGGTGTTTCAAAGAAAGCTAGTGCAAATTCCTGCTGGAGATATTTCAGGGGATTCCACGGAAATCATTGTTAGTAATAATCTCTCGGTTTTTTGACGCCCTGAGTTTTATTTATAGGGGACCAGCTTTCCGCCCGCGGCTTTGCCCGCGTGGAACTCGTTTATATTGCGGTATAAAGCACAACTATAAGAAAACTTCTCGTTTCAAACGGCACACAGCGCCATCGATCTATCATCTATCGATCGGTTATCGATTGATATCGATCTATCATCGATCGATATCGATCTATCAAGCAAACTATATTTTTGTTTTCCCTCGGGAACATCATTTTTTTCCGGGACAAAAAGTAGCCTATGTCACTCCCCGTGCCCTAAACTATCTCTACCTAAAAAATCACGTCAATCCATTGCTCCGTTTAGCCGTGAAAGACGGACAAACAAACAAACAAACAAACACACTTTCACATTTATATATATTGGTACGGATAGTGACTTGACCAGTTTTGTCACCGTCAGAGAGGATGTAAGACGTTCGAAATTATAAGAAGTTCGTTGGGGAATAATTATATTCGTAGTACACCTCGGGTGTTGATGCTAAAACTATGCGATATGAAGAGAAACGGCCGTAAATATTAACAAAATATGTTTCGCCCCAAGACGATTTCGTTTAATTTCTTAAAATGAGAAATACGAAGATTGAAATAACAATGGTTCGACTTCCGAAAAAATGATAAAATTACTAATTTTACGCTATCTGTTTCTTTCGAGGTACTACATTACTAAAAAATAATTATATCTTTTATCCATTCTTTCTACTCCTACTTACTGGCGTCATAAAAAAAAACTTTTAAATTAGTTCGATTCCCATACCAAGCAAGTAGTAGTAGTTTTAGGTCAAAACATTGAATGCAGGATTACTAAGTTTTAAAAACAAAATATTGTCTCCTTCGATCAAAATAACTTGATTTAAATATTTATGGCACGAACCTTCCCTTCAATTCCCACAGTTTTCAGACGCTGTTAGACTTAAATTTTAAAACTGTTGAATTCTTTATTTGAGATGATTTGATATGATTTGCATAAAAAAGATTCATATTCATGACACCTAATCATGTTAAGTGAATTGGATTTAGATTCAGCTATTAATTAACGTAAGCGAGAGCTTCAAATAAACCGATATCATCACGCTGGGTCCATTTAGACCGCCCGCGGACTGCACCTGGAAAGAAATATAAATGGAATAAATTGATCAAAGGAGCCCATTTTAACTTAACTTTGAAGTTTTTTTACAAACCTACTTATTTTATTTGTTGCTATATCTAGTATCTCATTGCACACTTCTCAATCTATCTTAGTATGAAAGGGATTAGAGCAGAACTACTATCCGATGTCATTCATTAAATAGACACGGCATTACTCGATTCATCGCAGAACGGGCAATAGTACTACGTACAAAAAGTCCACTTCCAAACGTATTTAGGCATAAAAAATATAGCTGACTCTGTCTAGCATTACCGGCTTGCCGTAGACCTTTCAGGAGGTCTCGCCGACAGCGCGTACCTAAATTTCGGAATGAATCGCCCCTGATAGCCAGAGTGTCGAGTTTAGAATGATTTCTCTCCATTTAATTCTTGTTTGTAAAAGATGACTAAGAAACTATACATCTGTCATCTAGTTTTGTGAAGTGGTCGTACTCGTTGTTTTGTATACGTAGCATTTTTCGTGCTTATTTACCTCATTTGAAAATACAGGCGTCGAGTTTATGTATTGACATTACTCGTAAATCTGTCTGTGTAGGGTTTCTCGCGCTCTGCCTACCCCTTAAGGGAATACAGGCGTGCTGTATGAATGAATGGAATGCACTCGTAAATCGCATGTACTTTCTTGAATACTATAATGTTGGTATTATTTATAGTTTCCAAAGAAATGTCTAATATCTCAATGATATTAACTGAAGCGGTGTTTCCACACAATATACATCGACTGCGTACGTTTCAGTAATTTATTTACATTCATTATTTTACCCGCACCATACACACCATTATGTAATTGCTCGTCCACTGTTTCGATTCGTTACAACCATAATTTACTCGCAACTACAGGTCTTATCGATTAGAAATCTTTACAGCATTTCTGCCTTTTATGGCCAAGTAAATAACTTTTTAATTCATTCCTCAACGCTATTAAAACTTCAGGAAATTGAAACTATAACGGTGATCGTCCACTTGTTTTGCTACGCGGTATTTTAAATAATAATTTCGTACTAGGTGTTACCATTTTAGTTTTAATTATAGAACCAATAAGCGAAGCGACTTTATGTTTTGACAAACATAAAGTACGTATGTACTTCTTAACATACAACGTGGGCGTTAAAAACCCGAAAATTTTAAGCCGTGTGTATTCTCGATGACTTAAATAATTACTATTTTAGAACCAATTTAATCATATTAATTGCACGCTTTTTATGAGTAGACCTTTACATAATTTTCGGTAGTGACACCTTTGTGTAGAACAGATGCCAAACTCCATTTAGTGAAACTGGCTAACAACCATGCGGTTAGTGCGTTTATGTGTTTTAAGTTCCTACTTGGTGGCTACGTCACGAACTTAGAGTGTGTTAAAATTTAGATTTTTTGAAGTGAAATTTGTTTTAAGTTTTAAGCAATTAACTTCTCTTTAATATTATAGGTAGGTATTTGGACTATTATGTCACATAACTTTATACACTCAAAAATTACGCTCTAAAATCGTTGGTTTAAATTTTTCGGGTTATTAACGCCCGCGGTGTATAATAAGTAAATCTATGCATTTCTTTTCCGAACACCTGGGTTGCTCAAAATTAGCTATAGTGGACACTTTTTTTAATATAAAACCCAAGTTCATAAACATTTCATCTTCATTTTACGAAGTGATTTCGTTCTTGACGAAGGCCATTTTCCCTAACATCAGATTAACATGACTGGTTTTTATGAGGTTTAAAATATGAAAAGATAAGTATCATTCCGTAATGATATTGCATTTCGTGAAGCAAATGTTAATGTCACTTTGATTTTTTATCACGCCAAAGCCGAAAGGGATTTCTTTCTTAATAAGCCTCGCGAATCGCAAATCACGTTCTTTACGACCAATGACGGTAAATAAATTTCTTACCTGCCCAATGTAATCACATAAAACGTTTAATCGAAAACCTTTTGCACTTTTTCTTAATGTCATGTTTAAAATCAATGGTTTCGCAAGTTTTGTGACTAGAATTTACATAAATCACCCCTTATTTGTCACTGCCTTAACTTATGTATCAATTTACAACTTAGGAGTCATAGAAGTATTTTACTTTGAACTCCCAAAAACTGAACACAATCATCGACTTTGAACTTTACATCCTAAGCCCCATTCAAAATGGACTTGGTGCCATAAGAACTTTGAATTTCGTTATTAAGAATATTTCATCTGTAATCACAAAGTTTTTCTTCATTATAAAATTTCCTATTTGTACACCGTTCCTAAATCTTACTACCATTGCTTTTACTTTAAGAAACAACACATCGATTTCCCGCAAATTACTCTTAAACTTATTTTTTCATGTTTTTGAACTTGGAATAAAAACCTCATCTAAATTCCAACACTCTTAATCCCCTTGGCACAAACCAGCACAAACAACGTCAGAAATCAGTTTGCCAACTTTGGTAGTTTTCACATTGTCTCCGTATTTCCCAAAAGACGTCCGACTCGAGGCAATATTATTTCCGACATTACCAATGACGTCATGCTTTTCGCGCTTGAACGCAACACCCGATGACTCCCGATAGGAGCTATTGTTATGGCCCCGTACGAAACAATCGGGGATTTTTTACCCCATTTAATCCCATTTGTATTCCCGTCCACTGAAACATGAATTTATTTCGTACGCTTGATTTAACAGACAATTTGATTTCGCCGCTCGAATGTGCTGGCTTTGTCAACAGCGCAAGTCAGTAAAAACTGGAAACGGAAATTATTAACTCGTAAATATGACGAGAGATAGAAACATCTAAGTTTTATCGCTCAAGTAGCATTAAGATAACTTATATAGAAAGTTATCAACAGCACATTTTATTAAAAAGCTCGTACTTTGCTAAATTTGGTCGTAGACACCATTACTAGGAGCAGTTACTAGAAGATCTAGATAAGAACTGAGATAGATATACACTTAAACACACACATGCCATAACGGAGGCTAATAAAAACATCGTGGTTTACGTAAAAACAACTAATGAAATTGAAGTAAAAACATCGAGCTTGCCAACATTTCAAAACATACTTCAATCGAAATCTATCTTTCACATAATCAATTTCAAGAAGTCTATCAGAATGCTAAATTTAGTTGTACCTACTGTCACAAAGATACTCCACCACAGTGATTTTTTTACTTATTCATAAAGCCAATCTCAGCGAAACCCACTTCTATGCTATTTATGTCACCACTAAAGAACTTTTATCGTACCTCATAATGCCTGATATCAATACTCATCGCTTTTGCGTACAGTTGTGACCTACATAGACATTGTAATAGGGTACCAATAAATCCCAGAAAGACAAAGAAAGAGCAAAAAGTTTGTAGCAGATAAATTTTATTCCTGACTTGTTTTTTTTTTCATCCAGAAAAGTTACTAAAAAGGTACCTATGTGCTTTTATGGCACATCTAGCAAAATATCAGACGATAAAATGAAACGTAGATGTTCTGTAAAGCGAATGTTTTTATTAAACATACTTAGATGTTATAAAACAATTCATACTAATTACACGAAATGCTAATAACTTAACTAAACCTTATCTGTGAATAAAAATACAATATAATATTCAATTTTAGTTAAAAACATAAACCCATTTTCTTTCTTTAAAGTAAGCATAAATAATATAAACCGTTAAAGTATTTTAAGCGACCTATTCGTGTGTTCGTATTTAATAAAGTATGTAGGTGAGATCTATGTTATTTACTAAAACAATCATAAAGTTGTTTTTACTTATTATGAAGGGTATTAGAATATTAAGTACTAATTCCAGAACTTCCTATTTCATATTCCAACAAGTACAGGTTCACCAATTTTTCTGCTATAACAAATCAACTACAATAACTAGTCGTAATGAGAATTCAACGCCAGTTTACCTAGACCAGTCGTTTTCATCATGAGAGCAAGAATTTCAATGTGGTAATACTATGGATCAACAAACCCTATGTGGTTATTCATATAAATTTAGTCCACTAAAGTACTTACGATTGTTGCAAACCATTTTAGGTAAATACTCTACATAATTTACCCGGGCCTATTTACAAGCAGAGTAAACATAACAAATTGCTAAACGTTTGCAATAAATTTAATGCTAAATTGCCATATGGGGCCAATTAGCGGGTTTACCCGAAGGATTTAGAGTCAAACAGACCCAGAATAGTTGACGAATGTACATAATGGAATAACGTAAATAACCATGTAGGTACTAAACTAAAGAGATAGTTTTGGGTATGCTTTAGTTAGGCGACAGGCTAGCCGCCTGTAACTATTACACCTAATTCATGTGTTTTAAGTCTGGATTATGAAAAAGTGGTTATGAAATGTGAAATAGACACAGTTATGTTTATGCAACGTTTCGTGTGCTATGACTACCACATTTGTATTTAAACAAGCAACTTAGCATAAATTAAAACATAAATACTAGGTGATACAAATAGAAGTACAAACTTAAATAAATCTAAACATGTAAAAAGGCATTTCATCCATTTTGAAGCAAAAGTTCCTTATCGAAACGCAAAAAAGTTAACAGCTTCAATTTCATAAGAACAAAGAGAAATAAATTATGACAGAATAAGGCCCTTAATTGCACCGACTGAAATTAGACGCGGAGAAAACGCTGAAAAATTAATATTCGACAAGTGGACGTGTCGCGACTACCGAATTTTCCATACAAAGGAACTCTCGGAATTAAAATTATGTTTAATGAAGATAGCTCCTATCAGCTCACATAGAACCTTTTGTTGTCTCTGCCAGCAGGATTGAATGGGGGAATTCTTAATTAAGTGTTCGCGAGGCCCTCTCGCTTAATGCAATGACTTCACGGCTCGTTTAACTTTCATAAAATTCTCTTAGACTCAGCAATTTTTGCAACTAGCGCGATTTTGCCACCGGAAAAGTGGCTTAGCAGTAAATAACTGAAAAAGAGAAGCGGTTTAAGCGTTCTTGCAATTTTATTCCTTTCGGATAATCGCGTAGTAATATTATGTGTCTTTAGTTTTTCCGAACGCTGCGCTGTACGTCTAAAGCCGCATTAACATTTTCCTTGTCGTGGTTTGTTGTGACGCATCAGAACGGTAACGGTTTTATCCATTTAATTAGGTTGCGTTCACATTTCTCTCATGACTTGTGTTGTAACAGGTTAGTTAAAGCTTACCTCACTTCATCAATTTTGACACAAAGGTTTTCTTTTGGGTAACCAGTGTGAAATGTGCAATGCCAAATATTAATGTTATTACAGTACACGCACATAGAGTTTGCACATCAGAATCCACGACAAACATCGGCTTTGTAGAGTTTTGTATCTTTCTAACTTACGTAACGCTGATTGTCTCTTTCCTAAGACTGATTGTCATAGTTTTATACGATACATTTCGTGAGCTCAGTCTACCTTCTTTGGGAATTCATACGCGATTTTTATATAATGCAATGTAATTTTCCAACCTGCTGTTAATTTCAAAAATAATAGCGTTAAAGATATATCACCCAACAAATTTCCCCTCATGACCGTAACGATTTCCATTACTCAGTTTATTACGGCCATAAGGGTATATTGCATAAAAAATCAGTAAAAACAGTACGTGCTATCAATCAAAATTATGCACCGATTAACGTCCACCGAAGGTTTTATAATGGCCGGAAATTATCGGAGGCGCGAGGTGTAGAAAATATATAACTATAATTAAAATAACCATATTAATTGCGTTTGATATTAGAATGCTGTGCCATTACGGTGGAACGACCGCTATTAGATTCTGGGCATCGTTTGGTAATTATACTGTTTTTGGTTTCTTTTTGTTACATAGGAATATTTTTGGGTTGTTTCTTAGCTCAAGTAAGTACCTCCTACAGCAATGATCAACTATACTGTTGAAGGGTATCGGTATCGTTCGTTATTGGTGTTGGGTAATACTGTCACAATAACTCAATATTACTGACAGGATACTAACATAAATACATCACGCCTGTATTCCTTAATGGGGTAGGCAGAGCACAAGATACATTACATACCTAATTAAAACTTTGACTATTTCACGTTTCTAGCCACATTTAGCATATTTTAAGATTTAAACATAGATGAGAGAAATACAATAATTACAGGTTGTTAGCCTGTCGCCAAAAATATACTTCAATCTATTTCTTTAGTCGCTTCTTCCGACATCCACGGAAGAAATTTGGAGGTGTTATTCTAAACCCGACACCATGCTGCTGAGAAAAAAAACAATGTCTTTGAAAATTTAAACTATATATCAGCTGTCACGGTTCGTGAAATACAGCCTTAGTAACATAAGGACGGGTAGTTCTAGTTAGACGGACAAACAGGCCGACGGACAGCGTAGTCTTATAATAGTCTCGTTTTTACCATTTCGTTACGGAACCCTAAAACCAGCTTGGTACAGCGCACAGTGTTGCGGCGGTAGGAAAAAAACGAAAAATAAAAAATGTAGGTAGATCAAATACAAACATTATTTATTGAACTTATGTTAATAATGTATCATATTATGCCAAAAACGAGGGTACTTTCTCACAGAAACATTGCAAAAACACTTGTCAAAGTTTAACAATTTATTTCTGAGACGTTTAAGTGATTTCGAGTTGGGTGTTTCAAACTACGATTTTCGGATACAAACTATACTATTATTAAAATTGCAACATGGATTCTGTAGACCAAGGTATTATCTTGTAAAAACGTTTTATCTAATTAAAATATTACAAACATTTTATGAAATACGGAATATTTAAATGCACAGCTTAAATACAGGTGGAATTTTTTCTTTTATGGACCTTTAAGTATAATATTCCACTTCGTGCCGCCATAAAATGTTAGTGACAGTGAAGTATTGACCTTATATTACTGGAATACAAAACGCAAAGTTGCGACTTTTTGCGAACTTTAACTGTAATAATAATTGTTTACCGCAGGGCATATTGTTGAAAGAGCTTGTAGCGGTTATATTTCGAGATCCATCGAAAACTTTGGACTGAAAATGTACAAATTTATTAGAATTTGTAAAACAGAAGCTAAATTACCCGCCAAAATACCAAAATGAAGTAAAAGGAAAGGTTTCGACTTCCGTCCATCTTTCGTCTGTCCGTCTGTCTACAGGCTGTATCTCACGAACCGTGAAAGCTAGAGAGTTGAAATTTTCACAGATGATGTATTTCTGTTGCCGCTATAACAACAAATACTAAAATAATAATAATAATAATAATTAAGGGGGGCTCCCATAGAAAAAACGTGTTTTTTGTTGCTGTTTTGGGTATATTTAAATAACTGTTACAGGTAAATACTTCATATGGTCACATAATATTTAATTAAATATTTACTTTAAAAGAAAGTAATTAAATTAAAATAAAATTAGTATTTAAGGGGGGCTCCCATACAAAAAAACCTGATTTTTTGCTGTTGTTTTGTCCGACTCGCACTTGGCCGGTTTTTTTATGTATAATTCTTCATTCTGTACCATATAAAGATAATTAGCCAGCAATAAACCCTAAAAATAATTTCGTCCCCTACCTACTATGGAGCCGCAACACTGTGCAGCGGCGTGCGAAATTGTTTGGATAGCTTATGGAGGTGTCACATGACTTCGTCTGCGTTAAATTGCTTTACCGCTATTCGCGAAAATTGTGTTTTTTGCGATAAAAAGCAGCATGAAAAATGTGTGTTTCCCTGGACTCCATTCTTTATGCATGGCTACACAGATTAAGCGGTCGAATTAAGTCGAAGTATCCTTACCACCAGCACGAGTATTTGTGGTAATAATACACATGGTATATGTATAAAACCATGTCTTTTTATAAATATTCTTTGTAATTTTATTAGCTTCTCTAAAACAAGATGAGTTGACAAAACAGACACTTGCTTACTAATACGTAATTTCATAGTAGTAGTAACAATAAGCGTAGCCACTTATAAACTAAACCTAATCTCTGCACGCAAAACTAAATGATACATACCGCCAACTGTCCGCCATCAATTTACTTATGATATAAATATACCTGCAGCTGAGAACTCAACCTGTACAAATATATCAAGGGATGCTTTGCAGAAGATATTGCACTCGGGGTGGTCCAACCCTAATAGAGATCGATTACTATCATCTCCCTTTATGACTCACGTAATACCATAATTGATATAAAAGCTCTGTTGCATTATTATGACGCCCCCTAAGCAACGGAGATTTAAAATGAGCAATTGTTGGATTAAAGTGATTAATCTCGGGCCACAGCAAATATATCAATGGTCTCGCCGAAGACGTTGCGATCTTTATTTATATTTTGCTTCAGTTAATAAATGTTTCCCTCGCTAAGTGATTAGTCAAAGCCATAAAGGATTTCTTCATTTATTCCTTTATTATATTTCTTCGTATATGTCCATCACATTATTACATCTCATCATTATTCTCCCCCACCTAGCACCTCCCCCTTTCTTCCCGTGGGTGTCGTAAGAGTCGACTCTGGGAAAGGGTTAGTGTATTGTGGGCGATAGGCTAGCAACCTGTCACCGCAATATCACGTTTAACTATCTGGTTACCCTGAATTTGCTAAACGTGGCACTGGATTTTTGAATTCATGTGCTCTGCCTACCCCTCATGGGAATATGGGCGTGAGAATATGTATGTATGTATGTATCATTATTCTCTATTCGTCCTTCTTTATATCCCAGGATGACTTAATTTTACAAATCTGATGAGGTAAATTTGACTGATAATAGAACCGTCGATGGACATCGATCAATACACATTCTACTATCGATCGGAGGTATCCATAAGGTTGTACTACGAGTATACCAATAAAATCGATCGCTTGTCGAAAGACGCTATTGGTTGACATTATCGATAGACATCGGACAATCGATGTGGTAGGTATCACTCATAACAGAACTAAGAGTAACGTAGAACTGTCAATCGACGTCAAATAAGCCACTCTATTTCATCGAAGGCATCGATTGATTATTTCACTCTGGATTATTTAGGAGACCCTGAATTATAAAGGTACTAAAATAACTAACAAATGTCATAGTAGGCACAAAATGTAGGTACAGTTAGAGTTGATTTAGCCAAACGACAATAAAATTAAGTCTTTGCATAAGTTATTCTTACCCGGTTTTTGATTGATTTACACACGAATAAAGAGTGACTTGTTCCAAGAATAAATTTTATTATCGTCTGGCTGCATGCATCCTAAATAAAACTAAATGTCCTAAATTATGTGTTGGACTGGCTTGTTTTTCTACGAAAACAGCAAAATACTTTAACATCCTTGAACTGAAAGCAGCGGCGATATTATGATGAAACATTTTCCAAGTATTCATAATTTTCATTTTTGTTGTCACGTGAAGAATGCCAAGGACGACGTATATTTGTTCAACGTAACACTGTAATGACAATTTACAACTGTGCTTTTACAACCACCCACAAATGTTCTGTAAATTGATACAGCGCAAACATACGCCGTATTTACGCCAGGGTCTAGTGATGGGGTGAATTTGGCAGACTTGCCCTCCTGCAGGGGAAATTGAACCATGCGTTTGTGGAACATTGAAGTTAGTTTGGTGGTTAGGTCGTTTTGAAGTCTCACGCGTTGTCTTCTATTATTCTTCGTTGCGAGGGTGGAGCGGGTCAAATCGCAACTGCTAAAGAGCGGCGCGTGCACAGTGCGTTAGTTACGCTTGCGCTGGGTAATGAACGCGGTTGCAGTTTACGCTTGCAGTTTAAGGTCCAATTGCTCCAACTATTAGGGGGTATTTGCAGGATTACAGCAATGCAACTAATTTAAACTGCGTTTAATTGGTCGCGGGGGAAACGCTTGGTTATAATGTCCAACGTATGTTTAACTAGTTTTGTGACCAAATTTTGGAAAAAAAAAATAGATAACAGAGTTCCAAGGCTTTGTAGTAAGTAATGGAAGAAATCTTTGTAGATCGAGTCCATCTTTATAAAAAGCATAATGATACTCTCGTGTAGTGACTGCCCGCGGGCAGAGCTGATTGCTTCCCATCAGTTGACCAGTATGCTCGTTTTCACCCACTAATATGAAAAATATTATGTCCTTGAATACACACCTACTATATTAAAGACAATTCCGTGTGGGTTCGGGCTTAGAATTATACTGCACTTCTTCCGTTGATGTCGTAACGGGCAAATAATGAAATAGGTAAAGATAATGTGTGCACAAGACGACAGGCCAGCCGAATCGTAAAATAGATGACTATTTCATGAACCATGAGGTTTTGTCTATGTATCGATTTGTGAGCTTTGCCTACCCCTTTAAAAAAACAGACATGTAACAATTACCGTGTAACTACTATGCATCCGTACCAATATACATATAATTGTGAAAGTGTGTTTGTTTGTTTATTTGTCCGTCTTTCACGGCTAAACGGAGCGATGGTGAAGTGATTTTTTAGGTAGAGATAGTTTAGGGCATGGAGAGTGACCCCCCATTTCCCTAAAGTGAGGAGTGGAAGTTTTTAATGTAGAAAGCTATGTAATTGGTATGTGTGCTATCTCTTCTGTGATACCCCGAATTCAACGCGAGCGGAGCCGCGGGCTAAAGCTAGTAATCACATATTATTAATTTTACTTTAATCGCAGTATTCTCGCTACCCAAAACACCGTGCAATTCACAACTCACAACTCCAAACGCACACCTAAATCTGCGAGCGAGGTGAAAACTTCACACGGTAAATTAAAATTTATGGCGTTTCGAACCTAAATAGAGATAGCCACGTGAGCACGTGACCCGGTCGACCATAATCGTAAATCAGGGGTGGGATCTAATTGCTTACAGCGTTTACTGGGACTGACCACGGAGACAGGAAAAAAAGGATTTTCTAAAATGAATGGATGCTGATCAATGTGAGCTATCTGATCGTTGCGTTCAATTTTGAAGAGATCGCGTAAACGTGTACGCGATAAAATTACTGAGTAAGTGTCCTTATCTAAATCATTTAAAGACTAACCAATGCAATTAAGAAATCATTACACATCAAACACAACATGTTTACCAACATCATGCATTTAATGATTACCTACCTATTGGGCAATACTGGGTACCCCAAGCAATAAATGTTCCAATCATCTAAAAATTTACTTTGCATACCACGGGCAACATCTTCATCGTCGTCATCAACCCCTCCTCGTACTTTTGGACATAGTCCTCTTCCAAGACATGTCAATAAACACGATCCCCAGTCACTCTAATCCAGTTCTAGCCAACTACCTTGCAAAGATCATCATATCACCATGTCTGAAGGCGTTATACGCTTCGTCACAGTAACGTAGAAGCCAAATAATAAGCTTATTAAGTTAAATTTATCTCGAGATTAATCAAAGCTACATTTACGTCAGAAACACACTTCAAATGGAGACTAGACTAATTTAAAAAGTGGTCTTCCCTTGATTTGACCTGCCCTAGGGTCTTTATAGTCATCGTATCGTTGTCTGTTCATCCTCACATTATTCCTTACAATAATTTTATTCCCCTCACAGTGCTAGGGGAGTCATGTTTAGTGTCTGTTGCGTAAACGATACATCGCGAGCAATTTGATTCGCAATAAATTACATTCATCCCGTCAGTTGACAAGCCAAAGGTTAGGGGGAAATATAGTTCAGTGAAGTTCTCCTTTGTTATTGCCATTATTCTAATTAAAGTAAACTGGGAGGGTACTATTAACGCAGATTGAATTAAATACTGCTAGTTTCTTAACAAAACAACGTCGTTTTTATTTAATTCTATCATTTATCTACAATTTTAAAAGATTACTTTTCTGTACTTTATAAGTATAAAGCGACTTTTAGAATTTTCAATCTATGTGAAGTAAAAACTACTTAAGTAGACACCTTAATGTTAAGTGTTACGTCGACTTCTGTGTCTTCTTTTTTAACCCTTTCGGTACATGTCACTGTAATGTGTCGAAATAAAATCTGATTCTTTGATCTCTGTTCTGTTTAAAGTGTTCCGGCCACCTCCCACCGTACCCATGTCAACCTTAACTCGCGTCCATAAACCAAGCTAACGACCCTTCGCCCAAACAAGGTGTAACTACATTTAATAAAATATTTATCTTAATAATTAGTAAAAACTCGCCAAGTCGCGGTTCATTTGATAAAGGTGCGTGTAAACGGGCGGTCGCGTGATAAGGCTCGGGTATATAAATTAAAGCATAATTGTGCTATCGTGACGCCATGCTTTAATGCATTTAGGTTGGAACGGAACGTTTTTAAACGTTAGAAAAAGCCTGGCGAGTTAGGAAAATTGAGTATTTATAAGCAAATGCTTTGAATTTCCGGTGACATTAAATTGAAGGAAATTGCTAGGTTTGGCACACGACGGTCGTTTAAATTATAACCTACTTAAAAATAGCTCTCCTGTCGATTTAATACAGTAAAATAATTCTGAAAAACTCGACGACGTACTTCCACAAGTAAAGAGATATTTATATTTATATATTTGACAGTTGAAAATTAAACAGAGTTAGGATTAGGACATAGTGCGTTTAATTCATTATATCATTATGAAGAGAGGATCTCTGAAATGATTGTTTGAGCATTGCAGCATTAAATTCCCTAATTATCTTTTTCTGTCTGCGGGTGAAGCCGCTAAATAAACAAGTCTGCCATACAAATAAGCCTTCCTTTACAAAGCCTGAAACGCAAGTCTTTCCGTAATAAAAATAATTAATAAAGACGAACAATAAGTCGCGTTATAAAACACTGTTATGACTGCGCCTAGTTTAGGATCAAATAGGTGTAAGTTGTTAATGATAATGATTCATGTATAAAAGTAAACGTTAAATTATTGACATATTTAACAAAACAAGGCATAAGTTATAGTCCTGATACGCCTAAACAAGCCAAATGACAACAAGAAGTCAATGTTTTCGAATTGTTAATGCCTCAACCCACCATTGTTAGAAGCGAACCCGTCTCATAACTCACGTGCAAAATCAATATGCAAATAGCTTAAGACTAGCAACACTGACTTTCTCAAAACGTATTAAGCGACACTGGTTTCCTCTACACATACGCCCTTTTGCACTTGCAAACCTCATTGTTCTGTACAAGTCTGTAACAACTTGCTTTAACTTCGTCTAGACTTAAGTAGAACTAAATTTGAGGCTTTGCTTGCTATTGAAATTGCGGATGGAACTTGGTCCTCTCGCTATTCAGTGGTACATTGGGTGTGAAATTTAGATACGGAACTAAATTGGCATCTATCAAGGAAATGTTACTTACAATCAGTGAGATGATTGAATGGAATACTAACTTTGTTGTAGGTATTCAAAGGAACACGGGTTTTGGTTGTTCGAGATATAAATTCGTGAAAGTTTCTTCATTAATAGAAAACCTAAAAACATTATTATGTAAGCAAAGATAACATTTAAATCGTGTAATGGGTCTTGTAAGTTTTAGATAGGTACATAAAACATAACATAATATTATCTCACACCTGTACTCCCAAAAAGGACACTAATTATTCTAAGTAAACGCAAAATGACACACAGATAACAAATCCGTTTGAAGATCGTTAAAACCACAAAATAAGTAAGTACTACCAAAGCCACGAAACTTGTAGAAAGTAATAAAAGTGTTCAGCCATATTGTGACAAGTTTGCTAACCTGTCACCTAAAGTTTCACTTAAATTATTTTCTGCGGCGCTTCTTACGACATCACGGAAAAAATGGAGAGGTGTTATTGTGTGACACCACACGGATAATAATAAACATATCCAAATCTGACATCCCCATAAACGACTGCGAGTGAATGCGTTTAAAATAACTCAGTTAATAAAAACCACAAGGGTCACCGTTTTTAGAAACGTTTTACCCCCGCAATATTTTGTCTATTTTAGTTCGATACTTCCAGTAAATATTAAAAACTACTTACACTACGGATGTGTCCATTAACACTGTCTCCCCTCATGTGTAACATGCATTGTTTTTGATTGGTAGCATGTTATGTTGTGTTATGGTTTAGTACAAAATTGTTGGGTCCAACAGAGAGCTACATTGTAACAGAGTTAACACGACACACATTTTAGTTTGCGGTTGAAAGTGAGTGGACTTTAGGTAATTTCATAAGCGTGCTCAACTGATTTACTTGTCTTAAATTATTTTGTTTGGTTTCTTATCCCTAGTTTTATCATGTTCTTCACTTAAATTTGTTTTTGCAAGATACCATTAGTCTTTCCTATTTTTTTCTACTATAACCAAGGTCAAGCGAATTTCATTAGTAATCTTTGAAATTGATATAATTTATAAGTCGGACGTTTTTTAACTATATCAAGTCAGTTACATTAATTACTAAAAATCATAGAATATTTCAATCGCTTAACAATATAATACCTATGGTAGAAGGTGCTAGAACATTTCAGGATATGTAAATTATGTTATTACCAGTTAAAACTCAAATTAAACTTAAATTCTGATTTATTCATAATTTTTTAATTCTGCGACTTTAAGGGTAACACACGGACACACATTACGCCTATATTCCAAAATTGGGTAGGCAGAGCATATGGAACGCTTCACAGACATAAGCATGACTATTTCTCGTCTCGTAGCCACGTCACGTCACGTTTAAGGGTATTATGCTTAAATCGACTTTTCGACAACGCAATTATTAATCCTTTAAATTTCCGTATCTGATTCTTTAACACCCTAAACAAGCACGTTAGCAAACCGCTTGCATAAAGAGAGAAGTTCACATACTCAAGTTACTTTTCACAAGTTGTCACGCATTTTATTCGGTGTTGCGCCGACGGCCAAAAATAGCAGCCCTAAACTTTTTAATAGCGTGAGGCGCTTTGGCGGCGCCTCCGTTGTCCCAGACGGCTTTTACGACTTTTAGCACAAATTGCCTCTTCATTTAAATACACTTCCCAATACCCGGTATAATATTTATGACTAGTTACGATATTTTTCACAATTTAGTGATTTGATTTTTATTTTGACATTTTTTTTTATATTTAAATTGTATTTTTTATTTTATTGTTTGATTTAAATTTTTGACATTATTGTTATTACTTATTTTATGCGTTTTTCTATTATTTTATTAACAATTGTTTATAATTTGACGATCTTTTTGTGAATCGCTTGTGTCTGAAATGTAAATTGGATGTAATGTGATTTCCAGATTGAAATTAATAAATCTATCTATCTATCTATGATATTTTATACCCATTCGATTTGCTCAGTCAGTTGAATCAGTTTTTTTTTACATACTTACATACACCACGATTTTATTCTCAAATGGGGTAAGCAGAGCACACAAAACGCCACATAGTGGCTGCGAAGCGTGAAATTGTCATAATCATGGTTCTATGTCACGTTTCGTATGCTCTGCCTACCCCGTTTGGGTATTTCACTTTTCGTAGACACTTCCAGCATATTTTTAGGTTTTAAGTTGAGGTACTAAAGTGACAGCTGATACCTTAACGTATAAATATCCTTAGTTGCCATCTACGGGATCCATGGAAGGAATGAACAAGTGTTATTTGAAACCCGACACTACACGGCAATGAATAAGAAATTATTAATTTTAATGAATAGGTAAAAAAATGATTAGGTTTTTTACACAAAGGAAGACCGAGTCTATAACTGAGTCTTTAAGGGATACGTCTTTAGATTCATAAAACAATATAAAAATGAAGTACAACCTAGGCATACTGACCGGATTTTATACCATAACAGAGGTGGAATTTAAATAGTAAACAGTCATCACTACTGCTATTCACGACATCAGTGTGAAGAAAAATTTCTCCGATATTTCTTACTTCAATTTCTAGAACTAATAAGTACATCAGATATCGTTCAAACCTAAGAACCACCGCGAAGAGTTTCTTTGCTTCACACGTCACACTGAAAGAGACCATACCGCTAAATTTTTAAGCCGAAGTTGGAGTAGAAACGTCAATTGATGCTCGCTTGTCCCAGCAGACAGAACCAACCATTTCAGGAGGTAAACCAATCTGAGTTAATCAGAAACGTCATTCATAATCACGGTCTGTAACTAAGGCTGATTAACAAATTGAGTTGAGAAGTAATTCCAAACTTCGGCCGTTTCAGCTAAATATCTCACACCACCAGCCCCAGATGACAAAGAAATAATATTAAACTTAACCCGAGTCTTAGCTGACGCTAACGATAACTTGGCTCGAGCTAACTTAGATAACTTTGGCTCGGTATCGGGTGCTAAGTCAGCCAAACTAACCGTTTTGTGGTACTGAAACTTTGCCCCTAAGTTAATCCGAAGCTTAGTTATTCCCTTGTTACGATGCGATGTCTGCTCAGTAACTGGTGTCGGAGTTAGCTTCCCAGTTTTGTAAAACAATTTCAGTTTGAAAATATTGGTATATGTTGCTGGAGATTTTTCCGTACCCTCCTAAGTTCCGACCTTTTATAATAGATTTGGTGCCTAAGAGTCTGACAAGTATTCTCTTTTTTGAATTCATCAAATCTTTTTCGTCTTTTTGTACAATTCGTTCTTTACGTTGGTAGCACATTCGTTCTTTACGTTGGTAGCACATTCGTCAATTTTTACATACATACATACATACATATTCTCACGCCTGTATTCCCAAAAGGGGTAGGCAGAGCACATGGGTCAAAATTCTTTTCGTTGTCTTGTTTCACTACAAATTGACAAACTTTTTTGGAAAAATAACAGTCATTTTTTTAATGT
>BHDV01040586.1:16459-26886 GCA_005406045.1 Adoxophyes honmai | reverse complement strand
CATTAAAGTATAATTAAACGATGGGCAACAAACGAGCGCGTGTGTGTGCTGTACTTACTTATAGCTAAACAGTTTTAGAATCGGAAAAATTGCAAATAACATTAATAGGTCGGTAATACCTGCAGATTTTCGATGGGTCGTTAATACCTGCGTTTACCTTACAAGTCGAGCAGCAGACGCCGAGTCGGCCGATTGCCGATCAGTGGTTGTTAACAGTGGAGCGTTGACACTACTAAAATCTCAGTCTGATTTCCAATTTCATAAATGAAGTATAGGTACTCTTGAAGACAGCAAAGATGATTTTTCTATAGGTGACGTACAGTTGGCTTCGAATATTATCCGAAGCAGAATGACACAACGCAATATCACCGCCGTTGCGCTCGCCTGAGCTTGCCAGCGCTGTCGGGTTTGATTTCATTATTGAAGAATTTCCAAAGCAATGGCTAATTATAATTAGTATTTCATATCAATACGTTCACAATTCCGGTAAAACGTAGGTAAAGTATTCAGGAAACGACAAGACAAAAGCTCATCTGTTATTCAAATCGAAACAAATTACGAACACAAAACGTTGATTCCAAACGAATGTCCACACCATTTTACATATTTGATTATAATTGTGGTCATTGTGTCGGGCATCAGTAAAGATGTTCCATCTATGAATAGGTACATGGACAGCACTTTACCGACCTCTGTATAGGGTTGAAAATTTTCAACAACGCTCTTCGTGTTAGGGCTGTAGAGGCATAATGCATATTGATGGAGCCATTACGGTGTTTCAGGTAAGCTCATCTTTCATTAGCTTGAAAGGGTTACACCGTAAGGGTGGAAAGGGTAATAAAATTGGAAACTTCGATTTATTATTTTAAGAAAGATTAATGGTTATGGAAATTTATAAGTGGTGTCAAGTCAGGGCTTGAGTTTGAGGTGGTAAAGATTTAAGACATTTCGTAAATCTTCAACAGAGCTTAAAATGTTATTTCCGTTCTCCAATTTTATTTTGGTAATTCTTCAATTTCTATTCACAAAGTACCAAATGACAAATTGTAAAATACCATGCCTAATTGCTAAACAGGAACACTGGCATTTGTTTTATCTATTAGACCTCATCTGTTGTCATTATCTAAGAAAATATTTTTATAATCTTGTCTGACTCAGCTTCAGTAGCTAGTTCACTTGCATCTATTCACGGCAGTCGTTCGCTACTAACAGTGCAGCGGACAACGAAACAAAGCAACATAAAACCTCCCGAGCGCATCATGACAGTCTAAGCAAGTGCAAAACTTTCATTAACTCCTCAAATTGTCGTAAAACTTCGCACCATAACGTGTTGAAATAACCTAATAAGTACATAGTTACATCATATGGCAAGTTCATAATTGTCATAAGAGTATTCGGCGCACGAAACAAATATAATTAAGCCCTCGTTAACGTATAGCTGTCTCGCTCCCCCTCGGCAAATATAGCAGACAAAGCATTAGACAGAACGTATAGCTCGCTAAGCTTTAATTACACCTCCGGCAAGGAAATTGCTGACATGTAAGGCCCGTGTTGCACTGTTTGCTGGATAAATTTTGTATTGTTTGGAAAAGTTAATGTTGGTAGATAAGTACATGAATGTAGTTTTGTATAGTCATTGCTTTGCGTCTACGTTAGGGTCGGTTAAAAGATAATAAAGGTAGTTATAATTAGGATTAATAGTTGTTTTGAATTAATAGTGAGCGTAAATCTACGTGCAGGTAGAGATTAACATTTCTCATTCGCAAACTTAAATATATTTGCAAAATTAATTCTGTTTGTTCTTCCTGTACTTACATTGTATATTGATAAGAATACCATAGCGAAAATAACTGTATTTTCGCTTACTAATACAATTTACAAGGCTGGATTTAGCTGCAGTATACTGGGTTGTAGTCTTGTAGTTCCCACGCAAGCTCAGCCGAGACGGATTGCTTAAGAACCTAAACTAATATTTCTAAAAGCACAACAATAAACATCGAACCGGTCAGCTTGACACACATAGCCAACTTTGAAAATTGGTTTATGTCAATAGCAGATAAATCTCAGATTACTCAACACCTGTACCAGTGCTATTATAATCCGAAAGGCTTACACCTACGCGTCCGAGACAAAATACTCGCTTTTTTGCATACAAATAGTGCCTTGCCGGCCGAAACTTGTCCCACGCGGCCACTTTCGCTCGCATTAAATCATAATGACTGCCATAACACCAACAGCCTCGTAAACTTTATTTCTCCGTCTCATCAACATAATAGTTAGATTCAACAAGTATCTTCTAGCGTTTAGTGCGTTGGCTCCTTTAGGAACAAAGACTTCGTATAAACTTTGTACGGTCGCAGCATAGTAATACCTTGATAATGCCGAAACAGCGGGTTTTATGTTTAATCTACGACGCTGCAATAAGTCTTCATTTCGAGTAAGAAACAGCAAAGTGTTTAATTAAACTGGTAGTAAAATTTCCGGTCTGAATGGCGATTAATGATTCGTTTAACGACTACTATCGTGCTAACGTCTCTTTACAAAAAAATGGAAACCTTCTGCATGCTTTCTGTCTTCTTTCCTCTATTGATATTGTTATATCAGAATAAGACAGTTATGTAATACAAACGGATGCATTAAATTCATTGTTTAAACTAGGTGTGTGATATTTGTATTTTCCTAATAAGAAAAGGATAAAATTCAGCGCTTGCACTCACGGATAGAGTTTCTTCTCCGTTCTATTGTTTCCTAAGTAGGTAGTAAAAGTACAAGTAATGCCATGAACGTAAACCGACGGGCGAACTCCTTACCTTGCAAGTAACCTACTTGAAACTTTGTCACGGACACCTGATGCAACTTCTTGTAAAAACAACAATAAGAACCATAAACAAAAGGTTAGTCCATAAAAGCAGCAGTATTATCTTACCCCATGCTCAATAAATTTTATGTTAAAATGCGTAAAAAACTCGATATTACACCAATATTTAAAAGTTCAGCAGGTTTATTGAATCGGTTATGACTTCGTCTGTCAAAATGAATAGGAATTGGTTGAGATATGATTAATTTCGAAAACGAAGTTTCATGTCTTACAAACTTGAGAAATGCAGAATATCGTCTAGGTTACGGACCAACCCACGCTGTGGTGGAATCTGAAGTGTGATTCTACAACTTCTACAAGACATAACTTAGTTGACATTTACGTATGACTTCTTATACTACACACTTAGTATTTAGCATAAACGCATATCACGCATAAACGTAGCTAGTGGGGGTAACCGGCGCATCGGGGATAATACGCGGAAGTTAAGTGCGCCTGATCTACCAATAACGTGTCGCCATCCACCCCCCTTGCTCCTCAGATACTGAATAGATCCAAAAGTTGTTTACTGTGCATACCTTCTTACTTTTGCCGAGAGATCTTAGCTCAATGCACGACCTCGTAACAAATCGAGAATCAACCGAAGATTTGCTTTTTTTTACAAAAATTTGCTCATTCTACAAACAAAATTCAAAATCATTAAGCAATAAATCATTCAAAGACATGAGAACATTTTTTTTTATTTTAAACGGAAAACAATTTATTGCGTAGAATCAGAAACATGGGAATCAAAAGGATGATTATTTATTATTTTAATTTGACGTCTTGAGTCGAAATCAATTTGAAGAGCGGAGGAGTTTTGGGAGATCATGGAGCGTAATTTTACTTTCTCTTTGATGTATAATGAATTTAAATTCGCGCTTGTCACTCAATCACTGGTAAGCGGATTCGGCTGGCGGTCGGGATTAAATAGAGCCGTTTCGATGCACTCCATACCTATTGCAAGTATGACGAAAAATCGTCGAAGTAGAAGACTTTAAGTGGCATATTGTTTTATAAGAACTTTGACATTAATATTAACATGTATGTATTGTTCAAGTTTCTTTTTCAATTACCTTCTATTTAACAGGCTTTAATACAAATAAAATGTCAGTAGCACAATAAAAACCAAACACTAAAGAAAAAATAAATATAACAAGATTAAAATTTACATGAACCAAGAAACGCCTCTTAAATTCAAGTTAAACATTTTCTAAAAATCTCAAATGAGAATGAAAGTTAGTTTCGCCAATAAAGAGTGACTTAACCCAACACTAAATTATCAACCCTAAATGTAACAATGTGTAGTTATCGAAAAGCAACATAAAATAAATAAAAACTCGATCGGGATCTACAATTCAACGATGAACACACACATTGATTAAATAAAGCAACGGAACTTGTAAAGTGTCGCGAAAACATAGTTAATGATGAAATGAAATAAAATTATTTGCTTTACTAGACAGACTGAGAATAGACTGATGTATGTATATTTTAGGCGCCAGCCTAGGAACTTGTCACTTATAATACCTACTTACCTTTTTCTTTTACAGAATTTACATACATACATACCGTCACGCCTCTTTCACACAGGGGTAGGCAGAGACCACTTTGTTCCACTTCTACGATCCTGACATACATCTTGTGCTTCATCCACGTTCATTAGTCTCTTCATACATGCTCGTCGATTTCGGGTAGTCTTGACCTGACCTGTTTCTAAAACGTCCGCGATTTGGTCACGGAACGTCCCTCTAGGTTTACAGAACCTTAAACCTAAAATTGTGCTATCCCTACGGAATAACCACAAACTGGACTAGCGACAGCGCGCCGTCCCGCCTACCAACACCGCGCCTTGCAAATCAGGTGCGTGGGCGCAGCAGAAACACTTGTACGGTGGACGACTTGCGAAATTATAAATGATTTTATGTTGATGCGAAGTATATTGATGATGTATGCGAAAGCGTGGTCCGCGGACATTTATCCGTTGTCCTGCGATATTGTAGTGTATTTTGTAATGTGAAGAGTCCGCCCACTGGCAATGACTGAATTCCTTTTGATAAATGGAAGTAGGTACTTGCTTAATCACATCAGTCAGACACCACATCATATCACACTTAATATTATAAATGTGAAAATTTGTGAGTATGTTTGATCTCTTCACGTCAAAACGGAGGGACAACCGATACAAGAGCGAATAAAACATTAGACTACTTTTCTTCCAAAATTTTAACTTTCGAAGGTGAAGAGACGCGAGAAAAAAGCGCAGAAAACTTGAAACCTCTTATTATGCCATGAAGTACTTTGTTAATATTGTAACGACTATTAAATGGACCTTTCTTTCTACAGTCACTTCATTACATCCTTTGCCGTGAAGTTAAACATGGTCAATGAACCGGCCGAACTTAGTTACCTAAACAAACAGAGACGGTCCCTAGTCAACAATGGTGGCTGCACTCTCATTGCTGTGCACGTATTCGTGTCATTAAAGGTTGGGTCTAAACTTTTTTTTTTTTTTAATTTTTGTGGTATATTTCTTGTTTTTCCAAAATCGTTGTGAAACTATTTTATACAGGGTATTATTGAAATGATTTCCTCCATATAAATGTGTAATATTGGTTTCGAATAATTTAGTAAAAACACACAATATTTTATTCGCATTTTTTATGTACTTTTTACTATGTGCTAATTTCAAGACAATACTAAATAGTTTTGATAATATTAATAATATCGCTTTTTTATATAACTTTTCTAATATTTTCTTACTTAAAAACACGCCACAAATACATACCCATAAACTTTCAGTTCTGTCATATTTTTAGGTCTAGAAAACTTCGCTAGCATCATCCCTCAGAACTAAAAGCTCGCCACTTCAACCCATTGACAGCTAAAATTTGATTTAACGCCGCGACAGTAACTAGAGTGCCTTCACCCTGAACCAACACAGCTCTGGCAGGCGCGCGCCATCAAATTTTATCATCCCCCATTGACAACGTTTTGGCGCGACGTCAGTTCACGTCAACGAGTGCCAATAAACTTTGAGAGTAGCTAACGTCAAAACAGTAACGGGAGTGGATAGGCTTAAAAAATGTCTTCATTATAAAGTTATTGTAGTTTTTAACACCTGCATAAATATTGCTGTCTAAATTAATACCTCGCCCTTGGATTGTTGAATTTATTCACCGGAACAAACTGTTTTCTTGAAGGAATTTTCTGTGTAATCATTAAAGTCGAAATGGTGGGAAGACTTTTGTGTTCCTCGCATTAGCCACAAAATTCATGGACGTAAGAACAAAAAAATCTGCGTTGAGTGAAAATTAGTAAGACCGACTAAGATATCATTTAGTTTACCACCATGGAATTATTTTACCACAATAAAATTATCGCTATCTCCTAAGAATGTATTTAAGCAGTAAGGAAAATAAATCGAAATATTTGAGTCAACTTGTGACCACGGTCGCTGTAACGCGGCCGAAACGTCGAGAGGTAATTAAAATACCGTGATTAAGTCCCGCGTATACATTAATATGAGTGAGAATCACGAAAGTTTAAAACAGTATAAATCGAAATCATCATTATCAGCCGACAGACGTCCACTGCTGGACATAAGCCTCCCCCAAGGATCTCCACAATGACCGGTCATGCGCTGCCCACATCCAACGGCTTCCCGCGACTTGCACCAAGTCATCGGTCACCCACGCTGCGCCGAAAATCGAAATAAATCAGTTTTATCAATCCTAGCAGACTGCGTATAGTAGCAAAATCTCTATTTCTTTTTATCACACAGCAAATATTTTGAGATATCACACTTCTAAACTACATTTGAGCCGTTTATACAAACAAGCGCCAGCTTCTCACATAAACCCTTCTCCCATTTGCCTACTATGTAAAATTTAACGACAAAGAATTCTCACCGTAAATTTAAAGAATCAACCCCTTGAGAAACGTCGCTATACAAGTCTAGAGTTCCAAGAGCGGCATAAATTATATTGCTTCGAATTAATTGAAAACTTCTAAACCCCTTTCAGTCTTGTGTCCCTCGTTTTAGAGCTGGTATTTGTTAGGCAAGAATGTTAGTTTCGTCTCCTTATCGTAATATTAGCTGCAGGTTCAGACCTCGGGAATACCTGCAGGTAAAGGTTCATTTTCGAATAAGGCGTCTGGAACGCTGCTAAGTTTATAGAAATACTTAAGTAAATAAAATAGAGTCGACATTAATTTATTCTTGCTTCAACGTTCCATAAGATATCAAGGAAAGTAACATCTAATTTATCTCATTATTGGTTACCGTGACTTCATCTGTGTCTTGTCAGTGTGAAAGGCATATAACGGCTTAGGTTTAGGTATGCTTTAGGCGACAGATTAGCAAACTGTTATTATTATTACCTATGTGGTTTAAAACTGAAATCATGCTGAAAGTGGCTTCGAAACGTGAAATAGTCATGTCTTTGTCTATGTAACTATTCGTGTGTTCTGCCTACCCTATTTGGGAATAGAGGTGTGATTGTATGTGACTTCATGTCTCATACAGTCGAATTTGTGAAGCAGTTTATTCTCATGTTTGTTCAGTTCACCCAATACAATTTGCCAATTGTGACATCAGTTCATCTCCATCTTAAAATCAAAATTAATAACTCTCAGCTTACATTAAAACCATTAAACATTTTAATAATGTTGCAACAAGAAATCACCCAATGTTTTAAGAATTAATCTTCTGATGATTATGGCGTTTCTCACGCCTGCTTCGAAAGTATTCTTTTAGTGTGGGAGTTTGAAACTATGTGCATTAGTGTCCTGGTACAGTTCGCAGCCGCGTCTAACGTGTCCTACGGGAAGATAAGGCTGGCAATATCTTGAAGGAACTCTAGTCTCCTGTTATGGTTACCACAGTGTACAGTTTGTGTCTCATGCTATTAATTTGTATGAAACAATGCAGTATTTGCCATAAGTATGTGGCGACTGTATAAATTTGTAAATATTATTATGTATATTTGTACTTTGTAAATTTATAAGTTGTTTTATAGGTTTCCGTTTCCGGTACAGCGGAAACTGGAAACTGACAGGAGCCACGCATGCGCTCTCTCTCTCTCGCTTTAGCTCTTGTGTTGTAAACTGCATGTAACTGACGCTCCGCTTTAAATGTATATTTGTATGTAAAGTTCTGTGTAAATAAATCGTGTATATAGTGACAAGTGATTCTTTCATTAATGGACGTCTGATCTCCACAAGTATAGTAAAATTCTTTAGTTTATAACTGGTAAACGTGGACCAAGTAACTGAAAAGGAAAACTTGTGTTTACAATTATTAAATAGCCTTTCACCATAGGATCTTCTACAAGATTTGAACGTCAAACAAATTTTTCAATGAATCTACATTGTATGTAATGCTTGTTAGTTTAAAAAAGTGCCCTTGAATGTTTTTTTAGAACCTAAAGCCAAATAGAGGGCGCTGAATAGCACAGATCACTTTAGTACTAACAATCTTTCAGACAGCGTGCTAAGAGTAAATATTTGATGGCACTCAGTTTCTTTGCACTATTATAGTTATACATTTTATTACGAAATTCACATTTAATTGTGACATGTCTAGATGTAACAAACTGAAACTGTCGTTATTATTTACAAAAAGTCTGAATAATAAAAACTAAAGTCTACATCCAAATAGGGAGGTGAAAAAAACCCGCACACGCCGCAACAGCACAAGCGCTAAGCAATTGTTTTACCTCTTTCAACTTTTGTTTTAAAACAATCTTCACAGTTCATTGTTTACCCGCCAATATATTAACAGTAACAATGAAAATTACTGTCCTCATACCGTTCACGTAACCCGTGTAAGCCGGGGTGAGTAACGGCGGCGGGTGCGTTCCGCTTGGCACTCATTAATTTGCCCCACACACCCGGGATTTGTGGAATTACTATTGTTTATGCCATTGTCGACTTAAATAATGCTTGCTCTACATTCTGTGCGGTGTTTTGCTGAATTCATATAGGTTATGAAAATATGTAAACGTCACGTGTGAATTCCCTGCAAGGCAGAAGAAGGCAGAGCGTACGATACGTTTCAGACAACCTTAAACAATTTTACGTTAGTAGACGCTTTTTGCATATTTTTTAGGTAAGTATAGTGACAGATTGATAGCTTATTGCCTAAAATATACGTTAATTACGTTAATCTATTTTCTTAGTACCCTCTTACGGCATACACAGACGAAAATGAGAGATGACACCAAACTAGGGGAGGGCTTCTTCGTTTTAGGTTCACTCCCCCGGTGAGATCTCGTGAAAGATCTACGGCAAGCAGTTAACGGTAGAAAAAGACAGAAATATTTTTAGTCTAGTACATACTTTTACCTATTCTGTGACCACGCGGAGAAAGTAATGCCTCGTTAAGAAAAGTCACTAATTTCTGTTAACACACAAAGGCAACACTCGAAGAGCTAAAGAAAAGAATAATTTAACAAGCAAAAAAAAAACCACCCACTCCGCCTTTGCTCTATGTATGTTCATTTATTTTTACAACTACGGCAACACGTCTAGACGTATACTTAATTGAACAAAAAAAGGACACTGCCCAAGCCTTCGGAGTACTTTTTACGCCACAAAATTCCCGTTTCGGTACAAAAGTAGCGATCTTTAAGTCTAAATTACCTTTTAAACTTCTGAAACATTATCCTCACTTGGTGTAGAGATAATAGTGGTAATAGTGCTATTAGGTCCCTTGCACTAAAATAATATGGAGTGCTAATTAACTGGAGCAGGTTTTAGCAACGGGCAGGTTATAGAGGGTTGCTTGGTTAGCAATGATAAAACGTAGAGCCCATAACTTTATAAGAGCTTTCGGGAACGATTCACATTGTTTTTAATTGAATGACCCTCGTTTTACTAATGGGACAAAATAAACTCTTGATAGTTTCGGAATCTTCGCACAATTCAATTGTTAGGTCGAAACTTTTGGTTTCATTTAAAATTTTCTACATTGTCGAGGATGAAATTTACTTGCACTACTTGCAATTTAAAATTGATATTTGAGTTTAAGTGGCTATTAGCATGATTTAAATATCCATCAGTACGTTTTGTTCTGTAGCCAATTTCGCAGCAGCGACCCGCTCGGTACAGAAGGCGCGAGGAATCCGGCGACTGCTCGAGAAGTCGCTGGAATGCGGAGGAAGTCGCTGGAATGCGCGGGAAGTCCAAGATCTCTGGGCGGGATATTACCAGCGGCCGCTCGTGACTGCTCGAGCATTCTCGGGAATTTCCGCGACGTCTCGCGCAGTAGCACGGGTTCGTTTATGGAATCCGCCGGAATTCCCGCGGATCTGCGGGCATCCGCGCGCCTAGTTGGAGTTTCTCATGCGATAATAAGTTTTATTGTAATGAAAATAAAGTTAAAGTTCTCATGACACTGAAACTGCGCTCCGCTTTGCCGCCCTTTGCCGCTCTTCTGGTGTGAATTGAGCCTTAGGGTGCGTTCAACCAAACGAGAACAACATACAGGGTGTCCCAGAAATCAAAGTCAAGCCGAAAACGGGCGATGGGCCAAGTCATTGTAGTTATCAGAAAAATATAAAAAAAA
>BHDV01040586.1:0-13320 GCA_005406045.1 Adoxophyes honmai | reverse complement strand
TCATCGATGAGGCCGCCGATATGTACTTGTAGCTCGGCGGCGGAACGGCGGAGTGACACCCCCCTGGCGTAACTGTCTTTGCATTCAAATGAACACCCTAAACTATCCATACATTTAAGTAAACGCTGCATCATAAACGTTGGAGCCTTTTGACGACCGTCTTAACAACTTATTTCAGCAAACGCAACATAGTTTAGTACGTAGGACGTAACAGCTGCCATTCAAATCTAAACACGGCAAATAATGTATAGGCGAAGTCATTATTAAGCATTAAACAAGCCCAATTTGAACCATAATTGCAAACAATCAACAACAATTTGGTGTATTCAAATAGAATTAGATCTTAAAATTTCATTATGCAATACTACTATAGCTAAATATGTCTAATAATTAATCCTACAGTCCGGTATTAGGAGCCATAAAACGTGATTAAAAGTCTATTAATTCCTAAGTGTATTGGGAACGGGTATGTCGTGGGTTTAATTACGTTCCCATTATCGGAATATATTTCGTAGAGCTAAGTGGATATCGATATATTTTTACCTACCTACATGAAAATGTCATCGTAGATCGTCAATACACGTGGAAAGGTTGAAGTTATGCTTAAAATAATATTGTGTAAGTATAATTCAAATACAAAATGTTCTTACTTGGTCTGACAAAGAAGACGAAATGTCAATAACAAAAAGACAAGCAAATCATTAAAAAAAAATGGAGTTTCACTTGTTCAGCAAACAATCATTAACTTATACATCCTCTCAAACCATGTAAGCCACATAGTGTGTATTTAGCAGGCGGAGCCAAGTGACAATGCCAGGGGGTGACTTTTTATGTAGTTGAATGTATTATGTAAAAAAAATAGCTTCCCTGGCTGGTGTCAACTCCACTTTTTAAATGTTTTTTTTTGTTTAACTTGGTGAATTGTCTGACTTGTATCTTTGCAAACCTGCCAATATTCGGCTTACTATCCACCTCGTTAAAATAATTACTACATACTTTCCGGCTCTTAGCAATAATGCACAATAATTGCATCACAGAACTTCGTCATCAAAGTCTTTAGGTAGTAGTCAAACAGAAGCATGTCAATAAGGACAATTACTTGGCGTAAAGCCGGTTCACACTTGGCCAGCATTTTTCTCATTCAATTTGCGCGAATACGTTTTGGCATGCAGAAGCGTCAGCAATCTCAGTAAGTAATTGAATCGTATTTTTGAACGACGCCAATAAACGATGTTCGTGTGACAATGTAACAATATTTGCAATATCGCGTGTGTTCTGTCGTTCTGTGTAGCATTTTTGTTAATTTTGTGTTTACGGTCCAAATGCCATTGTAGGTCGTGATAATTATGCCGTTGACGTAGCCAACGCATGTATTTTGTGTCGGCCGTTAGAGAGATATCGCACGGAAAGTGTTGACAACCCCAACAAAAAATATTTTGTGTTTGATACTGCCTATTTTTTTTGTCTCTTCTTATTCATATTTCGATGCTTTTGAATCTGCAACGAAAAATAAAAAAATACGCACTCAGTGTCAGGGTCAGGAGCTACTTCGGTCACTGAACTTTGTCATTACACTAGCACTAGAGTCTAGTGACTAGACTGTCCGCCGACTATAGTCATTGAGTTAGACCTGGCAGCTTTCGCTGACCGAATGCGGTCGACTGCTACCTACACATGTACGGTAGCTGCAAGCAGCATGCGGCGAACGACTTAGTGTAATTGCTGCTTTAAGTTAAACTCAAAATTAATGAATTTCTATAAGTAGTCTCTTTAACGATTTTTCAAGTCTCTCAGTGTTTTAGAATAGATCATGCTCTAATAACATCTAATATTACTATGAAATCAATGACCATCGATATTTTGGTGATCACGATTTTCTGAAAGCATGCCTACCACTTACTATTGAAACAGTATTATAGGCTGTTAAAAGAAAATCAGATATTTGCGATTTATGTAGACAATAATGTGATACCGTCTCGTTTAAGATTGTTCTCTGTTGCAGCATTTTGCAATGAATTCACTTCTTGTCAATGAGTTTCTGCACCGAGTAAGATAGTAAAAACTGAAAACAAAACAACTTCAATTTACATCTCCCATTCTCAAAATTTCACCTTCATCCCTTCGCGTCAGTCGTGGATTACCCGAAATTTAATTAACACAGCCATGCATGCCATTTATTTGCTACATCATCTGCCTACCCACATCATAAGCGTACGTCGCACCTAGTGTCACATCCGCGAGTCGATACACATATCTCCGGGGAAATTACTCACCGTTGGAGGAGGGATGTAACTCGGTTTGTGTCTGAAACTGGGCCTGATACAATACATAAGCTATTAAAAGCAAATTGTGGTGGGACCTCCATTTTAGTACTTCAGCCTTGCACTTGTTTTCCACGCCATGTTTTTTTCCAACGCCGTCTGCGTTATGAGTCTCTCGAGTTTTCGATCCGCACAGCTTTTATTTTTCAATTATCTTTCTACTCCATTTCATTTCATAAATCACAAAGCTGTGGCTTAATCAAGAGTTTTGTAGCGAGCAAATTTCACAACCAAATAAATACATTAACTCGACGAATGCTTCAAATTAAGTCGGACATTAAAACCGCGCCGGACGCACTGATTCGGCCAATTGTCGGATTAAACGAAATTATTTCGAACTCGAATGGCGACAGGCAAAAAACTGCAGTCAGTTGCCAACCCCGGCTTTTCCGAACACAAATAAATCTGTCAATTTCACTCAGCCCGCCGCTGCCTATTCACTGCTTCACTAGACGGCTGGGAGTTTATTCTTAAAGCACTCGACACGATACTTCGCTGCCAGATGCATGAATATACATGTAGCTTCCAGCAAATAGTTCCTATTTAAAGTTACTCAATTGCAAATTCGGAAATAACGCCGTGTTTAAATTAAGATAAAGGCATCCCGGGTTGCAATTTTATATACCCAGTTCAGTAGTTTCCGTCTATAAATGAATTCCTGAATGGGACACAAAGGAATACCTATCTGATATGCGAGCGAAACGAGCGGAATGCGCTCGAAAGTTAAGCGAGTTACTGTAACGATTAACGTTCGACGTTTCACGGGATTACCCCATCAGGGATCAACTCATGAATTTAAATGTGGAATCAATTTTAAACTTTTAGCTTTAAACTTTTCAAATATTGTGCGAATCAAGCACTTGTAGGCATTTTGAATGCCGTAACTCCAACGTTTTCATTGCGCGTATAAAACATAAAAACCATTTATATGCCACGCATCAATCATAAATGTTTTTACGATGGCTGCCGTCGTGTCACTTCGTCCGTTGATCAATATCGAATCCCAGCCGTCAAAGCTGCGGGAAACAAATGAATACGATTGTCACGTGTGACCTGAAAAATGCGAAATAAAAGCCGATAAAATCCGAAAGGTCGCACTGCAATTAAAAACGAATAGGACGCTTTATTTTCCGCTCGGATTAAATCAATGTGATAGAAGCATTTTTGTTTTCGCTTGCTGGTATTACAAATAGCGCACGCCGTATAGTCTGACCAATCTCATCAGGATTTTCAGTAATAGGTTCCCGTTTCCCCTGTTTACGAGTGAGATCGGGTTCATCGAGTCGTGTCGAGTATCGGCAGGGCTTCAGTCCGACTGGGAATGAGCCACTAAATGAGAACGTTTTGTTTATCCGCTCCACCAGCACGAAACATTACATTTACACAAATGTATAATGGCATTATAAATGGATTAGAGTGTGTAAATTAAAAATAATAAACTTAATTCAATTTAATTCATAATTTAATTGGCTGCCCGCTCCATTCAAATTAAAAAAAAAAACTACGTGCAATAACTATGTATGGATATTAATTAATTAAGTAGGTATTTTTGTTGTCTTTATGCGTCAAATAAATGTACTTTCTATATTTCTTTCTCTAGGCTCTTACGGAATATAAATAGTGCATTAACTTACGTGGGTGATGTTATTATGCTCATAATGGCTTGAATACTAATAAGCATTTCAAAATTCAAAATTCAAAATTCAAAACTTTATTTATGCAAATAGGCTCCTAAGAGCACTTTTACACGTCATTTTTGATTTTACCAGCGCTTCGGAAAGACCATCATTGCCAAGAAGAATGCGCCGCAAGAAACTTGGCAGAAAGTCATTTTTTCAAAAAAAGTTAATTACAAAAAAATATATTATATATATTACAAAAAAAAGGAAAAATTGACATAAAAGCAATCAGTGTAATTAATGTGGAGGCAGGATATTTAAGTAAAATCATGTATCACTGATCCAAGGGCCAAGGCAACGCGCTGACGCAGGTTTTCATGCCATCATGTCCTGTTCTGATTTCATACCGTATTACGGTTTGCTTTCCCATTTCCCGATATTTTACTGCGAGTCATATTTCTAGGGAGAATAACTCTATAAAGTATCCTCACTGCGATCTTGTATCGAGATTGCCGTTCCGTATTGGTTTTTGATTGCCTTCCCGTAGGTGCGTTCGTATCTTGGCAAATAGGTTTGATTTCATTTTTACGTAGGTACGTTTTATGCTCTGCACCGGGTATGAAATGAATTCTGGACTCCCTGGGTTTATAGTTTCTGCAAACTTTGTACTTACATCTTTAATTCAGCCTTCAGTGTTGTGAAAAGAAGTTTTATTTATTACAGTGTGTTAATCTTTTAAATCAACCATTAAACTAGAAAGTAATAAGTTAACCCTTTCTACGTCAGGGAAATAAAAAGTTTTCGTTCAGCAAAAAAACTTTGTCGTTATTCAGGCAATATTTATTGGCTATAAAGCAGTGCAGGTCGGGCACGGAGGCGTAATAAAAGAGCCTACGAGGGTCAACTCTCACGGCAGCTTTATAAACTTCTTCCAAACTGTAGTTATCACGACAATGTTATTTGGGAGGTGAAAAGTTTTATTTACTAGTTTGATGGGATTTTGTTTAGAAATCCACACCGCCGGGAACAGGCCGCTTGTTGAGTTTGTGCAAAGTTATTTTGCCATTTTCTGAGGTCAACCTGCAAATAAATATTGAAATAAAAAAACTCTTGGCATTCATAAGACACATATTAGACATTAAAAAATGTAGAGACCGTCAATTCATCATGTCTCACAAAGCTTTGAAACAACATTGGATCTGTTCACTATTTTAAGAAAATATCCAGACAAACACATAATCGCAGACATAGCCACCTTCCTTTCTAGGGCCCAAAAAGATTGCAGAACTACGATTTTCACTGTATACTGGGTTATGCCGTGCGTATTCTATATTACTAATAGGCTATTCATAAACTTCACTGAATTCAATTCAATACTACTACGTCTATCGTGCCCCGATACAAATCTGATCCAGCCTTAATTATAATGCAGGGCGCGTTGTGAACAACTTTCTGTTTATTTGGTAATGTCAACAGAGTAAATAGAGTCGGAAGCCTTTAATTCCGAGTTTAAGGGTAAATCTACCACCAGTTGCGAGCCACACGGCAGTTGGCGAGGCTCCAAATTATTTAAAAAGAAACCCGTAACTGGCTCATTTCACAGGATCACGGCTAATACTCGTTAGTGTGGTTTTTATTAAACTACGAGTCTTGCTCGTAAAAGAGATTGGCGGATGAATTGTTTATTAAATGTTTGGTTTAAGGTGGGTAAGCATGTAATAGGCGAGACGATTATATAGTTATTATTCAATTATTAGGCATTGATATACGTGTAATTTATGAATTCTTGGTAACACTTTAAGTAGGTCCTATACAATTTTAGAAACAGTTAAGTAGATACTATGGCACTATTCATACTCTTTATAAAAATTTGGACATGAAAGCGATTTGTCCATGGTAAGACAAGATTTATTCGTCCTCCGAAATAGATTCAAATCCGGGAAACCGCTAGCAATTGTCCATTAGACATTTCAGTGGCTAGTTTCCTGTGGGATGTACAGGGAATGTGATGCAATATGCACCCTCGACCGCAGTTTGAATAAATGAATAAAATATTAGACTTAAATTTTGTCTTAAACCGTTTTTTCATTTTTATTGAAGTAGGTATGGCAGTAATATTTGTTTGAATTATTTGACAATTAAGTTAATAATAGTCGTAGGTAAGGTACGTTTTATAATATTTAATAGTAACGTGTAGAAAACAACTAGTTTAGCTTTCAACGTAAGAGTACAGTGAGACTCATGTGATATTTTTTTTGTACAATAAAGAGAGTTTAGAATAACACCTCTCCATTTCTTCCGTGGATGTCGTAAGAGGCGACTAAGCTTACCTAATGATACGACATAGGCGACAGGCTAGCAACCTTTCACTATTGTACCTGCCACCTTAAAACCTGAGAAATATATGCTAGAAGTGGCCATAAAATCTGAAATAGTCATCGTTTTGTCTGTGTAGCGTTTTGTGTGCTCTGCCTGCCCTATTTGGGAATACAGGCGTGACTGTATGTATGAAATGTAGGGTAGCATGTAGGTACTATATATATCAACATCCCTATTCGCTAAAGACTAGTCCGAAACATGTCGAGGTAAACTCGTTTTAAGACGCGAGTATTTTTCATTATAACTGGTATAGCTCTTCAAACTTAACATTCAGTTCACTTAAATCCACAGTAAAACAATTTTGAGTCGAAATGAAATATAATTAAAAAAAAATTGTTTCGTAATCTTTTTGTTGTTATATCTTGGAAAATTAACCGACGCTTTTGAACGACAGGGGAACACGGCATACGACCCACTTATCTCTCTCATTATGGTAAACATGCCTTGAGCGATATACTTAATTACATAGTAATTTGCGGTTATTGTATCACAAATCACGCTACAACCTTTTTTATATCAGCCTTCCACGCAAACAAAAATACTACAAGAACACTCACGGGTAAAGAAAAACAATGGATTTCGTATAATTTTCCAAGAAAACCAACCTATTTTTATTTCAATGTAAAACTTAACAAACAGAAAGTTCAAACTTACCTTTTAGTTTGAACCTTAAGTATCTTTCTTAAAGTTCTGATCAGATTTCGCTGAAACCTAGCTAAGAACCAACTCAAGGAAAATGGCTTTCGAAGTAAAAAAAATCACATTGAAATTGATCTGACTGATTGAGAAACAAATCCAAACACAGACACATTGGCATCGACTGCAAAAATTACAATACTGATATTATTGAGTACAAAAAAGTTAGGTAATGCTTAATGTCATTGTTTTTTAAGTCGAGTAAAGTAATCTTTTAAATCTTCCTATTGAATCTAAAGATAGCAGTACAAGCAATAATTTGCACTATTTTATTGGGGATTGTAAATATTGGAGTGTTTAGTCGAAACCCGATCGTAAAATGTACTAAGCTTTAAAGCTGAACTGAATGTTCTGTAGTAAAAAAACAACTATTGTTTCAGCTCCATAGGAAATAATTTACAGAAACATTGCCCCCAATTTAAACCAATACATACATACATACATATTCTCACGCCTGTATTCCCAAGAGGGGTAGGCAGAGCACATGAATTTAAAAAATCCAGTGCCACGTTTAGCAATTTCAGGGTAACCAGATGTTTAAACGTGATATTGTAGTGACGGGTTGCTAGCCCATCGCCCACAATACACTACTAACCCTTTCCCAGAGTCGATTCTTACGTCACCCACGGGAAGAAAGGGGGAGGTGCTATTCTAACCCGGCACCACACGGGGTTATAGTTATTTATAATTATTTTTGGCTTTGGTGGACATGTCAAAGAATTGCAAACACTTATTGTTTAAAACGCTAGTTGTCGTTTTACTAAATGACACAGTGACATGAGTATGATTTTGATTGATGGGGTATACATGTTACAAAATGTAACGTTAGCTTTATTATTAAATTGTAAAGCCTTTCACGCTTTTCACTTACAAATTAGCCGACATATCTACTCGTACGTTTTCAATAGAAGCAAAATGTGAAATGAATTTTGTGTGACAGTTATTTCAAATTTGATTCCTAAAATGTAGTACAATCACCAAATTGAATAGCTTCAAAATCTATTGATTTTGAAGTAGGTAATGATTATTTCACTGCATTTTGAAAGGATTAATTTAGGTACTCTTTGAATTGTCTATGTTTTCTTTTTCATTATACTTAGATGAAATATTATGACAAACGTTGCGGCCTTCCTCTTCGCTTGCCCTAAATTATATTGCAGAGATTCATTGTAACCAGATTCATTGTGGACCCAAAACCAAGATTCCGGTCTGAATACCAGGCAATCATAGCTCTTTGTAACGCAAAACCAATTTACAAGCTTTGAGGCTCCGTCTAACCATCCCTTGATCTTTTCAGGTAAGGGCGCGATTATTATTCATATTTTACGACGAGCATTCCGTGCGTTAAGGCATTCCACTCACGACTTGAACTTTTTCAATAAAACACCGCCCCTAGATATCGTTCCGAAGTGCGGTCACGCAGCGAGCAAAGCGATTTTATAACTTTATCACAGCTGGGGGAAGCCGATACCTGGAGTCGCTAAATTTAGGATCAAAACGCACCGCAGAAGGCCCAAAACTTCTGTCATTAAGCCCGCATAATATTCCGCGCGTAGATGTGCTTGTACCTATGCGATGTATCTTCCAACTTTGCACATCAAAGTGCTCTACTTTTTGCTATGGTAATAAGGAACGAATTATAATGCTGTTTTGTTGCAAATGTTCTTCAGCTAATAAAGACATTAGCAATTAACTAATTAATAAAAATGCGAATACACTTTTGTAATTTAAGATATGGAAAGAGATAGAGCCAACTCATAAAGCATCGAATAATTTGAAACCTATCAGCGCCTACAATTGAAAATATTAACTTATCAATAGTATCTTCACAATTCCCGTTTCTAATCTCCACACGACTTGCTACGTATCATAATAAATCTTAATAAAACCAATTGTACGTCGAGATTATGTAATACAAAATGCTCATTAAGATAAAATTACAAGTATCATTCATCACACTGGCTTCCTAGAACCCATCAAAGCATTCCAGCTGTCAGCGCTTGACAAGAAAATCATTGCTAAAGACGTCGAAGCCCCGCCCAGGCGATAGTCGACAAGGCGAGGATTAGCCGTAAATATTTATAAGTGCAATAACGCCTTAATACCTATTCATAAGTGAAAATTATTATGCAAATAGTGGCAACGGGGCGGGCAGTAAATCCAAGCGAGTCTGCCCGAGCCTTAATTGCCGTTCCAAGTCTGATGTACGGCGCTCCGGTGCCACGTAAGTGTTTGAGGCTGATTTGTGTTGAATGGCACACAGATTTACATAACAAGATCCCTTGTCTAGAGCATTCGCTATGGCCATCCGTCAACCTTCAAATCATTGTCTATCACATACTCGCCCTTCCATTGCGTACCCCGTTATCATCTGACACGGGAATTCAATTTTCATTTTGATAAATACCGAAACAAAAGAGCTTCATGCGACCGGCGACAGCTACGTATTTAAATGATTTGTTGCTCGCGGCCCGTAAATTTTATACGAATTTAACAATTTCATTTACCTTTAACGCTGAAACTCAACATGGACATTGCTGTACGAATGACCGCGAACTCTTCAAAGCGGTCTAGCCGTTTACGTTACTAGTCATTATAATTATTAAAATCGGCAACATCAACTCGTAATCACAGTCCGCGGATATGAACGGCGGGTCTAATGCTAACTTTGCGCTATCAAAACAGACTGGCGCCACCGCCCACGGTCGGCTCTCGACTCAACCCGTTGCAATTGCAAGGCCTATTACCGCACCAACCACTTGTAACTTGTATACCTTCCTCCACTAGGTATAGATACCGCCTGGGAACGAACCTCGGACCTGTCGCTACACGGCGCGTGGGCCGACACTTAATAGCCTTTTAATTTTCAACACGCGCTTCTCAACGCGCACCGGCCGTATGGGAACCAATATCGTCCTATGATACTCATACAAATCGTAATCGCTTCTGGAATTATATTTACGGTATTCAGCCAAGTTTAGTCCAGGTTGTGCTACAAAGTCTGCAGAATTAGAGCCGTGGGCGGTTTATATACGCATTCAATGCAAACTCCTTAGAATACGCTGTGACGATGACACGGCGCGCAGGCACTATCTGCTTGTTTGTGTGAATAAAATTCATTTGATCATTTCTAAGCTACGTAGTGATACTAATCCAATGTTGTAATACAATGCTTTTAGCATTGTTAGTTTATCTAACTATTCCCAAACATGATTTCAAGGAGAATGAACAATAAATTATTGCGTCGACTATTGACACTTAACCGAGTTAAAAGACCATCTAAATTTAAACCGGGATCGTATTCTATCTAAATAGTGTACATTAAATATCGGTTGCTCTGCTAAATCACGTTGACGTGAGTGATTAATCTTAAGAGGAGAATGCTTGTCGTTAGCCGAGCAATAAAGAGATAACAAAATAAATCAAAGGGCTATAAATATGGCCGGGATGAGCGATCAGTCCCAGAACTGCCCGATCCGATAGAAATTTACGTTACTTTTTATGGGACTAGTATGGGACTAAGAGGAGTATAAATAAATTTAAAAACAGCACGCAGTTGTAAATAATGTTTATCGCTTTAAGAGGAACCAGTTAAACGCTGTTACTCTGTAAGCTATCTAGATCTGACCGCCTTTTCAAGAACTTTAATAGGCGGCGCCGGCTCTACGCAGCTGAAGACTTGCGGGGAACTCTAATTGTATTATTAATTTTTAAAAGTGGTTCGCCTCCACCGCATAGTTATAATCGTAAAAGAAATATGAGCTCGCGAAAGAGCTCAAACACGAACCGCCGCCATTACTTTTGCCGCTCGCCTAGGCGCCAACTTGAGAACATTAAAACTTGCCGATGCTCGCATTCAATGTGGGTGCTGTCTTCGGTTATTATTACACATAATTCAGGAGTGGGAATGCGGTGCAAAAGTGCAATATCCGCGACTGGAGCTATAACTGTCAACAGAGGAATGAATCAGTGGCGCATAAATCGTGCCGGCGACAGGATCGTGCTCTGGACTCGTGCAATCGCCGCCTGATTTTATTTTATTACTATCACTGTGGGAGAAACGCAGCTGTCGATTTGTTTAGTTAAATGTTTTAATGAGTGCCCTTCACGCGATCTATTGCGCCCGAATTAATATTATTCCACCCCGGCCGACCTCCGTTGGAGATTAAAATACACAATGTGATTTTAAAATCGAAAGTCCCTTTCGATACCCTTCGATTGTTAGGTTAAAAAAAAACATGTCACGTGTGACTCATCAATTTTAAGCTAAGCCTTTTTTTTCGGCTGAACAAACAGTTCGGAAATTATACAAACATCGGAGGTCGGCGCAGGAAGCCCGTCTCGCGCACGCTTGACATTGTCGCGCTTACACAACGACAAAAAATAGGTTTAGTGAATGACAGGAAACAGCATTTGCCTTTTACGTACAAATTTTGTTGTACGGCGAATATCTATGGGGTAAAAAGTTCGAATCTGATATTGCATGAATGTAACTAAAGAGCTGTTACTGCGTATTTTGAGAGTCTGTCTCTAGTATTTAATTAGGTATATCTGCAGCACGTGCTAGTATTTTAACCGGTAACATATTTATTACGACCAGAAACATTTGCTCAAGCGTTTAAACATCTCAAATCCGACGTCTCTTTCCAGTCTCCATTTTACGCCGAATTCATATCAAAGAAACTTTCACGGCCATCAAACGCAGGAGATGTGCTTATTACAAGTTCACTTGTCTATTCTCGGGGACCACCCACCGCATGCAACTGTTATTTTAGGCCGCACATAATTGAGCTGTTACGAGCACAGGAACATCGACCTGGGCATGTAATGTGCTGTTTTACATACGACTACAAGGTATTATAAGTAATGGATTTATTAAAAGTTTCATTAGGATCGATTTTGAAAAACTTACTTACTGTCTTATGTAAAGGTTAATAAAAGTATTCTTTGTGACTACTGCATAATGAAAAGCAAACGTGAGAACAGTTTAAGAACTGAGCCAGAAAAAAAAACATACATATTTTTGTCCAGGTTCACATAATAAATTTGAAAAAAATATTAAAATATAACTTTTACCACCACATATTGTCAACGCATACGTGGGCCTGTCAATGTTCATTATGGAGTGAATTCTCTCGACAGCTGCTTTTGTCCATTTTTTTTTTGAGAATATGCTATTTTTTTACAGAGGTAAGTGGTAGGTACGTAGGTACCTACGTGTATTTTTAAGTTACGTCAAATTTAGTAATAAGTATTCTTATTATACATTTGCACTTAAATCAACAACATTTTATGAATATTTTCTCTATTTACAAACAAACATTAATAACGCGAAATGACTACAGCGAACTAAAACCCTCAGCCCTTAACAATGTAATAAATGTAACCACTACTCGTAGTACAAAGTGCTTACCCATATTAATACTCTGTTTCATTTAACAACAATTTCCATATAAAGTTCATAATTTCATTATCGCGAATGTTAACAAGCTTACCGCGTCGTACTGAAATTAATAGCTTTGAGATAATTGACATTAATGTTCAGAGTCGGGCCACCTTCATGTTCTAAATATGCCATAATATAATGTAGTAATATATTTCTAGACATAAAAGTCAGGTTGCCACGGATCGCTAAACTTTAAGCTGTGTTGTGAAGTCGCGGTCTTCGAGTAAATGTGATGTATGGATGGTTTGGTACGTAGGTTGATGTTAAATTTGTTGGCATTAAACCTCTGGCAGTAATTCAGCGTACATTACACAAGTTTTAAGAGGCAGTTTTCTGACACCCGTGGTGAATGTATGAAGAGAAGTCATGGACTACCAGTTTGTATGACACTTTTTAAAAATAAGTAGGTACTCGTACCTACTTTTTTCTTAATGATATCTGCTGTTACTCTTAATTTCTAAGAAGAAAATACAACGCTCTTACACTACACTATGCAATCAGTTGTGTTCCGAAAACGATCGTGGTTATGAGTATCACTTTAGATTTGTTTCATATTCAAAATGTACGTTTACGTACGTCTATCTCATTCTTACTGTCCATGTCCATAGTTGTTTATTGCATAGGTAAACTCAAACCTAAGCTTCCAGCACCATACAACACATTTGCAGTCATAGTGACGTTGCATTCATCGACAAAGAAAACCTTAATTACTTTTACTGTGACAACGTTCTGCCGTTGGTTATAAATAAATTGGTTTGGCCGTTACATTATCATAGTTGTTTGTTTTCCAAACGGGATGCACTCATACATACATACATATAAAGGCACATAATTATGGTCATGGTGTACCTGATTGTGA
>BHDV01040564.1:0-36539 GCA_005406045.1 Adoxophyes honmai | reverse complement strand
GTACCATATAAAGATAATTAGTCAACAATAAACCTTAAAAATAATTTCGTCCCCTACCTACTATGGAGCCGCAACACTGTGCGTCAAGGTGAATTACTTCGTTACCGTTGACAGTAAAACTAAAATTAATACGGATTGCAAGTAGGTGTACGCGCATAGGCTCTCCTTAGCTAGCACTAGATAAGCTTTCCAGCGTGAAGGTCCCAGGAGTCGTATTTCTGGTTTTGCGCCTGTCCTCCTACGACGCAACCATAAGATGCTATATTTTAACGAACCTTATTTTGTTAACAAGTAAAAGATTTCAACAAGGCCCTTACCCAAACCCATTTATGCATATAGAAAACTGCTATATGTATTGTACTTTGTTTTAAATACATTTAAAACAAAGAGCTTTTGTTCCCATTTTATTTAAATGTTAAACAAAACGTTAAACGATCTTAATTTAGAAGTCTGTCTTTCTTCGACTATGCAACGCTTACGAACGAAATAACTGCCGACCGAGTACCCGTCCTAGATTCTTCACACAAATCTGTAGCAATTTACATAGAATGGTGTTTAGTCATTCATTAGTGGTGCCAGTACGTCATCCATATATCAAGGTGATGCATTGATCTTTTGACATACACATTGTACATTGCCCTAATGACGATTTATTTGTCGATTTTGTTACTTCCCGTTATGATCCTTGTTTATTTCCAAAGCTTACAATGTTACAGTTTATTATTTATGAGGTCATTGCTGAGCTGAATGTGTCATGAAATGGCGTGTTTAATTTTAACTCAAGTAAAGTTTTTTAAATCTTTTAAAAACACGAATAAGTGGCGAAGTCTTCCAAAGCCAAGGAAGGGAAAATCCGGTTTAAAATTGGGACCCATATGTCCACTGCTAATTTTGTGAAAACCTGCTCCCGTGGTGTGGTCACGAGCATCATTCTCTCTCATCATATCAGTCTTTCTCACTCTTATCTGTGAAACGTCGTTCACTTCCTTCTCGAAACGTAAAAAATAATGAAAAATAAAAATGCTTTCGCACGAAAATAATTACTCGCCTGAATTAGCCAAGGTAAACATCGCGCCATCGTCAGGTTCGGAATTGTATAAATTAATGAGTTTTCATTCCGATGCCAAGAACGCGTGTAGTAACTATACATTTTATACTTAGTGAACTGGCATATCGAGATTGACTCGGGGACGGTTTAGTAACAATAAGATATTTTGGGATCCATCGGCAATCAGGACCACCCGCGAGGTATCAGGCGCCGCTTGCATGACAGCAATAAACACGCTAGTAAAACATTCAGTCACGTCGTCCTGTCCGTGCGTAACTCCATTGCCACACAAATTACATATGCTACGTGGAAATAGTTAATAACAAGAATAGACTAATGTATAATCACCTAAAATTTTAAAATACACATAGATACCCGTTGACTTTATACAGTTATTCCCGTTCCTTTACTTATAGTGTCCAATACACACTATCAATATTATAGTTATAGTTAAAACGATATTTCAAAAGGGGTTTTTCTATCGCTTACAATATCTAGGCAAAGTTTCTGTTCGTGAGGTACGATCTCATTAAAACTGCTGCATTTAAAGCCTTTGTTCAGCTTTCGTCCAGCACAAATTGTTGCGAGTGCCAGACTTATCTATCCGCGATCTAAAACGCTCTAATGGGAAAGCGTGGGTTAAGTCCTTAACTTTTAATCGACGTATCGTCTTACCGCTGGATAGAACTTCAGTTGATCGTATTTCGCAAATCAATCTTTTCGTTTTCGAAGTTGGTACAGGTACCTATGCTGAATCTTTCAGTCTTTACTAAAAGCGATAACAAGTTCTTTATATTTAAAACAACTTTAATGTTAACCAATGAGGGGTTTATTCTTCTAGTAAAATTTGTGTGTATGTAGTAATGGAATTATACGTTGTCGGTTTAGGTAGTTAAAACAATACAAACAATCTTGACATGTCTTTTTATTGAAATACACAGTCTAAAAATGAAAATCGTCACACTATACAATTCAATCATGAAAGTAAATGATTTTTTCATACCAAAATTGTAAAATGTAAAGAGTTCGATTTATAAAGTGTACGTTTAAATAAAAAGACACGTCAAGATTGTTTACATTGATTTAACTACCTAAACCGACAACGTATAATCGTAGTCAGAGAACAATCACATCAAGTAATTAAAGTCGATAAAATCAATCTAAAATCGACGACCTAATCTGCTACGTTTGCCACCTTGTTTTAATTGCTTTCAATCTACCCAGTAGACTTAGCACAGCAAAATTCGCGAGACGACACGCGCGCGATATAGCCTACCTATCATTTTCTGACGTCTCTAGTTAGACAATGACATGCATAGTCTGGATTTTTCGGAATTTATGTGTGATATCGAATTTGATATTTATCACGAGCTTATTCGGTGAAGGAAAACATCGTGAGGAAACCTGCACACAGCGACGAAGTAATTCAACGTTGTGTGTGAAGTTCCCAATCAGCACTGGGCCCGCGTGGGAACTATAGCCCAAGCCCTCTCATACTGAGAGGAGGCCTGTGCCCTGCAGTGGGACGTATATAGGCTGATGATGATGATGATGATGATGCATAGTCTATCTTGTGCGCATTTCTACTCGCGCCTTGTTTTAAGGCGGCCTCCCATTTGTATACCCATTATCCTCAAACCTCAACACTTTATTAATTTCGTGTATTTCTTCGTCAGGTCTAGCGCTCCTCATAGCCGGCGGCGTGCAATACTCGAACACACCAGCCTCGACGCCGCCCGACCAGGACAGCGGAGTGGGCACCCTCGTAGCTGGCGGCGTCATACTCTGCCTTGGAATGCTGTTTGCTGGTAAGTTTACATCACAAGGTTCAGTTATCGAAGAAAATAATGGTATAGTGGTCAATAAACAATTTGGCCAGATTTTAGGTGGTGGGGGAAGTCCGCGCAAGGCTTTTACTTGGAAAAAGCGATGCGCGAACTTACCCCCGCTACTTGAAATCTGGCCAAGTTATTTGCCGACGACTATACTGATTTAGACAGTAATAGGCTAAGGAAGGAAGAATTTTCTTTAAATAAAGCCATTACTACGTCAAATATTTTCTACAGCCAGTGTATTCCATCCTTTAATGTTACCCATTTCGGTTGTTGACAATTGAAGGTGTTACCCACAAGTCCATAGCTAGCTATTACATGAAATTAGTGTAACAATGCTTGTTGACTAACTCGTTGCCCTAAATAATTTGCTTCCGCTGACACCAATTATACCAATTACACAATGTCTAAACGCGGTTCATTCCATTAACAAGAGTCCGGTCCTTGTCTTTTATCCTGTATTTGTTGGTGTTTGGTTGCATTCTACTTTGTCTCATATTTCCAATAAGCATAACTCTGCTGGGTAATACACACCTAACATCTATAAATCTTAAACAAATGCTAAGTGTGATTGCGAAACATTAAATAGTTATGGTTTTGTCTATGTAACATTTCTTGTTCTCTGTCTACCCCAGTTGGGAATAGTGGCGTAATGTATGTGTATAAAATCGTAGGAAAGTTCAAAGGAAATCGCGCGTTATTCTTTCGTCGCATATCGTGTGCTTTGTGGTTACGAATGCCGTTATTTTGAGCGAATCCTTAACCTTCACAATTCCAAAGTAAAGTTAACGTTACTTTTTGATGTGCGTGATCTAATTATCTTTGTCAGATATTAGATTGAAAAATAAATATACCTATAAAGCAGATAAAAAGTATAAATTGTTAGAATTTTTAACCAGTTACCAAAGGAAGACTAAAAGGTAAAGGTCAAATGCACATTAATCTATTCAAGTGACCTTAACCCGCCGGATTGCGCAGCCGATAGCTGCTCATCCATTAACGTTCTGCATTTACGAGTAGTGCCGTAATTGCTGCCGTAACTTTCAGATAGAACTTAACCCTTGTGGTGTCGGGTTTGTTGAATTACTCTTCGGAATTTCTTCCGTGGTTGTAGTTATGAGGTGAGGTGACTAAGGAGATAGGTAAAGTAAGATGTGCTTAGACAGGCTAGCAACCTAACACTATTTTATACCCATTAACTAACTTTAAACCTTAAATGGTGCTAAAACTGGCTACTAAGTGTGAAAGAGTCATGTCTTTGTCTATATAGCGTTTTGTATGCCCTGTTTACACCTTTTGCGAGTGCAGGCACAATGTTTAGTGTGTGTATGTGGTACTTATTCAGTGAATGGTCCACCATGTGTAGGTAAAAGCTTTTACCGTTATTCAGATAGCATTGCTTATGATATTATTTACCTTCCTGTCTAATCTACAATGGAGAATTCTTTGGGGTCCTTAAATTTTATTTTGCACCTTTAAACTTATTTTGTCAGTAGTTGGCACAAAATCACCAAGGTGGTAAATTTCATGTTTCAAATTTAACAAAAATTTTATTTTTATTTTTACTCTGCAAACCAGTCCTAATCATTGATTAACTTATCTTTAATTAATATCTGAACGGGCAGAGCTGGAAATTAATAATTACATTAATTAAATTATATTTAGGAAAAACGGTTCATGAAATATCGTCATTTTGGGAACGCTTTAAAAAGTTATAATTTCTAAGTAATAAATACGGAAAATGATTTGTTTAATACAGTAGATATGTTACTAAGATATGTCCTTAAAATTTAAAAATGAATATTTAAAAATAATGCATTTACATACATAAAACTATAATGAATGGAACAAACGTCATTCCGGGAACGCAATCGTCATTCCGGGAACGCACGTTATATATACGGGACCGTTCCCGGAATGACGATTCTTTATAAAAATACGTAAAAAATAAACAATTGTCACAAAAACAGGATTTTTTGAGGTTAATATAGAAAAAGGCCACAATAATCTTTAAGAAGTAGTGTATTAAAAGCCATTTACTTTTTTATTTCTTACAATTATTAGCGTTCCCGGAATGACGCTGAATTGATGTACGGTGCTAAAATTTCAAACAAAACTGTGCTTACTTCTTAAAGTTTTCACATTTTAATAAAAAACACCTCAGGCATCCATTTGCATTTGAGTGCTCTATATAATTACCCAGAAGTGCCATTTGTTGCATTTCGCTGAAAGTTGATATTTAAAAAAAATGTGTGCGTTCCCGGAATGACGCACAAACTGTCAGACAAACTTCAAGTTAAATTTTCGGAAAAAATAATATTGTTGCACTGAAGAGGCTTCTAAATATCGTTTAATTATAATATAAACTAAGTTAAAAAGTACCCTTTAAAACATTAAATAATTTTTTTAATATGTATTTTAGCTGTTGTTGTCAGCGGATGACGACTTCGGACACGTTCCCGGAATGATTTTGAGGGGGTATTTTGTGAAAAAAAACATATTTAATCAATAAATTAAGAGAAAACGTTTTGATGTGCCGATTAAATAAGTTGATTTGAATAATATATGGAGCTTTATTTTAATTAAAATAAATAAATTCAATTATTTAAATCACTCAGACACGAATTTACCACCTTGGTGATTTTACGCCAGTTGTTCATATTAGAATTTGAACACGGCGATAAATCGAGCCGAATCGAATTACTGCTCCTCTCTACTACTAAAGGGTTGTCGGACTGAGATCCCCTTTTGAGTGAAATCTGCCTTTGTACTTTGTAGTTTTTATTTACAATCTATCTGTTTTTTTGTACCATAATGAGTCGTTTTTACTTTTTCTTACTAATCTCACGAATATGTCCAGCGATACTTTATCATCAATTAGTTTTAAAAAGTAAATTGGACGACACTGCTTCTATTGCACATGAGCCCAAAATTGAGGAATAGTATTACAAAAAGTTACGAGCACGTGTAACAAATTCACGCATAGGTGTATCAACGTTTTACGTCTCCAAAACGTATACATAATTTGTATTAGCATTGGCCTTGACGGCGGCGTGGTCGTATTGAGGACCGAATGTGCAAGTTTGGCATCGGATTATATTATTTTCGGTTATCTGCGGCTGTCTGTTACTGTTGTTTCTTTTGCATCCATGGGGTGCTCAAGTCCTTTTGTCGTGTCGGTCGACAGTCGATAGATGGAGGGGAATGTATGAACCTTGTCTTATCAACTTATCATAGTTGACGATGTTGTGATACATAACTTTAATTTTATTGCCTCCATACATTTTTTTATCGATGGCGTAGGTATCTATTATTTTGGCCGTCTGTCTCAAAATTTCATTTGGATTCAGAACACGTGACTTATTTATTTAATTTAAATGGTCGATTAGGTATGGGGATTAAAGCAACCGAGATTCGGATAGATTATTGTTCCGTAAGTACATCTTGCTCTGTTGGCACGAATCACGTCTTCTAGTGCTTTCGGATTGGGAAGAAGAAATCCCTTCGGTTGGATTAGAACGTAAGCTCAAGTACCTATTGCACAGTAGGTACGACCTAATGTATAAATGATCCCATAATATACTAGTGTTAAAATACACCATTCTGCAAATAAGCTTTAAACCAGCTATGTAGTATGTAAATCCTCTATAAACACGTAGATACTAAAAAAACGAAGAAAAACTTGTGAGGTACACTATTCGCCTATTCGGCATACAACTTTGCACGATTTTAGAGAGAGAGAGAGAGAGAGAGAGAGAGAGTAAGTTCGCGCAGCGCTTTTTCCAGATAAAACGATGCGCGAATTTACTCTCTCTCTCTCTCTCTAAAATCGTACCAATTTGTACACCCTATAGTGTTTAGTAGGTTTCGCCTCAATCAACTGGTGTAACTTGTCCCTTCATTCCAGGTGTCGGCGGCTTCGCATGGTCAGCTCGCTGGGGCGGCGGCAAGGAGGCGGCCTCGGGCGGCGCCGCGGGGCTGACGGCGCTCAACCCGTCCACGGACCCGCTCGTGGCCGAGCAGTACGCGCCCGTGCGCGACGCGCCGCCCGCGCCCGACGACGAGATGCGCAACCTGATGGACAACAAGGACTGGTGAGTGCTGTTGCTAAAGCTCAGTCTGACTATAAACTGCGGTGTGGTGACTCAACTTCTTGATTAGATCTACATCGTCTTGCGTTTATTTTATTTAGTTTATCGTTTAATATATCCTGCGCATCTGACCGCTTTTGTTTAATGGACTCCGATTTCTGGAAGGTCCTGTGGCGATGGGATAAGGTAGAGAGATCTGTCATGATGTAAGGCATACTTTGTCCGAGCCCTGCACATAGGCGGTTTTGGGAGTGCGGATTCGGCAGCACGACTAAGCAGCCATTCAGGGAGGCTCTGGTTTTCATGCTCAGCCGGGGAGGCAGCTAGAGAAAATGCATTAAAAATGCTCGTTCCTATTTATGAAGACGTTCGCAGCCAAGATACGTTTACATAAGTCATCTCAGGGCGCACAAGCGTCAATCTAATTAGAAGTCACCAAAGTGGGAGTCATGGCCAAAACGTGTCGGAGCATTCATGATCATCATCAGATCTAAGATCTACTTTTACTGGCGAACCTTGTGCGATCTACTCTGGATCTACAGTTTAATGAGATGTTACCACCTGATTGAACAAAATATTTTTTTGTCTTTATAATTTATATGTGCGAGTTTCCTTCCCGCAAACTCGTTTACCTACTAGCGGAAAACTGGAAAATTCGTTTGTTTTATTAGTCATGCGTTAATAATAATAATTGCTAGCGTCACACCGTGTTGTTTACAAGTTCAACAAAGGTACATTACGCGGCCATTGTCAGCCGGGGCAGGTGTGAAGTGTAAGAGTTCACGCGCATCAGCTATTGTCTGCGGTGTTTGCATACGGCGCCGCAGGCACTGTTGGTGGGTGAACCCGTCGGTAGCGATTTACCTTAAACTGGCCTTACGCCTGTTCCTTTCTGCTCTGCATTATTAAATGAAGTGTTAAGTTGAAACCTTGACGGTTATTTGCTTGGTCGAAACGCTGTCCACAAACGCTCCTTTCCTACTTTTGTCATACTTATATACATCAATTTCTTTAGTAACGTTTAACGGCAATTTACGTAGTCTATTATTTCATCAACAAAACATACTTTTATATATACTGCATATGAAGATAATATTTAACTGTTTCTTGGTAGGTAAAAAAACTAACAGGGCGACCAAAATTCTTGTAAGTATGGGTGCACCTGCGAAGAACAAGACCCATTAACATAATGCAAAGAGCACCTCGTTTACATATGTATTACAAGATTTTGTCCTGATTGTTATTTCTAAAAGACATTGTTCGCAGCAGCCTTGCCAGACTGAAAGATGCCGTTCATACATTTCATGTTGGTATTGTTCAACTTCCCTTGCCGACCTTAACACAACGAAACCAACACCAGCGCGAGCATAACCAATCAATTAGCTAGGCATATCTACAGCAAATAAATGGATATGAACATACTTTGCTTTCTCGCCTATGAATCACTGCGTTACGCGATTGCGTTAAAGATTATGTAACCACGATAGTTATAGGTAAAATGTGCTCTATGTATAAATCGTTACAGAATATACTTTTTTTTTTCAGTTTGAGCAGTGCAGAAGAAAGCGATAAGATGTTAGACGGGCGACCGTCCGTGGCGTAAGGGCGGGCCGACACGACGCTGCGCAGCTACATCGCAGGCCCCTAAAGTTTTGTCCCCCTAAAACAGAATCGAGTGGTATTATTGGTATATTACCTTAAGAAATACGAATGTAGATTAGATTACATAATGCCTAGATGGTAAGGAAGTTATTTTACAAAATTCTCGAATAAGATCGATAAGATTTATTACCTATTCTAATGCCACTCGTTCCGAATCTGTGTCCATTGTGGTTTGTGGCGTGATGCATTTCGCTGTACAAAGAGTCGCGAAGCAGATGAATGTTTATCCGTAAAACAAATAATTGTCTAATGTGTGCTTGATTGCGTGATAGTATTATTAAAAGCACTTATTTTGTTTACACTCATCATAATCGGACAATTACATTAGTTAGAGCTGCGAAAATGTTTGAGTGCACAATGTTAACACGAATATTTACAATGCAGTCAATGTGAATCTCTTGTTAAAATGAAATGATTTTAAATCCTTAAAATATGGATGAATCGTAATATTCGTAATTTACAACTTGCAGTTTCATTGTTCTGTACTGTCGAACTTGAAAGTGCAAAAAAGCAATGGAAAGAAGTAATTCCAATTCGACAGTACGCGGGGATATGATGTCCCTCTTATTGTCAATATTTGGCTGGCACTGGCACTTTGGGTGCCGTTGAATTCTGAGTTTTCTCATTCGCAAGCACTATGGCCGGGCGCCATACACATATTTTGACAGTTTAGCCGATCCATAATTCTCGACTCCAATTTTATAAATTCGGATGTGAGGATCCGACCAAATTAACTTTTTCATATTTCAGTTATGAATGTTATGATTTGTCATTTTGTTCTTATGAAGAAAATCCTCTGCAAACATCCCTGCCTCATTGCCTCGAAATATATAATGTGAATCTATTCCAATGGCTTCAAGAAAAAACTTTCTATTCAGTCAAAGAATGTTTAGGAAATAATTGAAATCTATGTCAAAATAAATTATACACAAGATATTTGTATGCCGTCGTATTTGGTTAGACATGTCACAATATCTTTAAGAATTCTTCTGTGTCGTAAGCTAATAAATATATTTCATATCATTTCCGATATATCGTTTTACGAGTCGAGAATTTTGTGGTGGACTATTTTAAGTGAAGTGAGTTTACAAAATGTTATTAATATCAGCTAGGCTTTATTGGTCTGTCTTCAATGCTTTACTGTGTAATAGTATTTGCATTTAATATACCTACTTACTTATTAAATTGTAAGTGAATGTTGTAAGCAATGGCTGCAGTATGGCTTCGTCTTTTGGTAAGGTTTGTCTTAATACGAGTAATTAGTGAAAGACAAGTGGCCAAATTAACGTCCAGATTAATTCATAGATATAGACATGTATATTTACTTAACTATTTATTATACTTTACTAAGATATTCAATATCGTGAGATCTGCCTATAAATATGTGTAGCTAATCAGGTCATTGTTTAAAATGTTTAAATCAACTCTCTAAAATCTATTTTCTACATTCAAAATGTTTTTTATTATTATTTATTGCAATTTGTAGTTGATAAGAGTAAAGATGAATAAAGCATTCTTGTAGGACATAAAATCAATTTCAGGTATTTGAATAACACGAATATGTATTAGTATTTTTACCTCGAATTTAATCAACTTAGGACCGTTTTGATTAGGGTTTGCATATGAAATAATTGGGTTTTTTTAGAAGTACAGAATTATTTGTTTATTTATGTGCGACGGGTAATTATTTACCATCACAAGATCCATTGGCTATTTTACAAAAAAAAAACTTTATTGTCCATGTGCTTATTTAAAACTTATCAATTTTTATTTGGATACTTGTATGTTACAGTAAGTGTAGCAAAGATTTATGAAGGGATTTGTTAACTTGTTTTATTTTAAATGCATTTTGATAGAGCTCAAACCAGCTCGTTAAAACCGGTCCTAAGTAATATTAGTCCCGTCCCTGTTTAGGCTTTAGTGTATTAAGTGTTGTATAAAAATGGTCGTGTTCCCAGGTTGTCTTTGTAATGTAGCAGTTTTTGTTTCACTTTCCGTCTGGATATTATTATGAATAGCTCTCTCAAAACAATGAATATTCTCTAATTTTATTAGCATAAAATGAAACTAATGTACAAGCATATATTCAGGAAAATCAGTTACAATTTTTTATAAAACGTGTAAATATTAGATGAGAGTAACTATATTGTACTAAAATACATAAAATTTATGTAAGTTCATGATAACCTGTTCTTGTACTTCACTATGTTAAATTAGCTGTGGTACAATTTTGTAACTGGAATGTTCTTTTTATTCCTTGTTTTTATTTACTTGATCATGTCATATGTATAAAAGTACATATTTTTTATGTTCTCTTTTTAGCTTGTACTTAATTAATGATCTGAATATCGTTATTTCACAGATGATAAATTGAATATAAGTCATATTCATGATACAAAATGCTGTTTTATTTAATTCTTGATAACCCATCGCAATGCCGATTTTCTCTAACTCATAAAATACTGTGCTAATAGGGAGAAAAGTAAAAAAATATGTGTAAATGAAAATTTTATTATGCATAATTGTTTACTGAAGCTAAGTTTGAGTTTATACATAAAATACAAAATTCATATAAGGTAACGTCACCGGTAATGGACAAGGAACTAGTAATGGACAATGACTCTTATTTACTACCCACTAAGGAATAGTTATTTATTTTACAACAATCAATTCACAACTATATGGTCTTTAAATTATGAATGAAGTGTCCATTACTGGTGCTTGTCAACTTAAACCGTCCATAACCGGGTCCATTACCTTACACAGTGGGTAAAAATAAACTTAAAACTAATCAGTCTCTTGTGGTTCTGCGCCACCAAGGAATCCCGGTCACATCTTCAGTACAGGGCACCGCAGTTGGTCTGAAACAAATATTACACAATATTATTTATATTATACCTTATCGGTTTAGGTAGTTAAAACAATTAAACAATCTTGACATGTCTTTTTGTTGACATACACAGTCTAAAAATGAAAATTGTTACACTATACAATTCAATTATGAAAGTAAATGATTTTTTCATACCTAAATTGTAAAATGTAAAGATTTCGATTTATAAAGTGTACGTTTAAATAAAAAGACAAGTCAAGATTGTTTACATTGTTTTAACTACCTAAACCGATAAGGTATAGTTGGTGGATTTAGTAGAAATAGAAACACATTCAATAGCAAACATTTTGGGCGCAGGTCATGTACAAAATGACTAATATTATGAAGCAAAAATAGCCTGTCTCTGTTTTTTACATTTTCCTGCTTCAAGCATAGAACCAATTTCAATAAAATTTGGCATGTAAATTGAAACACTTTGTACCTACACAGACAGGCTACATTTTATACTGGAAAACTGACAAACTGCGGCCACATTTCATATTAGTAATGCAGGAGATTCTAGCTTAGTTACAAATCCGAGATTTTTTTATTGCTTTCTTTTTCCAAACCCTGATGCAACATCATTCTCACGAAATTTTACTCCCGCAGGGGTAATTATTATCCCCAGATTAGGTGACTAGAAGGTGCAGCGCAGACGACAGACTTTTTGTGCGATCGAGTCTGCGGCGCACAAAAATCTGCGTGTATTGTCTGCGCAGGGCCGAAAGCTGTGTTTGTTAATGTTATGGATAAAGCTCACCTGTATACTTGGCTATGAGGTAACGTGGACGTCAATAATGGGCAAGCAGGGGCTAAGGGATCCTGGAAATTATGAAATATGCCAGTAAAATATCTTCAAAACCATATTTTTAAGAGTTCAAATCTAATTTATTTAGGCCATTTAAGCTTTTATAATTTGTAGCTAAGTATACCATTCTGCAAACAACTTCGCACGATTTTAATGAGAGGATAACTTCGCGTAGCACTCTTTCCAGGAAGCCATGCGCGAATTTCCGCTCTCTCTAAAATCGTGCCGTCTACCTTGCCGGTGTCTATACTGATTGATTAAAATGACATTTTACTGAGCAAGCTGTTACGCAAGGTAGCCAATGTGAAGTTGAAATCGAACTGAGCATAGACTGTTAAAAAATATATCTATTATTATATAGCTATCTACCTGCATAGGCTGCATCGGTATGTGCACGTTGGAGCGCAGCTTCCGCTGCCGGATCTCGCGGCGCACGCAGCACTGCACGCCCAGCAGCACGCAGCACACGCACGAGGACAGGCAGCCTGACAAGTTGACACAACTACTTATAGTCCCCGGCGAGCTACACGGCATTGTCATAGAGAGTGAATTCGTGCATTGCTTTTGCCTCGAAAAAAAGCTGCGCGAACTTAGTATCCATCATTGTGAAATCCCTTTCTTAAGTCCTGCCAAGTTTTAAACATAAAACTATGATGAGACTCATTCAAAGTTTTTTTTTTTAATTATTATTATTTACTACAATCTGTCTCCTTCGTGGGACATTCAGCAGTAACTTCAGTAGTAGCGTTCAGCACTCATTCATAGTGAAATTAACTCTACTCACGTTTTCATACAGAGATTAGCTCGATATAAAAACGTGAGTAGATCCGTTTATTCCTGCCAAGTTGTTGTTGCTTCCACCATCTGTCCATTTAGAGCATTGGTCCCCAAAATAGTCCAAGGGACCACGGGAGACTCAACTGGGGTCCGCCACATCCCATAAAACTTTGGTACGGGTCTATGAGTAAAAAGAGTTGATGCAAGCTCTATTGGTGTTTATTTTTTGTCACAACTTGCATTACTTGTTCTTGTAAATTGTAATCAAAGTTTTGCTAGCTAGATCTTTAAAAAGCTAGTTGAATGTTCTAAAGGCATGCTATAAGAATTACCTATGTACACTAGAACTCCTAGATCACCATTCCTATTGGTGCGTCTTAGGACAATTCCAGCGATGCACAATGAGATACCAGTCAATATTCCTACGACAAATATAACCTGGAACAGAGGAGAGAACAAAATTTATTACATTTTTAATTTATTTTAAAAACCTATAAAAAGTTAAAACTTTTCAGTCACAGAAATAAAAAAGCCTACACCAATCTCATGCATTTCAAACAAGCCCCTACATTTTTGAATGGGATAATCTGCTTTGCGCATACATAACACTGATGATGTTAAATTAAATCTATGATAATAAAACATAACAACTGGTGGAAAATTTCTTTTTGCATGATGCACTATTCTATTATAGTTTTTTGTTAGCTTGTTACCACTTATTTAGACAACAAAAAAAAGTTCTTATTTCAGTACATGACATAATTTTTTTTAAATAGGATCTCACCTGTAAAATGTAATAGCACACATATTCAAATCCAGGGCAATGTCCACCACAAGCTCCAACTATTGGTACTTCAGGGCTCACAGATGGTATGGGAGGGATTGGAGACCTGCCTGAAGTCTTCATCCTCGCTTCCACATCGCACATTGGCAGTGAAAATGCAGATGCACATTCAGGAAATGTGTAAGCTTGTGATGCAGCAGAGTGCATGGGATACTTTACGCCTTTTTTGTAACTTCTCCACGTTCCAGCCCCATATGGGGATTGGTAGACTGGAGAAGGTGGGCCATACTCTCTTATCTCTTCATTGTAATAGTGAGGAACCTACAACAAATGGTTTCAATTCAATAAATAAACTCTCAAAAAAGGTGTGAATTGAAGATTTATCTTTGTCTGCTAATTTAATATCAGATTAAAGAGTAACAAACGGAAACGCAATAAATACAAGATTCATCCTATTCTTCTAATACTGTAAACGCAAAATTTACATGGATATGTGAACGGTTATAAATGTTATAATATAGACATCAGTTACTCTTTCACATGACACATAAAATATTGGAATAACATGAACACTAGTATGTATTACTGACCAAGATTGCGGGCAGAAGCTAGTAACTAGAGAATTAAAAAACTTACATGGTAGGCAGTGTCTGAGGTAGAACTATCGGTTCCCGCAACTTGGTATACGGGCGCATTGATATCTTCCGCCCAAGGGAACTTGGCTCTTTGCTCCGCGGCTGTAGCGTATTGTTGCTCGCTCCGCGGCACCATCGTCGTCTGGTATGGGTGCACGCTCCGCGGCGAAACTTGTTGTTTAAACATTTCACTGTAGTGTTAGCTGAAACCCACCAAATTAACTATAATTTGACAAAGAAAGAAGAACGAATTCTACCCTAAAGGAGATAAAACTTACCACATAGTTCACACGCATATGCATATTATATTATACTGAGTGCTTAGTTTATCACATGTTACTAAAACTAAAACTGCTCATTCAAGAATTAAAAATTCTTCCTATTTCTAGCTGTCGTTCATCCGCTTACGGTCACGCAGCCATGTTTATTTTTTTTTAGTTTGTTTAATGTTTTTCTCAAAATTTTAAAGATGGGCATAAAAAGGTGATCCATACAATCGAACTATTATATTGCAATATATGTGGCCCATGCTTTACATTACATTCACTATATTGATTAGTGTTGTACCTTGCAAGTTTTAATCAAACCGGTAACGATGATCGACCATTGGACGACCAACTGTTGTTATACATAATAATAGGAAAATACGCTTGCTACTTATTTCAGTTCAGTTTATTTCATTCATTCATTCACTCATATTTCGACGTTTGTCCATTGATGTAGGAAGTCCTATCGGCCCTTAACATGATAGCGCACTTGGGAAATGTTCGTTTAATAATATAAACCATATCACAAGCCAATAGAGTCCTTTTTCCGTGAAACCCTACATAGAGGCAAGTTGAGGACACGTGAGCCTGCAACAAGGGAGCACATTGTCTCGCTCACTCCTCTTGTCATTCTTGCCAGCCTAAAAAAATCTTTACGTCAAAAAAAAAACATCGCTCAAGAAACTTACCTGAAAAATTCATACAATCATTTTATTTTAACGGTTTTGTGTCAAAGAATTAGAATCGCATTAATTTATTTGATTTTAATATACACTTAATTTAATAGACAACATATTCACTATCAAGTCTACTTTTTTTGTAATGGTAACCCCTTAAGTCGCCATAATCCTTACATTGACCATGAATTTTTGCATTATGGGACAGTATTAGGCGTAATCAATTACTATTGAAATTAATTACACGGTTACATTCGAGTAATTGTGATTCCTCGGTAATTCATTACCTAGGTTATCAAAATTACTGTAATAGTCTCCTGTGATTACATTTGTAATTCATTTCTTTGGAATCGGTATTATAAACCGCTGCTGTAAGCTTAATTCTTGAGTAATCAAATACTTAAGTAAAACTACTACAGACTATATTACTTCAATTAAATGCCAAACCTTTTTAATGTGTCAATTTCGTTAACGTCACTAAAATAAAATCGTATATATGATTGAAGTAAATAAGATTTATACGCTTGTAGATCAAATTTAACTTTTAAATGTGCATAAAAATACTCTAACCAACCCATCTGGGAATTTAAGCGTGATGTATGTAAGATTACGACATTGAATGTCCCATATTGCAAAAACTCATTGTCACCCCAATTAGAAAGGGACACGCGCATCTCTGCTTATGGTACTTGTCTTGGAACGGCCTTTAGTGGGGACCTCGCAGTCCTTATTTACTTGGTCCAAGCGTTTGTCGCCAATGTCGCCATCGGCCATCGCCAAAATACGGCTTATTATTATATATATATAGCTATAGACACGCTATAGATATAGTTTCAGTTCCAGAAAAAAAAATACATTTGAAGTAAATTTTTCTTATCATATAGTGCCTGTTTGCATAAGTTGAAGATATTTTGAAAACAAACATGTGAGTGCTAAAAAATACTGTTATCCGGATGACATGTGAGCTACGGGGTCGTAAATCACGCTACTTCTTCTAGGTAATAGAAGATTTTTTCATTACCTTTGCATAATGCGTAGAGCATTTCTAGCCACTTACAAAGTTTAGATCGTTTCGATACCTTGAAGAGCGTAATGGTTCACGTAGACGGTACAATGGGTTCTGACGAGGACAGGTCTGCTATTGCAGCCAACTACTGCCGCGACTACATCAGAGGATGTTGTGTTCGAGAAAATTGTCGCTACATCCATGAAATGCCACCCAGAGGCTGTTTGAAAGATCTGTTTCGTTTTTGCCACGACTTTCAAAACAAAGGGTGTTTTAGAAACAGTTGCAAATTTCTGCACAGTACAGCAGAAGAAGAGGCTCACTTTTATTTAACTGGAACATTCCCTCGAGATCCTCGCAGCGTGCCCGTGTGTCAGGCTTTTTTACATGGTGCATGTTCTAACTCTGACTGTAAGATGATACACCCTCCAGAAATAACAAATAGAGAACCTCAACATATGCTCAATATGCCTCCTCCACCTTTCAACCATCCACCTCCTATGATGAGAGATGAAGATTCTCCTCCAGAACCTAAGATGAGACGATTTACATATGAAGATAATGCTATAGAGAATCAAGTATTATCTGCTTCAAATTTATGCCATAATTGTGAATCATTAGACCACAAAGTGAAGTTATTGCATGACAACATAAGTGTTTTACTAAAAAAAGTTGCAGATTTGACTGAAAAGAATGTTCAGCTCACTTCCATGAATGAGTTTTTGTTGGAGCAAGCACAAATTAGAAGTGAACAATCATGTGTTATAACATCACGCCATGGGACATCTGCTCCTGTGTCACTGGCTACAGTTAGCATGACACCTGTGGTCAGTCTGTCTGGGGCATTGCCTACTTTAGTTCCTGCGACTGCTACACCGAATTTGGCTTTAGCTCCTGCATCATCTAGAGCGCAGTTGCTGACTCCAGCTCCGCAATTGCTCACAGTCAGTACTACTCAACAGCTCATGGGCAATTCAGGAGCACTGATAGTGACGAGTGCAGGAGCACAGCAGTTGATGCATGTGAGTGACTCAGGGACGTTGATGGGGGGTGGACAGACAGTTGTGGCCGTGACGCCTGCGCAGCTCACGCTGGCGCCGCCGCCGCAGCAGCTGGTGCAGCAGTCGGGGCTGCCACCGCAGCTGGCGGGGCCGCAGTACGCCGCGCCGCAGGCCGTGCAGCAGATGCAGCAGACCGCTCAGCACCTGGCGGCTCAGCAGTCAGCGCAGCACCTCGCGGCTCAGCAGTCCGCGCAGCACCTGGCGGCGGCCGCTCAGCAGTCAGCACAGCACCTGGCGGCCCAGCAGTCCGCGCAGCACCTGGCAGCGCAGCAGTCCGCCCAGCAGCTCGCGCAGCAGTCCGCCCAGCAGCTGGCCGCGCAGCAAGTGCCCACGGCGCAGCAGTTGGTGCACCAGACCTCCACTCAGCAGATAACCATCTCTAGCACCAGCCAACCGATGGCACTGTCTAATTCTCAGAACCAACCACTAACATTTCCGATTATCTCGCAGAGCATATTACCTCACTGATGTTGAGCTAGATTTTACTTTTTAAATTTTGTTTGTGACTAATTGTAATTTTTAGTATTAAATTTAAAGTTTCTCTTGCTGACTATGCCCCACCTATAAGGAAAAAACCTTGGACTTCTGTTTATGCCTTTAATCATACATATAAAAAAACAGTAACACTGTTTATATTACATAATAAGTGTTGGTTAGGTGTGGTAGATCTTTTACTCATATTATTTATTATGTTAGAGATGACAAAGTTACAGGTGGCGAATCAGAATGGTGGGTGTAATGTTAAAAAAAATAATCACTTCACATATAAAGTTACAATGTGAAGGTACACCAGCCATTCTGACTCTCACAATTAGATCAGTTAAGTGAGGCAGAAGCACACCACTTTTCTGTAAGATGCTACACCCCTTGTATTGGCTCTAACTCTTAATGGTTTTGTTGAATTAGGAGTTTCAGAAAGTGATGTGATGATTGATATAGCTTGTACAGTTAGTGTCACAGTTCAGACATTACTTAGTTTTAATTGGCCAAGAATAGGCTCCTAGTTGATGCTATTTTACTGTTGTAAAGTTATGAATATTTATTCAGATGCACTAGCATCAAGCAGTGCTTTGCTCAGCCTGAAACATGCCAATAATTTTGAAGTCTACAGGGACTCTGCTAAGAACTCTCTTAAGAAAAGTAACAGGCCTATTTGGATAACAGGATTAGTAGAATTTTATTTTATTATGTCCATGGTGCAGTGCACTATGTGACACCTCTCCTGCACGGCAACACGCCTAAGTTGACTAGAGTCACTGGCGCCTGTCAGTCAGGTAGAGTCTATATGCGCGTGTTTCGTCAGTGCATTCAAGATTTTATATGGATGATAAAATAGCAGGTTACTCACATAATTTGGAAGGAGACAATTACATTGAGTAGGTACTTCAGTATATTTAGATTAAATAATATATTTTAAATTATGTGGACTAATTTAGACAGGACTACCAAATTTTATGTTATGAATGATGTATGTAGTCAATATTTACTGTTTGATGTTCAATTACACAAGATGATTAATGGTCAGTTCTCAATGCATGTTTCCATAATTTAATAATGAACTTAATAGATTAATTGGCGTTTGTTTATATTCAAGATTGTTTTCTATGAAATTGCACTACTGTTGAGTACCATGTTGATGTTGACTGCATTAGACAGTAAGTCTTTCTTTAATGGAACCCAACGTTAACCCATTTAGTTGACAGTGTTTAATGTAAATTTCGCTTCTTATGTCACTTTAATTTTATTGAGAAAATAAAAAGCAATGATGTAGGAAGGTTTGAGCCTATCTATTGCTATCTATGAACTGTATTGTATACGATTGTGTTTAAGAATATTTAGTTAGCGATTATTTGTGTAAATAGAAATAATTTCTGTCAGTGTGTAGTTGTCATAGGTATTTTTTTTATTGTGTTCAGTTGCTATGAAATTGGTTGTTTCAACCATAATCTGACCTAAATCAAATGTGGTATGTTCTAAAAAACTTTTGTTTTCTTATAGTTAAGTTACTTTAAACTATGAAATAAGTAATATGGCTGTACTATGGTAACTTATTATTAACAATTAAAAGGAAAGGATTTGTTCGATACAAATTGTTTTATTATTAAATTTCTAAAATTTTCAATTTGTTACAGACTTACTATAAAAATACAATACATACACAAAATGTGCTATGGTTTCGTGCTTGTGAAACGTATTATACGGTCTCCTACTCTTAACTAATATGTATAATCATTTTGTTAGTAAGCTTTTTGTAGAGGTTCTGCAAGCTTGAAGCAAATAACTGATATTATTATTATTATAAGCCTGGGTTTGTGTCCCACTGCTGGGCAAAGGCCTCCCCCCATGACTTCCAATCGTCTCGGTCTTCTGAAACTACCCACCAAACACCCAAGTACACGTCCAAGTCGTCCCGCCATCTCCGCCTCGGCCTGCCTCGCCGCCTCCATCCGTCCTGTGGCTTCCACTCTGTGGCGTTTCTGGCCCACCTGTGCGGATGCATGCGGCTGACGTGGCCCGCCCAGTCCCACTTCAGCTTGGCGGCTTTTGCTCCGACATCAGCAATGCGTGTTTTGGAACGCAGAGTAGTGTTCCGGATCCGGTCGATCCGTTTCACCCCGAGCATGCTGCGTTCCATGGCTCTCTGGCAAACCTTCAATTTGGTCTTCTGCAACTCTGTGAGTGACCAAGTCTGAGCACCGTAAGTTAGGACAGGCAGTATGCACATGTCGAAGAGTCTCCTCTTCAGGCTCAGAGGAAGATCGCCCTTTAATATGTCTTTTAATGACCAATAGCTCTTCCAGGCACAAATAACTGATAGCAAATTTAAAAACCCTTTGCCTCTGCAAAATTTCAAAGCAATCGGTTCAGTAGTTACGGCGTGAAAGCGGAACAAACAAACAAACAAACTCACTTTCTGACTTATAATATTATAGTAAGGATGATTATACTAAAAAAATGTACTCAAAATGTACTATTTAGTACATAGTTTCAAAAAAAATGTACCGCTCCACAGTGTTGCGACGGTAGGAAAAAAACGAAAAAACAAAAATGTAGGTAGATCAAATACAAACATTATTTATTGAACTTATGTTAATAATGTATCATATTATGCCAAAAACGAGGATACTTTCTCACAGAAACATTGCTAAAACGCTTGTCAAAGTTTAACAATTTATTTCTGAGACGTTTAAGTGATTTCGAGTTGGGTGTTTCAAACTACGATTTTCGGATACAAACTATACTATTATTAAAATTGCAACATGGATTCTGTAGACCAAGGTATTGTCTTGTAAAAACGTTTTATCTAATTGAAATATTACAAACATTTTATAAAATACGGAATATTTAAATGCACAGCTTCAATACAGGTGGAAATTTTTCTTCTATAGACCTTTAAGTATAATATTCCACTTCGTGCCGCCATAAAATGTTAGTGACAGTGAAGTATTGACCTTATATTACTGGAATATAAAACGCAAAGTTGCAACTTTTTGCAAACTTTGACTGTAATAATAATTGTTTACCGCAGGGCATATTGTTGAAGGAGCTTGTAGCGGTTATATTTCGAAATCCATCGAAAACTTTGGACAGAAAATGCACAAATTTATTAGAATTTGTAAAACAGAAGCTAAATTACCCGCCAAAATACCAAAATTAAGTAAAAGGAAAGGTTTCGACTTCCGTCCATCTTCCGTCTGTCCGTCTGTCTACGGGCTGTATCTCACGAACCGTGAAAGCTAGAGAGTTGAAATTTTCACAGATGATGTATTTCTGTTGCCGCTATAACAACAAATACTAAAATAATAATAATTATAATAATTAAGGGGGGCTCCCATAGAAAAAACGTGTTTTTTTTTGCTGTTTTGGGTCTATTTAAATAACTGTAACAGGTAAATACTTGATATGGTCACATAATATTTAATTAAATATTTACTTTAAAAGAAAGTAATTAAATTAAAATAAAATTAGTATTTAAGGGGGGCTCCCATACAAAAAAACCTGATTTTTTTGCTGTTGTTTTGTCCGACTCGCACTTGGCCGGTTTTTTTATGTATAATTCTTCATTCTGTACCATATAAAGATAATTAGTCAACAATAAACCTTAAAAATAATTTCGTCCCCTACCTACTATGGAGCCGCAACACTGTGCGCTCCACAAATAAAGTTATTACAATGTGAAGGTACACCCGCCATTCTGACTCTCACAATATCCATTGTAATATTTTTGTCATTTTGAAAATTATCTGCGCGAGGATAGACTAGCGAGTAAAGATTTTAGATTTCGCTACCCTTATTAACACATTCACTGCCACTTCTCAGAGTAGAATCTTCATGCGCGAAGAACGCACATGTGCGTTCGAACGGTTGCTAATTTTGACATCGGTAGGTACTGGCCGAATTGGTGGAAGATACCTAGTGGCAATTATAAATATATAAATGGAACAACACATGTTGTAACAAGAAATTGCGTCGTTTTCATAAATCTACAGGTTACAAAATTTACAAAGGGAAGCCACAGACGAGCCGGCACCCTATACAAAGTATCGCAAGTCGCGCGCTGAACAAAAAATCTCTTGACGCACGTTGTCGTCGCCGAGTACGTAAGTATGAGGGTTAAAATTAAAAAGACCATTTTCTCCAGTAAATTTAAACTTATAGAATTATAAATTATAAAATATAATATACCCTTCTGCTTGAGCCGACCTGAATCTACGCATATCTACTTACTGAGCGGTATTCGCACTTTTTCTAAAATAGCATTCTTTTTTCTTATACTTCATGAGTTTCCCTCGAGTTCCGAGCACAAAATCACCCGTTCTATCAAAAGCTAGGGCAGTTACTTTATCTGGGACATCTGAAAGCAATTTCATCTTGCCCGTGTCATTTTCATGAAAATATACGACGGAGTCACTAGCTACAAATACGTTGTTCTTGTGGAATGATATTTGCCCCACGCCATTGTACGTTACGTTGCCGATTTGAACCGGCATAGATTGATTCGATCTCAATACAAACAGTTCCTCATGTTTAATGTAATAGAAATTGTTGTTATCGTCAATTGCCAACTCGTTTAAGGCTTCTAGGGTATGGAAAGGAATTTTCTTATCGCCAGCCAATAAATAAAGCTCTTCGATTCCGTTGTTACTGTTGGTGATGTATTTGTTACCATCTTTATCGACGAATATCATATTTATCTTCAGGATAGAGTCGGAAACTTTGGTAGCGTTGCGTGTTTCGTAGTCGTATCTGAACATCCCCTTTTCTGTGCCAAAGTATACTTTGCCGTTTTTGTCGTCTACGGCTACTGAGTAGCTGACTCCCTCTGGTAAACCTTAATGTGAACAAATAAACATTAAACATTTTGGTTTCTTAAATTAGTGTCAATTCTGTACATGTATATTTCTGTGGTTTTGGCTAGTAAAAAGGGCGCAGATAAAGTTATTGTCAGTTACATTTTCAGAGATAGCAAGACCTGCGTAACATATCTGAGTTTAGCTGTCAACAACTCAATGTATCTAGTGTAAAGTGCACCCTATTACAGAGCGCTAAGATTTTTTTTTTGACATATGGTGTAGCTAACACATTCACTGCCACCGACGCATATATGCGTTGTCGTGATTTTCGCCCAGTGCCCCTGTCAAAGATTCGCAGGCATTGAACACACATCTGTGTTCGCGGCACCTAAAGAAAGTTCAGCTCTGAAAGGTGGCAGTGAATGCGATAGTCCTCATTTCTGGATACCAAGTATGTATGTGTCAGAAAGTAAAAGATTATAATATCTTTTTAATATTGTTTGCGAATCGAATAATTAGTTGAGGTCTTACCGGTTATTTTTTCAGCAGAAGTAGTTTTAAATCTTATGACATAAATATCGTAAAAGAATCCATCACTTTCGCTTCGGGACTTGACGTAAAACAAATTTCCATACACGTCGTAGTGAGCGTCAGAAGGGACCGCATCGCCGACGTGGTAAGTGTCCGATACATGATACTGATCGTTATCGATTGTCACATCGGGCTTACATTTTGGTAAGTCGAAAGCGAGACTTCCATGAGCCATCAGAAAAAATATGAACAGTTTCATTGTTAAAGTTAAAACAATATGTGTTTAATACTTGACAACTTTATTCATACTGAATAGACATCAAGTCAATATTTCTTTATCAAATAGCTACATTAAAATCATTAGCATAAATCACAACATAATAAAATGACTATTACAATTTTTTTTCAAGCCTAAAATGCAAATAAAAAGTTCAATAAATAGATTCATATAAAATTATTGCTTTTTTACACTGGTCTCTGACTTCATAAAGCGAATGATTATGGACATTATGCACATTGATTAAGCTCCAAACGCACTGATAGCGGAAACTGTGCGGTGCGGCGCGGTGGCGTTCATGGTACAAACGAAACTCTCATTCCCCGGCCGGTGCGATGTGCGCGCTCTCGTTTAATTTCGAATATTACAACCGATACCGTGACCCCGCTTCCGCTGTCAGTGCGTTCGCAATTGCGTTGTATATAATAAAATTAATAAATAAGTCAGTAGAAGTAAAAATAACCTTAAATATTTGAAATGAATAAATTATCATCAATGTTAAAATCGGCCTCTAAACAGATTCATGTCCCTACTTAGTCGGATAAAAATAAGCTGGGTTAGAGCAAAAATAATTCTACTTCAAATAAAATGTAACAGTAAGTGCGGCCTTTAGATTTCGTTCCATCATTTTGTTCGACCAAAGTATTTACATAATAATTATAATAACTTAAGGGGTAAAAAGTCTATAGATCTGATATTTATTGCGGCAATATACAACTACAAATGCACATTGCGTTTTTTGTTGCAAGGGTCAAAAGCAAAATATTTGTTCACATCTCTTCTATTCTATGGACGTGATATACATTAACACATTCAGAACCAAGGACCCGGCTCCCGGGTTCTTCAAAACATTCGCCAGATACCGAGAACCCGGGAGCCGGGTTCATTTTGTACTGGCTATAGACTACTCGGTTCCGCGCAAATGTTTTGATTTTAGGCGTGGTCGTGAATGTGTTAATTAGTTTTCAACCAATAATTGGGGTAAAAGAACCATACGCATGTATAGGTACGTACTATTCAGCTACTTAACTAGACGGTTAAAAGAAAAACAAAACGAAATTGATGTGAAAAGGAGAGATTACTATTTCTATTTACAAGCTTTTACTGAAATAAAATACTCACGTCTTTATATCGAGATTAACTCGACAAGTTTCTGGCCAACTCGTTACCTACCCATCATTTGGAGCAGTCACGCTGCAAGAGCGGCAGCGTACGGTGACTGTCTATTGGCCGCCGTAGCGCGTTGCTCCAGATGATGAGTCACGAATTGGCCCGAAACATGTCAAGCTAATTTCGATATTAAGACGTGAGTACATCGTTTTATTTCACTACGAGTGAGTCTCACGGTATTTTTATGTTTACAAGTTTTTACTTGGGTACTTTCTCCTGTACTGTTGTCTTTTAAAATACAGGGAGCAACAAAGATGTACTCTTAACATTGAAACAACAAGAGCGTGTATACATATATGGCAATTAGAGCGTCTCAATACCTTTGTCGCTGATTGTACCTAATCGAATGTAAGAAAGAGTTGTCATCTTGGCAACTGCTGTCGGCAAAATAGCTTGCATAAAAAAAAAACAAATGGCAAAATTGACAGGTGCGCACGCGGTGCGGCGAACGTCGAACAACGAACCAATCGAGACCTATAAAACGACTTCTGTCAATTTTGGCCAAGTTGAATGCCGAGCGCTGTATGAGTCTAAGTGTCAATAAACGGGACACCTTATACCTTATCTTGATTTAGTATCAGTAGCCCGGGTCGCAGTGGCTCATGTTGATATCATGCTGTTGCTCTTGGTGCATCTGGTGTTGCAGATACGAGGGTAGCCGCCCCTGCCTCTCACCTTTGATCTTGTGTATCTTCCAGCGATGGCCTTGCAATATTTTTCTGTAACAAACAATTTTTATGATTTGTGTTGACTTACGGCACCGAAACGTGGCCTGTCACTATCCAGTGCCGTAACTAGGGCGGTGCCAGCGGTGCCCAGGCACAGGGCGCAGAAATGACCAGACCAGTATCTTCAAGGGCGCAGTTTTGAAAGCTCACACCGGGCGCATAAAAGGCTAGTTATGGCACTGTCACTATCGGCTTCATCTCAAAACTTCAAAGTCGCTCAACGAGCAATGGCGAGGGCTACGCTCGAAGTGTCTCTACGTGATCGAATCAGAAATGAGGAGATCCGTTGACAAACTAGAACGAAGGTCACCGATGTAGTCCACCAGATTAGATAGTTGAAGTGGCAATAGGCTTGTGTACTGGGTTATTTTTTTTTAATTCTAATTAAATTAGTCCGTTCGTTAGATGATGGAAAAATATGTCACACATATTTTTTCTTTTATTAAATGCCTAAACATCGACAAAGATAGATCATCAAACTTCCGGAGTGGGGGCTTGTGACGTCACGATTCGGTAAAAATTGCACTGAGTCGTGGCGTCACGCGAAACTTTTAAGCGCTATATTATCGTCATTTGTCAAATAAAAGAAAAAATATGTGTACAATATTTTTTGGCAATCTATCTGACGGACTATACCTTATCGGTTTAGGTAGTTAAAACAATGTAAACAATCTTGACGTGTCTTTTCATTTAAATGTACACTTTATAAATCGAAATCTTTACATTTTACAATTTAGGTATGAAAAAATCATTTACTTTCATAATTGAATTGTATAGTGTAAGGATTTTCATTTTTAAACTGTGTATTTCAACAAAAAGACATGTCAAGATTGTTTATATTGTTTTAACTACCTAAACAACCATAACATCAAACTTCCGGAGTGGGGGCTTGTGACGTCACGATTCGGTAAAAATTGCACTGAGTCGTGGCGTCACGCGAAACTTTTAAGCGCTGTACTATCGTCATTTGTCAAATAAAAGAAAAAATATGTGTACAATATTTTTTGGCAATCTATCTGACGGACTAATTAGTTTTTTTTGTCAACTAGCCTATTTGGCAGCCCACATTGCACTAAGAGCAGATGGCCGATGGGGTCGAAAAGTGCTCGAGTGGAGACCACGGACCAGCAAGCGCAGCGTAGGACGTCCACCTACAAGATGCACAGATGACCTTATAAAGGTCGTCGGAAGACGCTGGATGCAGGACGTTTCCAAACGGTACATATGGAAATCCAAAGGCGACTAAGAAATTAGGTATGTTCTAGGCACCAAGCTAGTAACCTGCCACCATTGTACGGACAGCTGCAGAGAAAAGTAACCCCCTAGTAATGAAACATTGTATGAGCGGGGGGTTACTTTTCTCTGCAGCTGACTGTACATCTTTTATGAAACTTAAAAAATAAAAATATGCTAAAAGTGACTACGACTCGTGAAACTACCTATAGAAATTAGTCGATAAATAAATACCGTTACGAGTCAACTTAATTAAAAAAAAATTCGCTTTAACACGTTAATACGCCCCTTCCATTAATTGCAGCCAGTAAAATTTTACTATCATAATAACCATTAATTTGCCAACTATCGTTTAATTAATGATATTAGATAAATGAAGCAAGAGTTAACACTATTAATTGGCTTACTTTGTATTAAACTTCTTGTAGCATACATCGCATTCCACCGTACCCTGCCGTAGATGTATGTCCTTTATGTGTCTCTTCATGTCGTGTTGGTAAGAGAACGCCTTGTCGCAGTATGTGCACTGAAAGTGACCCTAATGTTAAATAAAATTAATGTTTATTGATAAACAATAAAATAACAAGCAGCAGGGAACAAATGAAAATGTTTTTATAAACTGAATCTGTATTCATGCAACTGATCTCCGAAGCTTCGTTAGCGCGACGTAGAACACTTTGACAGTTGATGACGTTTGTGGAAGGAGTTCTACTACTACTCCCCCCCGACTGTGTCGCCACCTTGTCGTGGTGGGGGGTTTGCGTGCCCAAATGATCCCCGGGGCTATACCGGACAGGGTCACCCATACCGGGTTGGCTCGGGGGGATGGGCCAGACCAAGAGCGACACCCCCGCCGAAAGCCGTGAGGTTAGGCCAGGCGGGGTAGGGGAAGCGCCCTTTTCAGGGCGCACCGGGGTTTCCGTGAGGGCACGAGGAGAGGCTACCTCCTCGTTATTAAAGAAACAGCCTATTGTGCTCGCGACTCCTTCTTGGTTAAGAAGGAGCGTCGAGGAGGGGACCTGACCCCTTTCAAAAAAGGACCTGGGGATGGAGAGCACACTCCTTAAAAGCAGTGAGGGGCCAGCAATGGCTAACTGGCGGGTGTCGGGGTAGCATGCCTATGGCGATCCCGTGGCACCCCGCATTAACGGTCGGGGGGGGGAGTGCTGGGTTTTAACGGGTATTCCTTCCTTCGGGGAGGCGAGTCCCGTACATACATGGAATTGTTGCCGCCATGAATCATACCATGGCGACAACAATTCCATGTAGAGTGCGTAAATGCATTTCCCAGCCCAAACAAAAAAAAAGGAGTTCTACTACTGGACGATAGGTGACGCTAGGGTCGCTGCAGACGTAAACATGTGACAATCGCGAGATCGCGGAGGAAGAAGGGGAGGGGAGGAATCAAATTACAACTCACTCCAACTTTAGGTACATATTGCACATGTGTATGTATGAGTTTAGAATCCTAATGGCTATTTATGAGACTTACATAATGAAAAATAACGGAATTACACACGTTGTTTACACCGAGGTTAGCTCGACATGTTTCGAGTCAATCCGTGACCCATCATCTTCAACAACGTGTCTCTACAACGTGAGTAATTCCGTTATTTTTTATTATAAGTGAATCTCACTAAATAAAAATACTGTTACATAATAAAAAGCATTAATGTACGAGTGTAAGTTTGTGAAATGAGCCCGTAAAGGCGAATTTCATTAAGAATCTCCAATATTAAAGCCTAATTATGTACAGTCGCATACATACCCTTACATATATTCTATCTACATTCATATAAGAAAGTATTAGCAATGTCAGTAGCAGTGCCTCCAAAGCAGACCCTTACCTACCTTGAAAGGTCTTGTGGTGCTGTGCACATGTCTCATATGCTTGGCCAAATTACTGGAAGTCGTCGTCGCCTTGGGACACTGTGTGCACTTGAATGGCTTGTCGACCATGTGCGACCGCTTGTGCACTTTTAACAAGTCCGCAGTTCGGCCTTGGTATGGACAAACATCGCATTTGTATGGAAATATGTTTTCATGGATACCCCTGCAATTTTGATTGAAAGAAGTTCTTGAATAGTGAATATCCCTACCACAGACTTATATCGAAATAGATGACTCAAGTGTATGTACTTCGCGTGCCAAAAATGCTCTTCCTTTGACGCGATTGCATTTAGTTTTCTACCACTTATTATTAGGTTTAACTGGCCAGAGACAGGATAACTTGAATAAGGCAGCGTCACCTTCGGATCGGTTTCACTCGGACTGACAATTCCCATCACCAAAGCGCTCATAATAGGTATGTGACGTTACAATAAGTAGAGAAAAAGTGGTACGCTTGGTTTTCATACAAATTCAGGAACTCGCGGTATCTATTTCGATATAAATCTGTGATCCCTACTAATGTTAGAAATGCGAATGTTCTCTGTCTGTTAACTTTTCACGCGTACTGCTGATAGCGGCGATTCTTTGGCTAAGTTAGTTTTAGTCAAGAGGAAGGACATAAGGTACTTAAAATCCTGAAAAACGCGTGGAAGTATTTAAGTTGAGCTCTCATTGATATGGTACTCGATATTAAAAATAGGGTTCACTGGTAAATTCGTCAGATAACGATAAGCAAATTCCATGCAACTAGTAGATTCATAAGATAAATTCACACAAAGAAAAAAAGTCATGAAAAAACTGCGCATGTTTATTGTACCAGCTGTATTTTACCCCCATTATAATCAATAAATCACACTCCTACGGGCTGTGTGCAAAAGATAATGTTATGTCTCGTAATAAAATCTAGCAAGCTAACTAACAACGTAAATGTAATTACATTTGTGGGTACATTGTTGGTACTGTGATTGTGATATCACTTGTTTGTCGATATAACATGCCGATTTAATTTAATTATGCAATTATTTTAACCTCCACTCAAAAAGAGAGGAATCAATAACTTTGACTAGGTACATTGTCCGTGTCTTTGGATTAATTTCAATCTGTTTTTTTTTTCAAAACCCTGTGCCCTTGCATTGATTCTTAGCTAAGTTTGAACGAAATCTGATGAGTACTTTTTAAGAATTGAAATTTGTAGCTAAAATGGCGGGGTCTTTAATTTTTTAACACTTTCACTGCCACCGTGCCACCGTCAAAAATTCATAGGCATTTAAACACACATGTGTGTATGCTCCATCTGAAGATTGTTTGACTCTGAGGGGTGGCAGTGAAGGTGTTAGGTTTGTTAGATTTTAATGATTTATAGAGACAACTTACATATGCACTAGAAGACTAGCATTTGAAGAACAAGTTTTACCGCATATGTCACAAAGGAACTTTCTTTTGGTAAGTTCTTCAGGCGGCTTGGCCACAGTTTCACCTGGACATCGCGCTAAATGATCACTGTATGAATCCTGAAAAACAAATGTGATTTGACACACTGAAGTTGAGGACTCGTAAGTCAAAGAGAGACAATTTTATGAATACAACATAAAAAAAAGTTGTAGTGGGTGTTGAGGCCATTTTTTTAAATGAAATGATCCACCTTAAATAATGTCCCACTGTTGGATACAGCACTCCTATCACTATGAGATGGTTCGGGCTGTAGTTTCCACATGGGCCCAGTACAGATTGGGAACTTCACACACAACATTGAATTACTTCATTGCTGAGCGCAAGTTACAATGTAAGTGACAATGGTTTTAGTCACCATGGTATAGTTATTTAATTTTTGCACATTAATTGCTGAAAATTCAGACATGCAAGCCTGGGATTCGAACCCATGACCCTCCACATGCTAGGCAATGAAAATTCAAGGAAGAAGACAGACATTTTATCAATTTACTTACCATATCAAAAAAGTCTTTACAACAGGAATGGCACCCCCATATAGCATTAGCATCAGAGAAAATAGGTGACGGTATGTTATAAGAATCATTGCTGTCATCACCTCTCTCATCATTCTGCTCTTGGCTGCTCTCACATTTGACATATTCTAAAGACAAAGTAAAAAGTAACTAAGTTTCTCCTTTCTCAATTTACTAATAGGATTGTAACAAGTGTTACTTATTGCAATATTTTAATGCTGTATACCAGCATAGATAAGCAAAATTTAGCTTAACACAGATTTTTGGTATTTGTTAAAATCTGGTGTGGGTGGTGGGGGTAGGTTCATGCATTGCTTTTTCCAGGTAAAAGTGATGTATGAACTTACCCCACCACTTAAAATCTTGCCAAGTTTATGGCTGACCACTATAAATATTTTTTTTTAAAACCTGGCCAGTTAAATCAAAATGCTTTACTACCGATCACACAATAGGAATTCAATAAAACTAATTTGTATCCCCACTGTACCAGATATAGGAAGGTCATCACTCAAAGCAAGGTCCGTATGGTGGTCCTTTTTCCTCTTCGATTCTTGTAAAGCCGAGTCTATACATAGAAAAAAATAAACAGTTGAATTGAGAATATTCTCTTTTTATAAATTCAGTTTGTATTTTGGTATTATATCTATTATTCATGATATATTGAATAGTTTATTGGATTACATCAGGGGCGTAGCTACCGCCGTATCTGCCGTATCAATTATACGGGGCCCCCGGGCTACGGGGGCCCCCAAAGTGTTAAAGAAAAAAATGAAATATTTTTTTTTCATTTCTTTGTGAAAAATCTTCTCCTCCCCCCCCCCTCCATAAAGGGCCCCCAAACTTTTTTTTTATACGGGGCCCCGCCAATGTACGCTACGCCACTGGATTACATATGTCAGATACAATGTATAAATATTGTAATTGTTAACTACATTGTAAAATTACCTTCCTTTGCAGCCATTTTAATCATTCTCTTGTTATTCTTTTGGCACATATCTCTAAACATGATACATCCATTGAGAAGATCTAGGCAACTTTGACACATTTGTAATAAGGGATCTGACTTGCTTATCTGAAAGGAAGGTTGCATTAAAAAAATGCCTTAAATGTAAATAGGAAAAATGCTGCATTTCGAGTTCATGAACTACTTACCGTAACGCCGGAAAAGTGTTTAATTTCCTCTGCAATATTGGGCTGGACGAAGTTGTTGAATATGGGTATGTCCCCATTTTCAGAAGCACATATTCTACACATGCCTGGGACTACTTTAACGCTCGATAAACTGTAACTGCAGATAAACAATTGCTACTTAATATTGAGTAATAATCAGCTGCAACAATACAGGAAAATATTAAAGTTCATACTTACGATTTTTTGCGTTTTTTTTGTTTCTTTTTCTTAGATTTTTGCAAAGCATGAGCATATAACATAGATCTGAGTAATAAAAGTGAAGCCATTACACTGAGAGCTTTGAATTGGTGTCCCTGGATTCAGAATTATCAAAGTAAACACAAAATATATTAAAACACCGTATTTATTTTGTAAATATAACAATCAATTCAATAGGTATTTGACTTGACATTGCAATCAGAGAATTGGACCAATCGGTACTTGATCGGTTTACTACCACAGACGCTATAGAAGTAATACTTTTCAAAGGAATGAAAATGCAAAGCTGATTTTATATTAGTCTGTGGTCATTTTGGCACTTGGACCAAGTAAATAAGGACTGATTACTTGTCACTAAAGCTGAAGCCAAGACCGAAAGATCAACCAGAGATGTAAAAGTCCCTTTCTAATTGGGTGACAATGAGATTTTTGCAATATGGGACATTCAATGTCGTAATCTTACATACATCACGCTTAAATTCCCAGATGGGTTGGTTAGAGTATATTTATGCACATTTAAAAGTTAAATTTGATCATCTACAAGCGTATAAATCTTATTTACTTCAATCAGTAAATTCAAAGCGCTTTACAATTATTAAAAATTAGTCGTCCATTTCTCTTGTTGAAAATTATCGGATAACTTGTGTTAAATAAAACGAGTTTAGCTCGACATGTTTCGGACTACTTATGACCAGATTACTTATGAAAACAGAAAACCGTTTTTTGAAATTTTATTTCAGTGACGTTAACGAAATTGACACATTGAAAAGGTTTGGCATTTAATTGAAGTAGTCTAGTCTGTAGTAATTTTACTTAAGTATTTGATTACCCAAGATTTAAGATTACAGCAGCGGTTTATAATGCCGATTCCAAAGAAATGAATTACAAATGTAATCACAGGAGACTATTACAGTAATTTTGATGACCTAGGTAATGAATTACTGAAGAATCACAATTACTTGAATGTAACCGTGTAATTAATTCCAATAGTAATTGATTACGCCTAATACTGTCCCACAATGCAAAAAATCATGGTCAATGTAAGGATTATAGCGACTTAAGGGGTTACCATTACAAAAAAAGTAGACTTGATAGTGAATATGTTGTCTATTAAATTAAGTGTATATTAAAATCAAATAAATTAATGCGATTCTAATTCTTTGACACAAAACCGTTAAAATAAAATTATTTTATGAATTTTTCAGGTAAGTTTCTTGAGTGATGTTTTTTTTTGACGTAAAGATTTTTTTTAGGCTGGCAAGATTGGCATGAGGAGTGAGCGAGACAATCTGCTCCCTTCTTGCTGGCTCACCTGTCCTCAACTTGCCTCTATGTAGTATTTCCCAAGTGCGCAATCATGTTAAGGGCCGATAGGACCTTCTTACATCAATGTTTTGGCATCATTCAAGACATCAGTCTTTTTTTCTATCTCTCTTTTGTTAAAAGAATAAATAAGGATAGAAGGCGCAGTGACAACTGTCACCCACTTTATTTGGTAATGGCATCCCTCTTTACGTTTATATGGTAATATTTATTTTATCTGTCATTTGGTGGGATGGTGGGATTGGATTCCAATCCCTCATTGGATATAATTTGCTTTTTCGTGTTTGTATTTGATGTAAGATGTAAGGCTTTTGAAAGTATTATTACAATTTATTGATCAGTTAATTTCGTATTTTCGTAAATAATGGCGGTTTACTTGACAAAATCTATGCTATCAAAGTTTAACAAGGCAAAATACCCTGCCAATTTCAACAATGAAGATGAAGCCAGCTGCAGTAGCGATCACTGGCAAAAACTTATGGCTGACTGGTAAGGGATAGAGTCACAGTTGTAGCATTTAATGTATGAATTAATTTGATGGTTTGTTTACATATCATTTACAGATTTTTATGCGCAAGCATTTTTTTTACGATTGAAACTTTGAAACACGTCTGAATGTTGCTTTGATCAAATATGATACGTTTTTGTAAATTGGTTCTTATTTTCTTTTCAGCAAGAAAAGTGTTCGGCTGGATAAAGATATGATATGTCGAATCTGTGCAAAGGGAGGTTGCACTCCATTGACTGATAAAGTCTTTGACTATGATATCATTGGTGCCATAAGAAGTGTCACTAATGTTCCAGTAAGTTATTTATTCGTAATTTAACTGGCTTCTTTCCTGCTGTGAATATGCCCAGCAGTGGGCATAAACCCAGGCTTGTAATTATGCTGAATTTTAATTTAACCCTTCACGGGTATGTTTAGTCCAAAGTCACTGCTAATATGGGCATGTTTTGGGGAGAGTGATTTTAGACACAAATTGTATTTTTGAACTGTAACAGCTATACTATGCTTGAAATTACAGAAATTCGACTTTTTGTTAGAAAAAATATTAAATAAAACCTACTCAGTCTATGAACATACTACACTACAGTTAACACCTGTATTGCAGAGTATTTACGAAAAAGAGTTAAAAATAAATATGGAGTAGGCCATAAATCAATTGATTACATATGTAGTAAGTTGTTTCTGGTCTTATTTCAGGTAACTCTTGATGACTCACTGCCTAAATTCATCTGCACGGATTGCCTTAACTCTCTTAAGATTGCATTGACTTTCAAAAAGAATTGTGAAGCTTCTAACAGAAAATTCAAAAAGATCCTACATCCTATGGGAGACCCAACATTCCACTCATACCCATACTCTAAACATGACTTCCAATTGATGCTACATGAAATGAAAAAGAAAAGGATGAAAATAGAGGAGGAAAAGGATAGAGAAAGAAAGAGGCGGGAGAAAATTTACTCGAAGAAGAGTCCGAAAGTCAAACAATTTAAGTGTTCTCCTTGTGATATGAGTTTTCCAGACAAGGTGAGTTGTACATATGACTGCTTGTCTTATTATGTAATGAAAATGTCACAGATAAATGCATTTGAAAATGTAATCTACTATAGGTAGGTAGGTAAGATTTGTTGTTATCTCAACATTTTACTTTTCTAAATCGTCATACAAGCTAAACAAGCCTTGTGATTTCTCAAGCTCTGTTGACTTTCACTTGTTTAACACATTCAGAATCAAGGACCCGGCTCCCAGGTTGTTCAAAACATTCGCGAGATACCGAGCACCCAGTAGCTGGGTTAATTTTGTACTAGCTGTAGACTACTAAGTTCCGTGTAGATGTTTTGATTTTAGGCTTGGTCATGAATGTGTTAAAGTGTATTTTTTTAGAAACTGTTGGTACACCCACACATTTGTGGTTATACTTGAATATAAGGTTGCAAATACCAATTTTGTTTAAAAATACGACTAAATTTAAGTAATATACTTACACACACTATTCATTGCTCAAAGTGTCGGAGTCATCGCCACTCATAATTATTACAATAGATCCAGTATCACTTGCGCATGTACGCAGAAAACTGCAGCTTTTGACTTGGCGGCTGCATCCCTTGACGAAAGGCGGCGCGTGCCAAGGGGACTGTTTCTAAGTAAATATACTTTATTCAAATTAAAGGCCGGTCGCGTATCTCTTCGAAATTCGAACCCGCTGCTATCTGCTGACTGTCGCACGCGTGCATTAATATTGCCCTCACGCTCGCACTTGAGCACGTGCGTCGCACTGTGCGAGCGGGAGAGCAATAATATTGCACGCGTGCGACATAGATAGGAGCTGTTCAACGCTCGAATTTCTCTGTGCTCCTCGACCGGCCTTTAGATTTAATCTAAATGACAACTGGCTGGCAGGACAAGCTGATGGAGCACCGTCGCGAGCGCCAGTGCATGCGGCGCGCTTGCGAGCTCTGCGGGCAGCTCGTGCTCAGCATCAAGCATCACATGCGCCACATCCACAAGCAGACCGTGTCGCACAAGTGCAACACGTGCGGGAAAGAGTTCCCCATAATTGCGAGACTTAAGAATCACATGTGAGTGGATCTTTTAATTTAAATTCGGAAAGAAAATAATTTAACTTCATTTGTTTGGTTTGGTTTAATAAGAACAGTAATGCAGGGTATTTTTACACAGCAATTTGTGAACTTGGTGCAAAAAATTTGCTTTATACTTTGAAAATAATTTTTGTCTGTGTTGTGACAAAAACTTGTGTCCCTAGGGTTGTCCACACAGACACATTCAACTTCTTCTGCGACCTGTGCCCGTACAAGTGCAAGCACAAGTACTACTTGGTGATGCACATGAGGACGCACACTGGGGAGAAGCCGTACAAGTGTGCACAGTGCCCGGCCACCTTTGTCAACCCTTCTAACCTGAACAAGCACAAGTTGACACACCAGGAGAAGCAGTTCAAGGTCAGTGAGTTCAAAGGCAGGAAACAAAACAAAAGAACAAGAAAGTACAAGTTCCAAATTTAACTCCTGATTGTTGCACAATAAATCTAGCAGTTCATGGAATTCACGTATTTTCGAGCTACATTGCATTTAAATTGAAGCATTGTACTGTTTTTAAATGTATAAAAATTGAGATCTGTGTGCTGTCGGATCTAAATCCTAAACCCTAAGGGTACATACACATACATACATACATACCGTCACGCCTCTTTCCCACAGGG
>BHDV01040563.1:214389-260616 GCA_005406045.1 Adoxophyes honmai | reverse complement strand
AAAAACATCAAAATCACCGAATTTTGTGTGCACGCTCTTAACTCGAAGCGACTCAACCACTACTTGTCCATACATTTCGTGTTTTACAAACACACGGTTATCAGGAGGGAGTATAGAACGCGTAGTGGATAGGAAACGTTCTAGATGCGTCGTTTGGAAGTGATTATTGGTGGCAGGCTACTAGTGATACAGTGTTACACACAATGTCGGGTGTTAACTCCATTGTACTGCAGTGTCAATGGCTGGCAGATTATAGCAGCTGGGAAAGGGCTGCATTAAAATAAAGTGGTAATTTGTTCTGTATTGACGTGGCTTGTTGCTAAAACAGCAGCGAAGTTGGACGTTTCGAACAAAGTAGATTACGTTTTATAATATCGTAGAGAAAGCATCTCATAAATAGATATGTTCAAATTTTGTCAGTTAATGTGTGTATCTACTGTGTAAAATCGTGTAAGTGTTGTTTTAGTGGTAATATTCTTTCATTTTTGAGCATAGAACCAGAAATTATGATGAAAAGCTTTTTCTTGTACTTATACATAATTAGGCTTATGTTCCCAAATGAGACAGATACAGACAAGAAACATTGTAGAGGCAAAACCATGACTATTTCACATAACGTAAGATTTTAGTTTGAAATATTGATGAAAGAGAGTTAAAATATGATAGGTTGCTAACTCGTCGCATAAAGCACTCCTAAATTTAATTCCTTAGTTAATACTTTACTTACATAACAAAAACACAACAAAGAAACCGACAAAATGTATAGCTTCACGATTGCCCATTTTGATAAGCCTCGTCACAATATAGACTACTTATCTTTAATTGACAATGACCTAAAAAGCCACGTATTATATCAGCATAGTTAATAATACAACGAAGAAATTGTAGACAGCGTGGCACCAGTATTATCAAGTAATACAATAACCTCTTATCTTAGAAGTGCATAGATTATGACAGGAGGGCGTGGCTTGCGTCGCTTTGACAAGCCGACAGCGAACGTGATTGGCGCGCGCGTTAGGCGCCGGCGCAGGCGACGCTTCGCATTTTGTTTGTGGGAATGAGCCGATAGCCAATCAGAAATGTTCGATTATTTTTATGACATTTTTTTTTTTTAAATCTACATTATGATTATAGCCAACCTTTTTTGCAGTTGTAATTAATCAGTTAAATTAAGTACTTTTTCTGTGTTTCTTTAGTTTCAGGCAACAGGCTTACAATCTGTCACTCTCTCACTCTCTTTCTCTTATAATGGTTTGAAATTGTTTATAAAATACCAGCTCTTTATCATGCTTTATTGTTGAGTAGGATACAAATTATACAATATTAATAAAGTTGAGGGAGTGTAGGGGTGTACCCCCCTGATAAGGTCTAGAGCAGTGGTTCTCAAAGTTATCCGATGGAGTCCATGGAAGACTCGACGGGGGTCTGCGGTGGTGTTGGAAAAGTTGCTGTTTTTGGGAATTTGGTACAAATGTAGCAGCAGGGCGTCCACCGAACCCAATAAAACCTTAAGGGATCTATGAGTAAGAAATTTTGAGAACCTCTGGTGTAGTGGCTACGGGTTTCAGGTACATTTGATCAATTAATTACACTAGTATGGCTTGGTTGGGGAAACATTGCGAGCTACAAATAGTCTCATTTCAACCTATACATACCAATATAATGTCACAGTATATTCTATTATCAGAACCGCAGCCTCTCTGCTCTGTAATTGAGGAGACGTGACGATAACTTACAGTTAGCGACGCGTCATGCGTCACCGCCTAAAGTGCTGCGTCATTATGACGCTAAGTCGGGATATAAAGCACATTACATCAAGTTCTTTTCGTGCAATGTTAAATTTACAAATGTACTAAAGGTAGGTATGTAATAACTTCTGAATATTTTGTTTATAAGAGGACATCGCTATAAAATTTCTCTCTTTGTGTATTTCTAACATGAAACTCCACTAACAAAAGCTTAAAACTTGAGTTAACTATCAGGATAACGTATCTAAAAAGCATACATACTACAAAAAAACATCTGTGATTTATATTATTATGAATAATTTTCATTGCATGTTTGGTTAGTTTGGTGTACCTGGGTCTTCCTGCAAACAGGATGATCGCAAAGCTTGTTAGAGGCAGCATCTTACCTGCAACAAAAATATACAATTTGTATACAAAGGTTTGTTTGGGTAATCAACTAAAATGTGAAATAAGTTACGTGAATAAGGCTTAGCACAGAAAGGCGCGGGAAGAGATGCGCGCGAGATAGACTATTCCTGTCACTGTCTAACTAGAGACGTCAGAAAAGGACAGGTGGTATATCCCGCGCGCGGATCGTCTCGAGCGTGTTGCTATGCTAAATCAGTTAGACTTTAACAGAATAATATTTTTTTCATACATTTTTGCAGAACCATTATGTATTTCAGTGTAGTAAAACATTCAAAAATATTCAGAACCTCTATTTTTAGCCACCATTGGAATGGCCAGAAGCATGCCCTACATGCCATACATGCATACCTATTTACTGCCTACTTCAAACGTATAGATGCCTACAGTATTTATAATTTCTTTGTCCCTATGACGCTCACGAGTATTAGATGGAAAATCTCCGAGAGGAAATAAATGTCATACATAATAATGTGAAGGCAAGTTTGCGATAGCGAAAGACTAACAAATCGGGTCCAGCGTAAAACTATGGAAGGGACCGTTCGGTCCTAAAACAACAAAATTTTGGAGGCACCCTGTCATATTGGCCCGAAAAAGCTGTCTTAATTCGAAACGCGACAGGAAAAACTTTGTAAAAGACCGCAATAAATTTATGTGTTCCATTGGTTTATACAAAGTTATTAAAGTTATAGGCATAGAGGCTAGCAACCTCTATTGTACCTGCCACCTCAAAACCTTAAAAATATTGTATTGTATTGTTTATTGTACATAAAACAATTACAAAAAAACAAAATACAGGACAACAGCTTAAATGTACAAAGGCGAACTTATCCCCGAAGGGATCTCTGCCAGTTAACCTTCGGGCGATTGACAGGATAAGAGGAAACGAGTAGACATACAAAAAGGAAAGTTATTGAGAATACATATAACCTAAAACTACCTAAGCTAAACAAGTGAGTATAAACAAATAAATCCAAATAGGTACATAAACATTACATTCTAATACACACTAATAATTATCAGTATTATAAACTAATATATATAATAAATACATACAATAAACAGACAGAACATACAATTACCAAAATTTACGACAAATTGTCAAGCCAGTACTCCTTCAAACGGCTCCTCAAAGTGGCCACAGTTTGCGAGCGTCGAATGTCGACCGGTAAATGATTCCATAGTTTGACCGCATGCACGGAAAAGGAGTTGGAGTAGGATTTGGATTTGGAGATAGGGAAAGCCAGGGAAAGATTGTTACTTGACCGTAGTCGATTCCCAGAACCAGAGGCCAAGTAACTAAATCTTTCAGAGAGGTAGGATGGGGACTAGAAATATTATGCTAGAAGTGGTCACAAAACGTGAAATAGTCATCGTTTTGTCTCTGTAACTTTTTACGTGCTCTGCCAACTCCGTTTGGGAATACAGGCGTGATTGTATGTATGTGTGTATGTACTAAAGTTATGAAATACTTTCATCGAAGGTATAAAAAAAAACCGTATGGTGTTTAAAAAAATATCGGCTCTCCATTTCTTCCGTGGATGTCGTTAGAGATGACTAAGGAATTAGGTTAGAAACCTTAATTTATTTCCTTACTCGTTTCTTAGAATGTAGAGATTAGAAACTTCTTACGACATTCATGGAAGAAATGGAGGAGTGTTATTCTTAGCCCGACACCACACGGGCATAGCATGCGTCTACTAAACCAGTAAGGGTCAATTCCCACCAAAAGAGCAGCGCGGCGCGGCGCAGCGCGGCGCAGCGGAGCGACCTGCTCCGTGGAGAATGCGCGCGGATTCCCGCGACTGCTCGAGATGTCGCTGGAATGCGCGGGACATCGCTGGAATTTACATAATTATTGACATATTGTCATATGTATTGACAGCGGCCGTCGCGACTGCTCGAGCATCCTCGGGCATTCCAGCGAAGGCTCGCGCGGTCGCGCGGCTTCGTTTGTGGAATGCGTTGTTATTACCATGGATACGCGGGCATGCGCCCGCATCGTTAGAGTTTCTCATGCGATAATAAGTCTTATTATAATGAAAATAAAGTTGAAATTCTCATTCCACGGAGCGGGTCGCTGCGCTTCGCCGCGCTGCGCTGCTCTTTTGGTGGGAATTGACCCTAAGAGTATATTGACTTATGTGGGTCTATGTTTCTTTTGGTAATACTTAAAGAAACAGAAAAAAAGCCGTGGTAGCCCAGCGGTTTGTACTGTGGCCTCTCAAGCAGAGGGTCGTGGGTTCAAACCTCGGGCTCGCACCTCTGAATTTTTCGGAATTTATGTGCGATATCGAATTTGATATTTATCACGAGCTATTAGGTGAAGGAAAACATCGTGAGGAAACCTACACACAGCGACGAAGTAATCCAACGCTGTGTGTGAAGGGCCCGCGTGGGAACTGTAGCCCAAGCTCTCTCATACTGAGAGGAGGCCTGTGCCCTACAGGGGGACGTATGATGATGAAAGAAACAGAGTTATGAAATTCTTAAGCATATTTGCGCCATAAAATATTTAACTAATCTAATTCAAAATCGTTTAACAGTTTACAGAAAAATCTAAAATCTCTCAGCAGAACTGGATCACAATTTTAAACTAATTTCCACTTCAAACTGTCGTACTTTGAGTTATGACGTATTTAATTTCAAACTAAGATATTACTGGGAATTCAAATTATTCAAGCTTGGCAAAAACCGAGCCAGCGCTTTTAAGTATTTTCATGAAAATCTGCTTCTGGCATTCTTGAAACAAGATTGCCAAAACTAAATCTGCATAAGATAGTAGCGAATTAGGAGAAGAAACTCTTATTATTTTAGGTTTGTGAATCCATTCAATTGGGTTATTGAAAAATTGTATGTAAAAAGTGTATTTTTCCCGCCTGTATTCCCAAACGGGGTAGGCAGAGCACACAAAACGATGCCCATTTCACGTTTTGTGGCCACTTCTAGCATAATATTTTTAAGGGTTTGAGGTAGCAGGTTCAATTGTGGCAGGTTGCTAGCCTGTCGCCTAAAGTATACCCTAACCTATGTCCTTAGTCGCAACTTACGACATCCACGGAAGAAATGGAGAGGTGTTATTCTAAACCCGACACCACACGGCTTATTGAAAAATTACACGTCACATTACATAGTCAAAACCATGACTACCTATTTCACGCTTTGGAGCCACTTCCAGCATATTTATTTAGGTTTTTGATTAAGATACAATAGTGACAGGTTACTAGACTGTCGCCTAAAATATTATACCTTAACTATTTGCTGAGTCGCCTCTTATGACTTATGACATCCATGGGAGAAATGGAGTAATGTTATTCTTAAACCAAATCTTTCAATAATACTTGGCATTCTTGTAAACATTTTTTTTTTGTACGTTCAGACGTTAAACATAATCGTGTTTAACAGTAATTCTAACATTAAATACCCTATGGCTGCTCATGTCTTTGTTCATTTCAATTTGTTGTTTCAGATGGTAATTAGATAATTATAAAGTAAGTATATGAGATAGAAAGGTGCCTGCAAATAATCAGTAAAATTTCAACAGCATACCTCTTTACCTCTTACCTTTTTAAACCTCTTTTATCGGAGTTAAAATCTAAAATTATGATTGGCTGCAAAGCGTGGCATGGTCGTTTTAAATGGTTTGGAAATGTAGACGTGATATTTATTAAGGTATGTATTTTTGAGGTCATTAGAATTAACAAATGTTACAAAAGGCCAAATTATACGTTTTTAAATTTCATTTTGTATGGGCACACTTTACCCTAATGTCGACTCACATTTACATTTTTACTCCTAATGACTTCAGAAATTTGCTTCTACAAAATCCTGGATTGCTTGCGTGCACCGAGTTGGTATCCTACTTTTTTTTAGTATTCAATTACTCAGCTGACTGCACTTTTTGCCAATCGTATTTACATTGTCCAATCCGCACTGGGGCCGCGTGGGAACTATAGCCCAAGCCCTCTCATACTGAGAGGAGGCCTGTGCCCTGCAGTGGGACGTATATTGGCTGGATGATGATGATGATGATGATGATTTACATTGTCGCCCGTCTATAAAATGTTAAATTCAATCATTTTGCTAAAAAAAACATGACATTCATCCATACTTTTAAGAGCTACACTATGCCACAGATAAAATACATCTATCCTACCCCCTTATTTATACTTTAGGGATTAATAAATAATAATTTTAAACAAAAAAAAACCGACTTCAAATTAGCTTTATCCTGAAAGGAAACTTCTGTTTATGTACATATTTACTAAAGGTCAAGTAGGTATACGTATACATAGCTCTCAGCAGATTCAAGGCTTTAGGAGGAATAGCTCTATGTGATTTAGAACCCTCTAAACTGTTAAGTAAACCCCACGATGAACGAGCATTAGCAGAAATGCAACGCTTGAGAAGCAGCAGGCCTGGCTAATTACTGAAACTATAATTTTCAGTCTGCAGGTGAATTCAGCATCGAAAAAATTATCCTTTAACTCCTAAAAATTAAGGAGTTGACCTTTCATCATCAGCTCAATCATATTTATTTTACAGCCAAGCGTAAATACTGGTGTAGTTTTGAAAAATGTACTAAAAACATTACCTGTGCCTATAAAATTTGAGGGTTGCCCTCGATTTCCCTCATATTCCATCATCAGGTCAAGATATGCTGACAATCGGACTACCTGGAAACTATACCCTTTCAGACAAAAAAAGAATTTTCCAAATCGGTCCAAGCGTCTTCGAGTAATCAGCGAATACACATAAAAATACTCTCCATTTCTTTCGTGGATTTCGCAAGAGGCGACTAAGGACCTAGGTTAAAGTAAATTTTAGGTGACAGGTTATGAGGCTAGCAACCTGTCACTATCATACCTGCTAACTCAAAACCTACAAAAAATGTGCTAGAAGTGGCCACGAAGCGTGACATAGACATAGTTTTGTCTATGTAGCGTTTTGTGTGCTCTGCCTACCCCATTTAAGAATACAGGCGTGACTGTATGTAGGTATGTAAGTATGTACAAATGTAAGTTCGGACTAAAATTCCCGAATGCCCATACATTTTTTTTATTTTAAGGATAATTCAAAAACTACATACATACATACATACATACATATCGTCACGCCTCTTTCCCACAGGGGTAGGCAGAGACTACTTTGTTCCACTCGCTACGATCCTGACATACCTCTTTTGCTTCATCCACATTCATCAATCTCCTCATACATGCTCGTCGGTTTCGGGTACTCTTGACCTGACCTGTTTCTAAAACGTCCGCGATTTGGTCACGGAACGTCCGTCTAGGTCTTCCCCTCCCACTGCACCCATCCACATTCCCCGTATAAATTTGTTTTGTCAGTCTTCTTTCATCCATCCTCTCTACATGACCAAACCAGCTAAGCATACTTCTTTCTATTCTAGTCACTACATCTACTTTCACGCCAGCTCTTTCCCTTATCACACTATTTCGTATTCTGTCTTTCAGTGTTACACCTTCCATACTCCTTAACGCTCTCATTTCTACTGCATTTATTCTACTTTTATGCTTCGTTTGCCATACCCAACTTTCACTACCGTACATTAGTGTTGGAACGAGCACCCCTCTGTGGACAGCCAGACGCGCCTTTTTCGACACCTTCTGGCTGCTCACGAAGGCGCGCAGCGCTCCATTGACTGTATTTCCTGCATTCACTCTTCTTTCAATATCACTTTCAATTCAAAAACTACTAATTAGATTTTGATGAAATTAAAATGGGACCAATGGGAAGCCATTTGCTATCGAACACAAAAAGATCCATCGAAATCGGTCCACCCGTTTAGAAGTTCTGAGGTAACATAAATAAAAAAAAATAAAAAAAAATACAGCCGAATTGAATACCTCCTTTTTTGAAGTCGGTTAAAAAAACCAAGAACAATAGATTCCTCAGTCGACCTGTACCTTGACTTATTCTCATTCCCCTTTGTACTATTAAAATGAAGTGACAGTCTTATTTCCGCTTACTCCACAATACTGTCTTAGTCTCAAAAGGTCGTAGCTGCATGGGATAACTTGTGGAGATACGTCCTACAAAAAAATAGGCAGAATTTTCAATCTGCGTCTCATCGAAACGGATCGCGAATATTCAATAACCCTCAAATTATCCCACAAAGTGTACTTAACAAATTTATCATGTTCGGCTAACGTCGAGACGTTTAATGATCTGTAGATAACTCGCTGGAATTTACAGATACTTTTGCTTGACTGGAACTTTGGGAATTTGGGTAATTTATATTTGATAGGCGTTCAACATTAACTGTAAGTAATAAAGAAAGTATTCGATGATGGCGCCACTTTGCTGACGTCACTTACCTACATGTCGTCTGCCTCAGTAAGTTTATTGTCTATATTTAAAATGTGCATCTTAAACTATATTTAACTAGCTTTCCGCCCGCGACTTCGTTCGCGTAAATTTCGGATTTTGGGGTCGTAGGTTTCTGCGTCTATTCATTACAAACAAACAAAGTTTTCCTCTTCATAATATTAGTGTAGATGTAGATATCTAAACCCAAATATTTTACGGAATCCTCTTTTTTTTTCAAAATAAAATTTTGCCTATGTTACTCGTGGATAATGTGGCTTTCGAATGGTGCAAGAATTTTTAAAAACGGTCCAGTAGTTACTGAGGCTATTCATTACAACCAAACAAACAAACAAACAAAGTTTTCCTCTTTATAATTATTAGTGTAGATTAGTGTAGATTAGTGTAGATTAGTGTAGATTTGTGTAGATTGGTATACATTTTACGATTATAAACAGTCTCAATACCTTTTTAAACTCTCTGTAAGGGAATTCGAATAAAAAAAACATTTATAACATTTGCAAAAAAAAACCCTTTTTTATTTTATTCGCCTGTTTCTTCCAATCTCTTCTTAGTTCACTATTCTTAAGAAATCCCTACTATTTATCAGTTGTACTGGCAAGCTACATTGCCGTAGGGTAGACAGATATCGGAAAAGTCTTTTTGTGTAGCTACTGTGCCGCTGGCTACTTATTTAATCTTTTTTGCGAGACGGTACTATTTTCGATGAACATCTATCTCGAACGAGTTTTATTATATACTTAAGTAATAAATCTCTTTAGAAGTAGAACTAATTTTCGTTAATAATATAAATAAATAAATAAATATCACTGGACAATTTTTACACCAATCACCTAGTCCCAAAGTTGGCAATTTAATGCCTGTGTTATGGGTTACTAAACAACGGATAAACTTACTTATACATATACAGATAAACATCCAAGACTCGAAAGCAAACATTCGTATTCATCATACAAACATCTGCCCCGACCGGGGATCGAACCCGAGACCTTAAGCTTCACAGTCAGGTTCTCTAACCGCTGGGCTATCCGGCCGTCAAAATAATGATCTAAAAGAAAAAAAATATCGGAATTATTCTCACTGTGACTTGTGATTTTTGCGTGACGAAAATGCAAAAGATACAAAATTTTATAATTGTACGTACATACTTAACTGGGATTATGCAGAGCGCACAAAACGTTCCTTAAGGCCGGTCACATACATTCGGAATTTTTCCGTTCGGAATCCCGAATCGGACTTTCCGAACGCAGTCAATCCATACAAAATCAATGGACCACCACACACATTCGGAAAAATTCCGTGCGGAATTCCGAACGGAAAGCTCGCGAATGTGTGTGGCGGTCCATAGATTTTGTATGGATTGACTGCGTTCGGAAAGTCTGATTCGGGATTCCGAACGGAAAAATTCCGAATGTATGTGGCCGGCCTAAACAAATGCATGACTATTAACGCTACGTAGACTTCAAGTATAAATTTCCGGTTTAAAAAGACGAAAGAAGTAGGTATAATATTGACAAGTTGCCTAAAACGAACCTAAACCTTAAACGCCATCCATTCTCGAAAAAAATGGAGAGGTGTTATTCTAATCCACAAATCACAAACTGTATTATATTTGAAACCACTTACAAGCATGCATGTTTAAAAAATCCTTGCGACTTTGAATCGAGAAGCACGCAAAAACATTTTCCCTTTAAAAGTGTTTTATCAAGGGCCCGTAGGTTCGCCAAATTTAATTCAAGTGTTTACCCAGCAACCTCAAATATTTAGACGACTTCATAAAGTGCCTTTTATAGCCTCACAGACTTCTAACAGTTTCTAGAAATACCGAGGCAGCCAATTCGGCTCGAAAAGGTGAATAATTCTTTCATTTCGCGAACCCGATTTTATTTCTCTTTATTTGAAGTCGACGAATTTGGCAGCAAAACAAATTTGAGTCATCGTATTTGCTTATAATTTACACAAGCAAACATGCGGTTTGTCGGTAGTTGAATATTATGAGATTGGCTTCTTTTTACTGGGCTTTCATATATTTTTGTTTCACCAGCTAGATCGCCAATGCTGATAATGAAAGGGTACTAAAAGGGTTCGCTGGATGCAGGTCGCTTCCAACAGGTACTTATGGAAGTCTAAAAGGGAGGCTATGTTCAGCAGTGGACGTCTTATGGCTGAAAATGATGATATTAAACTTTAAATTGTATCACGCATATGTTCCTAAATGGGGTTGACATAGCACGAAAAAGTGACATACTTAGTTAAAATCAGTTTGATGAAAGAGGTGCAATTGTGACAGTTTGCTAGCCTGTCGCCTATGCGTACCTGAACCCTTTACGACATCCACGGAAGAAAATAGAGAGGTGTTGTTATAGCTCGACACCATACAGAAAATAATTTCTAGTAGAAAAAAAAATCTGTACCTACTTAGGTATTGACTTTTCGACCAAGCAGGAGGTATCAAAACAATTATTTCAAGGACCGTGTAATAATGTGATGATGGTGATGATGATCGGGTAGGATAGTCTAAGTAAAACCAGAGATAGTTGTGGAGTATGAGAACTCTAGAACACTCCAACTCTCTGTTTATTAATCAAACCTTAGCTTATATACATGAGGATTGTCGCTGACACAAGCAATATGCGTTTATGTAGCAGTAAACTATTGTGTTACTGCTAAACACTGAAAGTGGTCAATTGCCATACTACAACCGTAATTTCATTTCAAGTTGCATTAATTATTTTGGGTGCATTAACTTCGCTGTTCCCAACTTTGTTCGAAATTGAAAAGGCTATTTGAAGTCGGAGTTCACTTTTGAAATTCTAACTTTGGACTTTCCACGGTCTGTGTTTTGAATGCCTGCCGTACTATTTCAGGCTCCATTTAAATGCTGGAGTTTTTAAAATATTTTCATGAAAGGTCTAAAGAAATGAGTATTTTTGCCAGGTAAGTAATTAAAGGAAAACTAAACCTATATTTACTGCTGCTTCACCGGGAAAACACTTTTGACAGTAATGACAATGACATTTTTAAGTTTTAATTTAAAAACATGCATTCTCATGGTTTTGTAGCATTAGCTTTGAGATAGGTGTTTAAATATTTTAAATCGTTCGTAGTTAAGCTGAAAACTGAGGTCGGAATTCGAAAATTTGTAGCATTTAGAATTTATTCCGTCATTACATAGACATTTCGGAATTTTGAGGTGTTCCCCTGCAGAGTTAATATTTATATAATAATTATAAAAATATTTCGATAATATTTCCAAAAGAAGTAAGAAGATCACGCGAAATTTCATAGGAACCAAATTTCATGTGTGTTTGAGAAAAAACAATAGAAACAGTTGCCTCTTAGGACATCTTCGTATGGACAGCTGCAGAGAAAAGTAACCCCCTAGCAATGAAACATTGTATGGGCGCGGGGTTACTTTTCTCTGCAGCTGACTGTACGTAATTTTGAGTAGTACTTAATTCCAAACCCAACACCAAACAGGGGCATATACATAGGTAACAATAATAGAAATAGTACACAACTGAGTTTAGAATAAAACTGGTATTTAGGCCACGACCCCTACGGTCATCGCGGCACATGACGTTGTTAATAGCCTGCAAGCGTGAGAGCCCGGGAGGGCGTCATTAGGCGGAGGGCTTGGCTAATTGGGGCCTGGCTTGTGACAATGGGGCTAGGGTTAAGGGGCCTCGGAATACAAACATAATTCTGTAGTAGACTGCAGAAGCTATAGATAGCTTGTGAGGTCGGTTATTAAGTATCGTCGATGAAAATAAACTATTAGCTTGTTTATTTTTTTATGTGAAGCTGTGGTAGCCTAGCGGTTTGACCTGTGGCGTCACATTTAGAAGATCGTGGGTTCGAGTCCCAGGCACATAATTCAGAATTGTGTGCTATTTGAATGTGATATTTAGCACGAGTTAATCAGTAGCGGAAAACAGAGGAAGTTTGCAGAGACTTTGTTAATAGCCTGCAAGCGTGAGAGCTCGGGAGGGCGTCATTAGGCGGAGGGCTTGGCTAAATTGGGGCCTGGCTTGTGACGATGGGGCTAGGGTTAAGGGGCCTCGGAATACATATTCTGCAGTTGCTGTATCTTGCGGGGTTGGCTGTTATCGTCGATGAAAATAAACTATTACGCTTTTTCGGTTTGACCCATTTATTTTATAAGCTAGGCTGCCTAGCGGTAAGACGCGTAGCTTCTCATGTAGAGGACCGTGGGTTCGAGGCACAGGCTCGCAGTTCAGAATTATATGCAAAATAAACAGGTCTTGACAAGAGTTGCGTCTATTGTCTAACTAGAGATGTTAGAAAGTGACAGTCTATCCCGCGCGCGAAAAGAATCACGTGTGTTGCTGTGCTAAGCCTTCTGGGCATCCATGTCGTGGGCCTTCTTAAGAGAGACAACTAGAACTTAGAATGGAATAGCTGAATTCAAGACAAACGAAGGTGCAAGTAATAGCTAGTATAAAACAAATCCCAAAATGGACACAAAACGTGTGACACACAATCTCACCCGTATTGATTCGATTTGTCACCTAGACTAACCCTTGCAAACACCAGCTGTGTCCACCGGCGCAACCAGGGTAGTTTACAATACAAAATGTAAGTATCTAAATTCAATGCCATCACCTTGAAATTACCATAATACTGCAGTAAATAAAATCAGTATTCTGTCTCGAGTACAATAAAATTTACAGTTTCAAACGGAAACGATATGGAATTCCGTTACTAGTGTACACGCGAGTTCATAAATATATGAGCAATGCTTTCAAATACAATGTACAAGGAAACGTTTTTGTTCTTGTATAATTATCTGAGCAGATTCATCAACCAAACTTATTGTTGTGTCCGTACTCAGGATCTCCCTGCTGTCCAAGATTACAGAAACAACGAGTGCTTTCAATGTCGTGTATTACCGGTCTGACGTAGGTTTGTAATTCTGATAAACACTGGTTTAAAGCTACCCAAACATATGCACATACATTACACATAATACACAATGTCGCCTGTCATATTTATCTGGGTAAGCCTTTCTGTAATGTCTTCACAACTGAAAACTCATAAATATCTTTACAATTTTTTTTTCAAAATGATTTGATAATGACATAATTTAAATCCTTGGTAATGCTCACATGTATATGAAGTTGACTGTACAAAACTCCCATGCGTTGTCGAGTTTAGAATTACACCTTTATTATATAGGTAAAGGAAAGTTGTCATTCATTGGCTGAACAAGTGAACATCATTCTGTCACATTCACTTACTATTGATTACTATAAATTTGGCGTTTTTAAATATCTTGTTTTAACTTTGGCCTAAAAATAACAAAAAAATAAGAAATAATCATCCAACTTGATGTAGTAGTTTGGATGTTACACGCGTACATACAATTTCATGAATCGAAAAGAATTTCATAAAATATCAAGTTCTCAAAATATTTAATTGAATTGGAATTCATGTTCGAATGGAACCAAGCCGCAGTGCAAAATTTATTCCGACGAACCACCACAAATTATTAATTCGCGGACACGTTGATTATGCAAACTATTCCAATTTTACGCAAACAGTAATGTATTCCAACCAACTATTGGTTGAAAGTTGGCTTTGTAGTTTTGTAGAAATATTTATCGGCTGTGGTAGAAGGTTGAAATAGTAACTTTGTAATTCCGTGTACCATTACCACAACATTATGATAATATAAAGATCTGAAGGGTAAACCTTAGGCAAATTGCCAACACACCATAGTTCATCAGGAACTCAGAAGTACATCACCACCTAATGATTCATAAATAGTGAAGGAAGGTGTATAATGCTTCTCATCCAAACCTAGCAGGACAACTGACTGTCCCGGATCAGATAAGATGTCTTAAAAGGCGCAGAATCCTAGAATTGGATAAATTGACTATATACCTAGGTGTGTATAATATTTCAAGTACAGGAAAAATCAAAATGTACCTATACCCACCCTAATCTTCCGTTGTCGGTAAAAACGCCTAAAATAATTATCCCCAATTAGTCCGGGAAACGCCAGGAATCGTAAAAAGCAAATTAATTTCCAAACTTATAAACCAGGTGCTAATTAAGACCCGTAGCAGTTAAGTTTATAATTAAAAAACCGGAGGCAAATGTGATAAAAACCAAACGGCCCTTTATAGCAGAGATGTTTTCGATATGAAATTTCGGATACGGATATAGGAATCGTTATGATACCGGATCTGTAATTATTTCGGACTATCCGTTAGTTTCGGATAATTTCGGTTACGGATATTACATACATACATACAATCACGCCTGTATTCCCAAACGGGGTAGGCAGAGCACACAAAACGCTACATAGACAAAACAATGACTATTTCACGTTTTGTGGCCACTTTTAGCATAGGATATTACATTTTTATGGAATTCCAAAAGTGAAATACAAATAGGTAGGTAATATAATGTTTTTTGTCAGGAATCTCAATCAGTCAATAATTATACAGCTGCCGGCTTATGTGTCGGCAGCGGCCGGCCGATCAAAGCAACTTGTCATAACGTGTCTCAATTAGGCTCCTATCCGACACTATCCGAAACTTTTATTTCGGATTCGGTTACGGATACGTTTTCATATCGGATATCCGATAGTTTCGGTTACGGTTACGGAGCCTAACATCCCAGCTTTATAGCATCGATAAAGTGAGACGTGGGCAAAATGTCATAATGAAATTCCTAACGGATTCATAACCCGCGCACATTTGAATGAGACGTAAAGGCGAAACTCCATCTCATTACACTGGCTTTAATATGAAGCCTTTGAGTTTAAGCAGGGCTCTTTTATTAACCGACTTCAAAAAGGAGGAGGTTCTCAATTCGACCTAATTTTTTTTTTTTTTTGTGTGTATGTTACTCGATAACTCGAAAACCCGTGGACCGATTTTCAAAATTTTTTTTTTAATCGAAAGGGTATAACTCGAAATTGGTCCCATTGGCACGAAACCAGGATCTGATGATGGAATCTTAGAGAAATCGAGGGAACTCTTCAAATTTTATATGGAGATGTACGGCGTTTTCGGTAATTTGTTGATGAAGTTAAGATTTTACATTCAGTAAACAGAATACTTTTAAAATATTGCTAATTTGAAGTCGGTTTTTTTTTGTTTAAAATTATTCATCTAATATACCGCAATCGGCTAGTCTTAAGCGTCTCACTGACTAAGCAGATACGTAATATAACTTATTTGCGTCTAAGGCCCTGCGCAGACGACAGACTATCCGTGGCGGACTTTTTAGAAAATAGAACCTATGGAATTATAATAATATTAATAATATTATAATATAATAATAATTAATAATTCACGCAGACTTTTTGTGCGCTGCAGACTCCGTAGCACAAAAAGTCTGTCTTCTGTTCTGTCTGTCGTCTGCGCTGGGCCTAAATGCTATGTTATGTCCGTGCCAACTGATAATTGACGGTAAAATATGAGATATCTGCGCTATGTGTGTTAGCTCATTGAATTGTATAGGGATCGCTCCCTATTGACAGATATCCGTTCAGATACAGATATCTTATCATATCTGCTTAGTGTGTGATACTTGCTTTACGTTACATTCAGTATAATCATGTACTGTTTTAAATATGTCAAAACGATTGCTTTATCAATGACTAGGGACGTATCTAAATAAATAAAAACGGTCTATCTAAATAAATAAAAATGAATTTCTGTTCGTTAGTCTTGCTAAAACTCGTAAACGGTTTGGCCAATTTACCCGGTTTTAGTTTTAAAGTGTTTGTCGTAGTCCAGGGAAAGTTTGAACGGTGAGAAAAGGATGAATTTTGGTGCCCACAAGCATAAGTTTCAGTTTGCAGGTAACACTGATAACAGCGACAAGTTGCTAGCCTGTAGCTTAAAATATACCTTACATTACACTACTATCCTTAGTAACCTCTTACAATATCTACAGAAGAAATGGAGAGGTGTTATTCTAAACCCGAAACATCCCAGCCACTTTCAATTCATCACGTCATAATTATAGTGTCTGTAATAATAAGCAGTTTTCTTTACTTTAGTAATAAAGTCAGTAATTTATCAGACAAAGTAAAAGTATTTTCAGACGCCAGAATGGTCCATTAGATTCATCATTAGTTTTTTCATCCAACCTAAAGTACTTAAGGCGGAGTTTCAACTAAAAAGTGAATTGCGGTCTTTTAAGTTGCCAATGAAATACATTGTCATTTTTAATAAAACTTTTAGGGTGGACTATGTATTAAAAAATATCCACGATTTGTCGTAGAAAGTTTTGCTGTTGATATAATTTAGGGATTAGAGTAATTTATAATTTATGGTACCTACCTACTCTCTTAAAAAAAAACTCCTTAAAAAAAATCATTCTAAGTGACGTCCCATGTAGGCAAATTATTACATGAACAGGAAAATGTTGTCAACTATAGTAATAAATATTGTACTTCTAATTATGAGTAGGAACAATCATTAAACATTAATTCAATTTTAAAACAAATAGATATTAAAGCGACATTTTGTTTCAATCTATCGAATTTAAAACGATCGTCATTTCGAGAGCGTTAGACATAACAAAGCCGTTTAAGTAGTTCAAACTTTCCTAATACACACTTAAATAGAACTTCAACCGCAATTGCAGTCCAAGAAATATTAAAATGTCTTGATAAACGCGAAGTCTAATTCGTTTCAAAGCCAAAGCTTTAAAACTGACTTCGTTTAAAATGTAAATAGGAGTTTTGTAACTAGCCCTCGTCAACTTTGCATTTTAATCGTTGTAGAATTTACACGTAAAAGCTTGCAAATTTACTAAATGCGTTACTAAAATTTTAATAGTATATGATTTGAAAGTGGCATGTTGTTTCGAGCTTAAATTAAACCTTTTTTTTTCTTTTATGGATGTCGCAAGTGGCGACTAAAGGAATCCATACTTCCATACTAATATTATAAATGGGAAAGTGTGTTTGTTTGTTTGTTTGTTTGTCCGTCTTTCACGACTAACCGGGGCGACTGACTGACGTGATTTTTTGGGAGGATATAGTTAAAAGGATGGAGAGTGACATAGGCTACTTTTTGTTTCTCCCCACTTCCCTAAAACACCTACTTCTTAACGCGAGCGGAGCCGCGGGAAAATGCTAGTGGGTTATATTTTAAGCAGCAGGCTAGCAACCTGTTACTATCGTAACCTTTTAAATTAAAACCTAAACTATGCTAGAAGTGGATACGAAACAAAAAAAGTCGTGGTTGTGTCTATGTAACGTTTCGAATTTAGAAACTCTGAAAATCAGGGGATATAAGCTTATTAAAAACTGAGTTGATAAAATTCCGATAGCCGCCATCCAGGCTTAACCGCTAGTTGCACAAAATCGAGGCCCATCGATCATAGCTGGCCCGCCCACTGGGGTGATTCAAGATTGCCAGAACTAAAATTCAAAACCCCTGTAACTACCTAACTTTTTTACGTCTCTCTTTTTGTCACGCCTTATTCACTGCGGGGTAGGCAGAGACCACAGAGCGCCATTCGCATCTATTCTGACATACTTCTCTCGCTTCGCTTCGTCATACACGCTCGACGGTTTCGGGTAGGTACTCCTAAATTTAGGCTTTTTTTAGTACTTCGCTGATCTGGTCAAAAAAAATACTGAAATGCTAAGGGGAGTTTATAGTTTTAACAACGTAAGCAATGCACGAAGAGCAGATGGCCGTTGGGGTTGAAAAGTGCTCGAATGGAGACCAGGGACCAGCAAGCGCAGCGTTAACGTCCACTAGAGTAGACTGAAGACAGTAAAAAGTTACTTAGACTGAACCATGACTATCTACGTTTCTTGATTAATTTTAGCATGTTTTTAGGTGTTCAGTTAGGTAAAAGAGATGTCATTATAATATCATTTCTTGGTAAGAAATAGACAGGTTATACTTACATAACCCGACTCCAATGTTTCCTAAATTATAAAATTTCATAAAAGGAACGTGGAACACAAAAAATGAAAATGGAACCACTAAAATCACAAAACAAAATAAAATCAGACATGCAGCTGTAGTTGCCTAACAATTTGAGCCTCTCATGGAGAGGGTCGTGTGTTCAAATTCCGGACTCGCACCTTTTGAGACCTACACACAGCGACGAAGTAATTCAATGCTGTATTTAAACTTTCCCATCCACACTGGTGCCGCGTGGGAACAAAAACTCTCATACTAAGCGGAGGCCTGTGCCCTGCAGTTGGAAATATTTAGGCTCAATTATTTATTTACAAAAGAAATAGGTAGTTTTCAATTCAAGTTAGGCTTCTCTTCATTTAATCGAAAATCTGTTCGATATACGTTTTTCAAAGACGCCCTCAACCAACTTGTCCTAACACTGCTCTTGTAAATTTTTACACAACATATTTTTATTAATTGTCTCCACTAGCCCAAAACACAGCATTTCTCGCTCTATTCTAATCGCCTTGCTCCCTTTCACACAACACCATATTTCCTATCTTCCCTCTGCTTACAGTTTCCTGACAATTACCGCAATTCCCGCAAATTTCCGGTAAAACCTGTCATCTGGCAACCCTTGAGAGAGATTACTGCGTGACCACGCGATTCGCGCACTTAAAGCTATCTCGGCCTGTTAAGGATCCTTAGGAGATAATGATAAGTGTTAGGAAAATCGAAAATTAATTGTTATTATTGAATGAAGACTTTGGTAGACAACTGTATTTAGTTTTCATCTTAATGCCAGGTTGAAGTAAAGCTTGAACACGCCAAAACGTGGGCACACATAAGTACTTTTTTTTTTTAATTCACACAGTATAGGAACTATTTAGTGCTGTAAATATAAAGTCCTTTATATGATAAACAAAAAATATCTTGAGAGCGTATCACTTCATTCAGTCGTTTTCACGATGGCGAGGTCTGAATATCAGCAGCGTGAAATTATTTTGCTCAACCATACGCAAAAACCCAATTTAAGTTATAGAGCACTAGCAAAATTATTAAAATACCCACAATCCACCGTCTGTTCGGTTTTAAAAAAGTTCCGAGAACGCTTGACCTTGAATTGGGGGTCCTGTAGTAGAGGAAAGCAAGGAGTAAAGGACAAAAAAAAAGAAGCCCGTGTCTTGCTGCTTTTTACATAGAATCCCAAGCTATAATCACGCGATGTCGCAAAAAAGGTACAAATGTCGCAGTCCTATGTGCAAAAAGTCAAGTCAAGAGCTGATTTAAAGTCGTACAAGGGTCAAGCTGCACCAAATCGTGATGCTAAGCAGAATTTATCTGCAAAACGAAGAGCACGAAAACTTTACAATGATTTGATGACAAAATTTGAATGCGTTGTATTGGATGATGAAACGTATATAAAAGCTGACTTTAAACAGATACCGGGCCAAGAATTTTATACTTCTAAGAGCCGTAGAGATACCCCAGAAGATTGTAAGGTAAAAAAGAGATCGAAGTTTCCAAAAAAAATCCTGGTATGGCAAGCTATTTGTAGCTGTGGCAAACGAAGTCGTTCATTTATCACAACAGGCACAGTAAACGGTGAAATCTACAAAAAAGAATGTTTGCAAAAGCGTCTTTTACCCTTTTTACGCAACCACAGTTCACAACCATTGTTTTGGCCTGATCTTGCGAGCTGTCACTACTCTAAAGCGGTGATGGAATGGTATGACCAGAATGCTGTTGCTGTGGTACCCAAAAAGTGCAATCCTCCGAATTGTCTTGAACTGAGGCCGATCGAAGAATATTGGTGCATAATGAAAGGGATTTTGAAAAAGAAACGTGGACACCCTAAATCGGCAGCAGAGTTGCAAAAAATGTGGACTTGGGCTTGCAAAAAATATCCCGACAGTGCGGTGCAGACCCTAATGAGCCGGATCCGACGTAAAGTACGCTCTATGGCGTAATCAACGGACAATTAAAAAAATATATATGTAAAAATGTACAATAATGTAGTAAGTAGGCAATTACAATAATAAAAAACTTGAATTATGGTTACATATTTTTTTATTTAATATTTTATGTGCCCACGTTTTGGCGTGTTCAAGCTTTATAGATCAATGATGGTAACAGGTTTCTAGCCAGTCGCCTACAATTATTATACGTAAAAAAATGTTTGAGTCTCCTTAACAACATCCACGGAAGAAATGGAAAGATGTTAATTATAATATTCTTAATCTGGCACCACATGGAACTAATTATCCATGTATCTCGCTGTGTTGCACTGCAATTAAAACCCGACCAAGCTAATTTAAACACTCTTCTTTTTCTGTTAACAGATGAAAAGAACAATACCTTTTACGCTTACTACGCTTTCTATCACTGTAGCGCTTAATAGTTTGAACAGATAGGGTCACGACAGGCTACGTTGAGAAAATTGAGAGGAAAATAAAAAAAATCTCGTTGATATCACCACCATCCATGTCGAGAATCCCGCAAAAGCCGAGAAGGACAAACTCAGCAAGTACCTTGACTTGTCTTGGCTCACGAGGTGACTGCCATGCGGTATGTGAACTCAAAAAATTTACCGATGGTCATTTCAGTTAATGGTCTCATAGCGAAGAGTCTCGACCAATATTTCGGACCCTCGCTAGACGATTTGGCTCAAGGGTCTGATACAAAAGGCGTTGGTCCTTGATACGGCGCGCATCGCCAGGAGGTTCCTCAGTCTGCAGCCCGAACCATCGGTAGCTTGCTCCGCTACCGATGGCACCCTAGGTTATGTTTTATAATATATTCTACTATTTTTATTACTTTGATTTAAAAATTATACAATGCGTTAAGTGAAAATGAACATAGATAAATAATAACAAAGGAAATAGGGTTACGATTATATCACGGTCGTAAAGTCGCAAACCATTGATCAAATGGATCTCAAACACAATCAGAGGCGATTGCAGATGCGCAACTCAAACAGGGAAACAACCAGTCATTAATCTATTAATAAGATGAAAGGCACTGCCCAAATATTCTTGGTATTATGCCAGTAAGACTGCTAGGGTTGTCGCTCTTTATGCCGTGGAAATTATATTTAAAGGACTCAGGATCACGTGCTTAATGGTTAAAAATGGCGATTAAGGAAATAGTTAAAGGTATGCATAAGGTGACAGGCTAGCAACTTGTCACTATTATACCTGCCATTGCCTGCCTACTGCCTGCTACGCTAGGTACTGCCTGCTAGAAATGGCCACAAGACGTGAAAAAGTCCAAGTATTTTTTCCACGTTTCGTTTTGTGCTCGGCCTACCCCATTTGAGTATACAGGCATGATGTATGTATCTGGTGTCTGCGTGATAGATCGTTGCTAGGCCGGACGTGTTACTAAATAAAAATGGATATTATGAATAAATTTGGTATGGTTCTGCGTACATTCGATTCCGAAGTTTGTATCGCTCAAATATTTCAAGGTACACCCTCAGCACAGTCAAGCTCAAGTGGCTAGGGGCGGGCCGTCGAAGAACTGATGGCCCTTTCTGCAATAAAGTTCTCAAGTGGTGACGGTAATATCTTTCACATGGACTCGTGACCGGAAAGTTGCAAGAGGGCCGAAAATTTTAGTATTACTTCTTATGTATCTTTCGTAAAATATTCTGGTAGTTAGACAATCTTCATAACTATAATTATTTTTAATACCTCCGTGCTTCTTGATTACCTACGTAGAAATAATATAATACTACAAATATTCTTTGTCTTCATCCATGTCATAACAACCTACATTAAAAAACTTGTATCCTATAGTAGCATTATGATGTTTATCTTATAAATTTGATATTGAATACTTTAATATTTTGTTCTTACATTCAAATTTTGAATATCTTAAACAGTTGATGTTTGAAAGAGGAAAACAAATTATTTCATTTGGAGCACGCGGTCAGTTTTGCTGGCGGGCCGCTGCCATTATAGGTACATTGTAAAAAATGTTATCATTAAATTATTTTTGAAATTATTAAGATATAATGACGGTGAACTAGACTGTAATTAGTAGTATTTCTCACCTATGTTACGAATTAAAAACAATGCTCTAACATGATCCCTAACGCTCGCTAGTCCGAATTTAAGTGATTAGTGCTTTCAAAACCCAATTTCTTGTCTATATTATAGTTAGGAATTAAAATACTCCCCTAGTTCTCTATCAAATTTGGCCTTCGAGCTCATTTCACATACAAACCTCTTATATTAATACCTTTATATAACACGTACAATACCTACATTGCGGTATGTAGTTGTAACAGTAACATCCCGTTCCATTCTGTTACCGCATTTAGAAAAGCACATAGAGAGAGTACATGAAGAGATTGATGAATGTGGATAAAACGAAAGAAAAGAGAAAGTCTGGATCGTAGCAAATGAAACAAAGTAGCCTCTCCAATGCTACCATACACTACTTATGGAAGTTACTGAACTGACATAATTTCTTCTATGAAGTAGGATAATTTAATTAGTAACAAAGACACGAGCTGCGGTACATTCACGCCATATGATTTTTCCACAACTTTTAAAGGACATTTTGACTGTTTTTTTTTGTCGACACGTGACTTAAATTGCCCCATTTTATTTGCATGGGGGTTAGGAATATCTTTCGCTTCATAAAGGCATTCTGCGAGGCTGTGAGGCGCAAACATTTGCATAATTGACTGAAAGTTCCTGTACCCTTACATTATGAGGAGAAAAAGTTACAAAGTTTATTGGAAGTCTCGGAAATACTTTAGACGATTCCGTTATGAAAATTCTTCTGCCTATATTTTCTTTTCAATAGATTGTTACTTTGTGGAATGAATGCTTGAGTTTGGTTGCTTTGGTGCCAATTTGTCTTGGTAACTTTTACATAAGTTGGCACTTGACTTGGACATTCTGACTTGATGAAAGCTTTTATTTGCTTCAGAATTATTAACCGTGTGGTGTCGGGTTTAGAATAATACATCTCCTTTTCTTCCGTGGATGTTGTAAGAGCAGATTAAGGACATAGGTTATAGTATATTTTAGACGACAGGCTAGCAACATGTCAATATTACACCTGCTAACTTAAAACTTTAAAAATATGCCAGAAGTGGCAATAAAGCGATATAGTCAAATTTGTGTACTCTGCTACCCTATTTGTGAATACAGGCGTGATATACTTATGTATGTGCAATTAACAACTTTTTCTCGTCATTGTATGATTGAGTGTCTTGTAAACTAATAAATTTACCAAAACTCAAAAATAATCACGTAGCACTATAAATCTAAAAAGTATCTGCGAATAAAAAACCTACTTCCATATTTTACGTTATAACTATCACAATTTGTCCTAAATTTAATTTATCGAAAGTATTTTGTCCAAGGTTTTTATAACAGCACGCCACATGGCTAAACCGTTTTGTTAAGAATTTTCACACAACTTTTCAGCGCTGTGCTTTGTAATTTACGAAAGAGGATAAGAGGCTTTCATCTTCGTCCGTATTCTTCCACTACCTACAAAATTTATTTTATGAAATGAAATTGTTATTTTGTGAGAGAACATTTTTTCTAAGTTACATACTTAATTACATTTTAAAACTATCGTATCTATTAATTACATAATTCGGCGGCGCCTCATTTTATAACTGTTATTATCACCTGTCTTACTATGACATAAGGTTGCAACTGCCAAGAATTGGGTCAGTGTCGAGCATAGGGACGTTTACCTTACTTAGTAACGGCTAAAATGGCGACAAATTCGAATTACATAAACAATTTGCTCATCGGCGTCACAGCGGGCGCCGCCATACTCGCCGCCTGCCGCAGCCCTGTTCCGATTTCAAATAATTAGTTTTCTACTTTCGGTCATCACCTGTTTAATAAAGTAAACGTTACAGTGCACCACAGCCGCCTTAGCACGACTGGGCGCGAGTAGAGATACGCGCGACATAGACTGTACCTGTCACTGTCTAACTAGAGACGTCAGAAAGTGATAGGTAGACTATGCCGCGCGCGGCGCGACTAGAGCGTGTTGCCGTGCTAAGCCTACAGGATACGTTTTAAGGTTTCGTACCCAAAGGGTATAAACGGAACCCTGTTACTGAGACTTCGCTGCCTGTCCGTCCGTCTATCACCAGGCTGTATCTCAAAAACGGAAGACATCTGATGATGTATTTCAATATTTTTTTAAAATTTTTAGTGAGAAAACCTTCGAGCGCTAGTGCAATTTTTTGTTTGTAGATAAAATATAATAACTCTGTTCCCAGCCAACCCTAGTCAGGGATAACCTTGCAAGCCGCGGCAGAGTAATTCCGTTTACAATGACGGTAGGTATTTCACAACAGATCTGCGCCGGGTTCATGTCGTTTACTGTTAAACTATTTATTTACGCGTTTAACGGCACGGTTTATGTTTAGTGCGCGTTTACAACTTGATAGGTACACCGTTTATGAATGCAGAGATACACAAATACTAGTTAGTATGTTGAAGATGAAACTGTTCTTAGAATCAAAGCGTTTCTTTGAGTGACTTTACCCCGACGAGTCCTTCCTCGAGTACATGATATACGATGCAGCTGCAATGTACCTACTTATAATCGAACCAAGTCCTAATCCAACATTCAATCTGTTTAAAACATACTCATACATACATATTCTCACGCCTGTATTCCCAAGAGGGGTAGGCAGAGCACATGAATTCAAAAATCCAGTGCCACGTTTAGCAATTTCAGGGTAACCAGATGGTTAAACGTGATATTGCAGTGACAGGTTGCTAGCCCATCGCCCACAATACACTAACCCTTTCCCAGAGTCGACTCTTACGACACCCACGGGAAGAAAGAGGGAGGTGCTATTCTAACCCGGCACTACACGGGGCACATTAAAACACTTTAAACATTTTTATAGTAACTAGCAGAGGATATCAGTATTACATTTTCGTGACAACCATTATACTAGCGGGGTCTGTGAAACTGTTCTGTAAAACCAAAAATAAGCCTTTACACTTTTTAATACAAAAAAAGACTTTCAATAACAAAAAACACGTCCAACAATGTAGCAAAATTGCACCATTTAACTCCCTTAAACAATTAATTTAAAACCAACTTCGCCTTTTATCTACAAAACCAGTGTAACCCAATTTTCTACAAGCTCTTTAAAAGTGCCAGTTTACGCCGCCAGGGTGTCCACCGTATCTTCCAGCGGCGGACTCTTCCACCTAATTACACCCATACGCGACGTGGTTAGGGATCCACGGTAGGACATTCTATAAGAATAACCTTTTAGCTGGTATAAAGTAATAAATGAAATTAAACGAAATGACATAAAAAAAATATTTGAGGCACTAGTCTCATTATTGTGTCAGTATACATATCACACGACATAATTAATTTAATAATAGTTAACTTATACTGTGGTAAGTAATTTACTTTTTTTTTTGTAACATTTATTTAATACCTTAACATAACTTCCTTAGTCGCCTCTTACGACATCCACGAAAGAAATAGAGAAGTGTTATTTTATTTCAAACCCGACACCTCACGGACAACCTATCTTATCATACCTAGTAACCTGTCACTATTATACCTGCCAACCTAAAATCTAAAAAAATACGTTCACATTTTTTTTTTTAATTTCCTCGTTTATTTTTATTTTTTTAAAACCCTTCAAAGCAACTTTTCAAAACGGACTTGACCAGTTTTTCCAAACGTGAGGCCAGCCTCGTAAACACACGTAAATGTCACCGGTTACCGTATAGAGAATTACACGGCTCATAAAAAACGTTCCCACGTTAGAAAATAAATGAGCCGAGTTTTGTTAAGCGCTATAATTGTAACGTCAAAAAGCAGTTAGCTTTGTAGAAGAGTTTGTCTAGAAGGGAAGAGTTCGTCGCGAAATACGCGCGTAAAACGCGTACGTTGCGCCAGAATCTCGACGTGCGCTTGATTAGGCTAAGTGCGCACCACGATTTTTTTGTTGTGCGATAATTATGTCGCAGAAATGCAACGTAAGAGTGTATGTTAATGAGCGCATTTACGATAAAAAATCATCAAGTAAGCGCTATTAGCGCGTATTGCGCACGAGGCGAAATGCACTATTGTGCCTACTCAACGCGCGAGACGCTGAAGAGAATCAAACAGTCTATTTTTAATCACGACTATTTTTTATATATAATTTAAACAAAAAAAACCGACTTCAAATTAGCAATATTTTAAAAGTGTTCTGTTTACTGAATGTAAAATCTTGACTTCATCAACAAATTACCGAAAACGCCGTACATCTCCATATAAAATTTGAAGAGTTCCCTCGATTTCTCCAAGATTCCATCATCAGATCCTGGTTTCGTGCCAATGGGACCAATTCCGAGTTATACCCTTTCGTTAAAAAAAAATATTTGAAAATCGGTCCACGGGTTTTCGAGATATCGAGTAACATACACACAAAAAAAAAAAAAAATTAGGTCGAATTGAGAACCTCCTCCTTTTTGAAGTCGGTTAAAAATTGTGTTTAAACTGTAACGGGTAAGTGGATGGAATATAACTGCAAAGTTTGATTTCAGACAAACAAACTAATAAACATCAGGACACGCGAAATCAAATTAAAGTCCTAAAAAAAACTTGTTAAAGTACCTTATAGGAACCTATTTGTAAAAATACCAGTGTACAATTTTGAATTATACGGACAGACAGCGTAATCTCAGGAATACTTAGAGATAAAATGAGGAGAGTTTTAACAAAAGCAACTTTAATGTGTACTTGTTAGACGGCTCAAAGGAAGGCGGGTCACAACAGATAATTTTCCACATTCTCCCTTCACTTTCCATAAGAATCTCATCTGTCAGCGAGAAAAACAAGAATTTAATTCTCGTGAACATAAACTTAGAACAAATTGTGTTGTCAACGTACCTACTAGTACCTATGTATCTAGAGATTGTTGTTGGAATTGATATGCTTGGTTTTATTAGCATTTTAAAAAAGCCAGACGTGTCGCCTTAATACTCGATACCAAATCGATTACTTTATCCGAAAACAAATACAATTTTGTATCAAGAAACTGCTTTCCAATGGCCGTAAATGTTTTTGATACATTGCCAAAAGAGTCATTGGAGTTACCACAAAATGAATTTAAACGTATACTGCATCAATGGCTTTAAGAGAACATATTCTGTGCAAGAATATAAAATAATCTGAAGGAAATAATTGAAATTGATAATTATTTATTATGAAAATTGCATGCTTTCACCGAAATCCCCCGTGGTGTCGGGTTTAGAATATCACAAACACCTCTTTTATCTGTTTTTATGGACCTGAAACTATGTTGAAAATAGTTACGCTACGTAAAATGGTTATGGTTTGTCTTCGTAACGTTTCATTAGTTTGGCTTACCTTATTTGGGAATACAGATATCCTTACTTCCTTACTAATATTATAAATTGGAAAGTGAGTTTGTTTGTTTGTTTGTTCCGCTTTCACGCCGTAACTACTGAACCGATTGCCTTGAGATTTTGCAGACGTAAAGATAGAACTCCGGATTAAATAAGAGGGTACTTTTTATTCCGAAAAAAATTGATGTTCCTGAGGGAATGTTCGCTTTATACCGCAATATAACCGAATTCTACGCGGGCGAAGCCGCGGGCGGAAAGCTAGTGATTGTATACATATGAATGTAGGTATTAAGTCACAGCGCGTACCAAACTCCTAGGAAAACTAGTAACGTTCCCATGGCTGTTTTACACGATAACCCAACATCCACTGACATATTGTTACGAACACAAAACTAAACATAAACATTACATTCCCAACTAGTTGCGACATCAAAAGACGTTGTCGCCAGCTAGCAGAAGGTTTGACAGTTGGAGATTACACGTCACTGTCACCGCCTCGACGGATAATGTTGTGCTAATCCGAAGCTAAACTTCGGAAGTGTCAGTAAAGTGAAGTTGTATTAATGTCGGCGGCCGATCGTAGAATCCGGCAGATCACGAAATTCCTAGGTGTATCACGAAACGCCGCTATTTCATGATATGCCGTAAAGTTGACCAGGCATATCACGATGTGCCTGATACACAATACGGCAGATCGATTAACGAAACGCATTCATCGATATTCCTAGCTTTATAGCGGGCACATCGTAAAATAGTTTGTTTCTTGGCCGCTGGCGGCGCTGCATATTGAACGATATGGCGGCGTTTCATAAAATGCCTAGGAATATCATGATCTGCCTAAACGTTCCTGCCGGGTGTTACTTAGCCAAATCGTGAAAAGTCGGCTTTTCGTGATTTGCATAGGAATTTCATGATCTGCCTAAACATCACTAGGCAAATCGAAAGGCAAATTTTATTGTATTGAAAAGGTTAATTTAATATTTGTTTCAGTATTTAATGATGACATATTTGATAGAAATATATTTTATATAGGCCTCGATCTCATTAATACTTAACTATGGAGTAAGTTTTATACCTAGGATAAACGTTGTTTGTCATTTTCTCACTACATCTATATCCTCTAGTAAAAAGTCTGATTATTATAAGAATGTTTTTAAAATATATTTAACTAGCTTTTGCCCGCGGCTCCGCTCGCGTAAAATTCGGGGTAGGTAGCACAGAAGAGATAGCACACATACCAATTTATAGCTTTCTACATTGAAAATTGCGGAATTTTCCACAAACTTCCACTCCTCACTTTAGGGAAATAGGGGGTTTTGAAGAGACAAAAAGTAGCTTATGACACTCTCCATGCCCTAATCTATCTCTACCTTAAAAAAACACGTCAATTTATCGCTTCTTTTAGCCGTGAAAGACGGACAAACAAACAAACACACTTTCACATTTATAATATTATAGTACGGATTAATAATAATTACATTACCGAAACGACTGTTATTTAATTTTAAGATACAAATAATTCAATTAAATAATTCACAATTTACATTTTTTTCTTCATTTACCTTATTCAATTTTGGACACCCTAATTTACTATACCCATAACGTTGAGTATTGAACGATATGGCGGCGTTTCATAAAATGCCTAGGAATATCATGATCTGCCTAAACGTCCCTGCCGGGTGTTACTTAGCCAAATCGTGAAAAGCCGGCTTTTCGTGATTTGCCTAGGAATTTCATGATCTGCCTAAACGTCACTAGGCAAATCGTTAAACGGTGAGCTTCGAACGATATGGCGGATGTCGTTCAGCCAAATTATGAAATGGCGGCGTTTCATGATATGCCTAGGAATTTCGTGATCTGCCGGATTCTGCGATCGGCCGCCGACATTAATACACTCCCGAGCAATGGCAACGGGTTGCTTTTCTTAGAAAGACACGTGGGATTTGTTCCGTTTAAATTGCTCGCGGGTGTACGGCGAGATTGCAGAGTTTAGGTCGGAGTTGTCGCGATTTTCAAGTGTTAGGTTGTGAACTAAGTTTCTTCAGAGCCTTGAATACAATACAATCGCTGTATCAACCGTGGTAAATAAAAGTGATAAAATAAATTACAAAATAAACCTAGAGTAGGGCAAGACACAATCTACCGATGGTTACAAATGTAGACTTAGGAACCTCCTGACGATGCGCGCCGTATCAAAAAGCACCGCGTTTTGAATCAGACCCTTGAGCCAACCGTCTAACGAGAGTCTAAAGAGTCTTCTAAGATAGCAGTCGAGACTCTTTGTTATGAGACAGTTTGCTGAGACGACTATTAATACTGTCATTACGTAGGAATTAACGAAATTTTCGTCTTTTTCGATCGATATCTCAATAACTATCCATGTAAAGCAAAAATGTTTTACGCATAAGTTATAGAGCACAAAAAGAGCTAAAAAAACTTCTTGACAGAATTATCGTATCTCGTCGGATAGCCGAGTTATTGTCAAAAAACCAATCTTAACCTTTTTTTCAAGATGGCGGAAAACCCACATAGGAAATCTTGGTCGACAATGTCAAGTTAAGCTTTTTTGGGCATTCCCTACATCATATCAAAAATTCAGCTTTCTCGGTTCATTTGCATTTCAAAATGTATATAATTCCTGTATTATATCGATATAATGATCGTCGCATCCACACCCCACATGGCGGTCACCACGTGACACAAGTCAAAGTACTTGCTGAGTTTGTCCTTCCCGGCCTTCACGATATTCTCGTCGTGGTTGATGGTGATGTCTACAAACACTGCCCGGTGCTGTGATCGGTCTATTATCACGATATCTGGCTTATTGGCAACAATAGTCCTGTCTATAATTAAAGATCAATCCCAGTAGAGTGTAGCACTATTCTCTAGAACTAGCGCCGGGGTGTATTTGTAATACTTCTACACGTATTTTTTGTGTGATACCAATGCTAGTATACTAATACGTGCTGTGTCTGTGTTTTCGGCATAGATTTAGCTATGGTATCGCGTTAGCAACGTCATTATTTTAATTCACATATAAATGTAAACAATAATCAATGGTCCCGAATAACAAATTTGCGTCAGCGACACTCGAAATTTATTTTCATCGAGATTAATTAAGTTACAAACAAATTATGGATATAATTGGCCGGAAATTGTGCGCGAAAATCCCCTTCACTTAGCGATATTAAGTTTTGAAAGTAATTTAATAAAAATTCAACTTCTTTAGACTCACAAGGGGGTGTCTTACATACATACATACATACATCACGCTGTATTTTCAAATAGGGTAGGCAGAGCACACGAAACGTTGCGCAGACAAAACCAAGACTATTTAGTTAACGTTTCGTGGCCACATCTAGCATTTTTTAAGATTTTAATTGGCAGGTATAACAGTGACAGGTTGCTGGCCTGTCGCCTAAACATATACCTCTTAACGTATTTCCTCAGTCGCTTCTTACGACATCCACGGAAGAAATGGAGAATGTTATTCTTAACCCAACACAACTTTTACAATTAAATATCGCTAGATGGTGAAAATGTGCCCGCCACCTGGTGGTCAAGCATGCAGAAGGAGATTCGCAAAGAAAACCTTAGCGCAGAAACAAGCCGAAACAGAGCCCTCTGGCGTAGACGTGTGAGGAGACCCGACCCCAGCTAAACTGGGAAAAGGGTTGGACAAAGAAGAGAGAGGTGAAAATGTGCATTCTACTATCGTAACTGGGTACTTACAGTTAACTGCCAGTTCGTTTGGATAGCAGCTAAAATGCAGTTTATCCTATTCAAATAAACTTCAACGGCAAAATAAATAGAGCCGTCGGTTTAAAACGGCAACACGCGCAAATCCATTTTGGTTACACCCTGTATGCATGTGTTTCGTGCGGTGTTGAGTTTAAAATAACATCTCTCCATTTCTTTCGTAGATTTCGTATGAGGTGACTAAGGAAAGAAGTTAAGTATGTTTAGGCGACAGGCTAGCAACCTAATTACTATTATACCTTCTAACTTAAAACCTAAAAAAAAAGATGCTACAAGTGGCCACGGACCATGAATTAGCCATGGTTTCGTCTACACAGTGTTTTGAATGCTCTGCCCACCACACTTCTTGGGAATACACGCGTGATGCATTGAAATAAACGGATCTACTCACGATTTCATATCGAGATTAGCTCGACATGTGTGAGTAGTAGTGAATCACACGGTAGTTTTAAGTAAGTAAGTAAAAACTCTTTATTGTACAAAAAATAAATAAAAGACTACAGATTGGTAAAAAAAAATAACACAAAGTACAAAGGCGGACTTATCCCAAAAGGTATCTCTTCCAGTCAACCCTTGAGAGTTTTATGTTTAAAACAGGCGTGATGTATGTACCATCGCGAACCGGGATTGTTGAGCCACTTACCTATGTTTGTTACTTGGTCGTGTAATACTAATCCAATAGCTGACATCTAGTCTGTCACATCGGTCATTGATTACACGTCTAAATTGCGAACAGTGGCAAGTGGCTCAACAATTCCGGTTCGTAAGGGCGCTTGTGCACTACCATGAATTTTCCGGCCCGGCTTTTTACTTGAGTTCTCGTCTCGCTTGCTCTTCCATTAAATAGTATTGACGTGAGCGGGACGGCGCGACAGACAGTATAAACCCGGACGGCCGGACCTTAAAATTCATGGTAGTGCACAAGCGGCTTAACTGTATGTAGATATTAGCCAGGGAAAACCCCGCCGACTGAACCCTGTTTTATAACTGGCGGCCTATTAAAACTTTTACGGTGAATTAGCTAGCGAGTTAAAAACGCTGCCGTTTGAAGTTTATTCGCTAAAGCTACCTCGGCCGGCTGGAGTGTGTGATTCGTAAATTTTACGTTTTTGAAATAACTATGTAATGAGTCTTTCTGGGTTACAGGTTTTATTTCCAGTGTTTTGACAAAGTAAAATTTTTCGAGGGAATAATTATGTAAAACTAGGAATTGTTAAATCGGTGAATTCAACTTTGTACACCTGCTTAGATGATTTGATTTGATTTGAAGTTTACAAGCCAAATCTAAACGGTATTATAGAAATAGTTAGTGATCGGATTTTCGGTCACAAAATAAGAACATACGAAATAAAACTAGGAATTAATAACTCTCGATTAAAATTCTTAAACATTTGTCATTACAATTTACATCACACCTAAATTCCCAAATGGGGCAGGCAGTGCGCACGAAACGTGACATAGACAAAACCATGATTATGACTATTTCACGCTTCGCAGCCACTTCTAGCATAATTTTAGGTTTGAAAACAGATGGAAGAGGTAGTACATCAGTGACAGGTTGCTAGCTTGTCGCCTAAAGCATACCTAAACCTATTTCCTTAGCTCTTACGACATCCACGGAAGAAATGGACAAGTTTTATTCTTTCTCGAATTAAGTATGTAATTTTTCGTGTGCTTTGCTTACCTCATTTGAGAATAGAGATGTACTGTATATATTATTATGTAAAGATGGAAACATTTCAAAGAATATAATTTCGCCTATGAATCTTGCCCTGTTATAAAAGCCGGTACAATATTGTCTCGAGGGGCACTTAGGGGCTAACCCGGTTAATGAACGCAATTGTAGCAGCCACCTTTTTACGCCCGGCAATTTGCACAAGAGGCAACCCTTCTACTGAAGCCTTTATTTTTTTAACGTAATTTTTGAAGGAAACATCAACAAGCGGCCGGCCCTGAGCCAGTATTTTCGGTGTCTGAACAAAGTAGCCGAAGTTGAATTCGATCAATCGGTATTTATCTAAATCTTCTGTCGAAGCCGAAGCCGAAGAAGAGCCTTGAGAAATGGAATTATTATCATCTCAGATATTCAGAGATACGTAATTTTGTCTGCCTCACAATTTGTGTGTGTTTCTATCGCTTAATAAATTTCAAATTTATTTATGTTTACGCGGGACTTAATCACGGTTTTTTAATTACCTCTCGACGTATAAAAAAATACCGTGATTATGTCCCGCGTAAACATAAATATGTGTGAGAATCACGAAAGTTTAAAACAGTATAAATTTCAAATGTCTTCTTGTAAACTGAAGCCGAAGATTTAGCCGAATGCGGCCGAAGCCGAAACCGATGCCGAAGCATCGTTCGGTCATTAAAATTTTTACACACGCGGTGTAAATATTTGAACTAAAATTTCTTCAGTTCCCTCTTACGACATCCACTAAAGAAATGGAAAGGTGTTATTCTAATCCCAACACCACACGGGACAATTTTTTATTGTTGAAATATAGACATCTCTTTCCTGAAACTGTGTATATAGATTTAAAATCGATGTACAACCACACGATCGGAATCAGACAAAAAAATACTTAGTCGTTGGCCACAAACAATGATAATAAAAACACAAAAAATCAAAGAGCAGTCAACAAAGTTTCACAAAAGATCAGAAAATGCTCAGGGCGAAATAAGAAACATAAAATGGCAAATTGGTACGAAGTACGAAGTATTGTTAGCTCGCAAAGGGCTGGGAAACAGGTACCGCAAAACGGGGTGAGAAGGGACGGTGTAGTGTGTGCTGCGCCACACACACTCCCACTATTGTACCTATAAATAAGGCTTGCATATTATAATATAGAGGGAGTATTAACGCATCACTTATAGTTTCACTACAACGGCGGGGAACGACGAATAAAAGTGTTTTGGTTACGTGTCTCTGATTCAGGTGAGTAAAGGAAAAGGGTTTAGGTATACTTTGGGCGATGGTCTAGCAACATGACACTATTACACCTCTTTCGTATATTTTTAACCTAAAATTTTGCTAGAATGGCTACGAAACGTAGAATACTTACATATGGCGTTAACACTTGTGGCAATACACGCGTGATTGTACGCATGTTTGTTAAATTATAAAAATAAAGAGAAGCCATCACCATCTTTAATAGTTAATGTAGGTAGGTAAGTTTTTATTGCCACTAAAAAATAAAGAATGACTTTCAATTTCATCCCGACTCACTCTATTTTACGATTTTCGGATAAAAAATCTAATTACGATGAAAGTATTTTGTATGAAAAGGCTCGGTGGCTCAATAGATGAGCAATCAGCCTTAAAATTTTTCATAAGTGATAAAATACCGCGGCCGCATTCCGAATTCCTATTGCTTTACACTCTGCTCAAGTGATTGAGGTGAATTTTTATAATTTACTTTTCTCCTTAACTGTACATCAGATTTTTTTCAGGAACATTTTTCGTGTAAATTAAAACTAAAAGTAAGTAGCATTCCAATAAAAATATTATTATAATTAGTTAACACAACATCACGCTTGTGTTCTAAAGAGGGGCAATCTTAGACGAAAATCTCAATCAAAATTTTTCCAAACAAGGAATCAATATCAATCTGAATCCGTATCTTTTTAATCATTTTTTGCATTCCCTAACGTTTTAAGTCATACTGATCATTTTTCCTAACACTCATACCTAAATGCCATATTTTTAGTTTTCCAATGCATTTCATTTCAAGAACGGTTCTTTTAAAGCTCCGCTCGCTTCGCTCGCTCCAACCAACTTTGATTTCAGTAACATGAAAAAACCGGCCAAGTGATGTGTGGACATAGAATTCACGACTTAGAAAACCCAAAATGTTTGTTTGATCGGCCACTAGCCCAGCTACTAAGCTGAGGAGGCAAACTAATCACGTTTGATCTTTCCTACTACAGTTATCCGTACCAATATATAAATGTGAAAGTGTGCTTGTTTGTTTGTTTGTTTGTCCGTCTTTCACGGCTAAACGGAGCGATGGATTGACGTGATTCTTTAGGAAGAGATAGTTTAGGGCATGGAGAGTGACATAAGCTACATTTTATCTCTTCAAAACCCCCCATTTCCCTAAAGTGAGGAGTGGAAGTTATCAATATAGAAAGCTATAAAATTGGTATGTGTGTAAAATAAAAATCTGATACCTACATATATTGCCCAGTCTTTAATACTCCGGCTCTTAGTCAACCGCGTAGCATTGCGTCAAACAAATGAAGGTGCAGACGAGCAGACTAATGGAGCTTGCGTACGAGCCGTAAGGTAGTAAAACACAGGGCGCAATGACCTAAAAAGCGATTAAACATTTATCTCCACAAGGTCAACTATGAAAAATTTCACGAAACATTTTACACGGGTTTTCAGAGGCGTATACCCACTGTTTTAATGTTTACGGACAATTCCGGCCACGCTGTATAAGTGAAAAACGTCGCACATATTTCGAGCGAGTGGAAAACATTCGGTCCTTAATTCCATCCCTGGTCACGTCGGGGCCCTTGCTGCCTTTTGAGGCGCCCGAGTGGACCCGCCGTGCCACTCTATTTCTATCGTACAAGTCACGAGATATGGACATGTCGCCACAAGATCCGACAGTAAAAAGTAAGCAAGTTAGTAAACACAATCGCACAAAACAACACAAAAAAATACAAATAATGGTGAAGTACGAGGGCGGACTGTTCGAACCTTAAATTCTCACGTTAGCATTTTATTTCAAGGAAACATACTTCCTTTTTAAAATGAAGTTACACTGCATTCACAGATTCTTTAAAACTAGCTTGGTACGCCCGGGACTCAAATCTACTAAAACATTTAATTTTTTTAACACCACAATGAGTGTTTTTTAGAAATTTTAACCCTACCGAAAAAAATAAAAATAAAAAATTTTAAACAAAAAAAAACCGACTTCAAATTAGCAATATTTTGAAAGTATTCTGTTTACTGAATGTAAAATCTTGACTTCATCAACAAATTACCGAAAACGCCGTATAAAATTAAAAATTAACCATATAAAATTTGAAGAGTTCCCTCGATTTCTCCAAGATTTCATCATCAGATCCTGGTTTCGTGCCAATGGGACCAATTTCGAGTTATACCCTTTCGATTAAAAAAAAAATTGATAATCGGTCCAAGGGTCTCCGAGATATCGAGTAACATACACACAAAAAAAAAAAATTAGGTCGAATTGAGAACCTCCTCCTATTTTTGAAGTCGATTAAAAAGCAAGTGCTTGTTTTATGTTATTTCAATTGGTTAGAGTTCAATTTGAAGCAAGCGCGTCTGTCAAACCTAGGAAGAGCAATGCGAGCCAATAAGGAATTCGGTTTGTGACTTAGACCCGTCAATCCATCCAATAATCCTATTGCGGTCTAATAAGCCGCGTTCTATATTCAAAAATCCTCGCCGACTGTCCGACGCGCCAACTTCATTGTGATGGCGGATTACTCTAAAAAAAACTAAATTATATAAGGCAAGGTAAAGTATAACTGATTTGTAACCAGTCCAACATTTTGTTCACTTACAAGTCATTATTTTATCATCATCTGCCTATATACGTCCCACTGCAGGGCACAAGCCTCCTCTCAGTATGAGAGGGCTTGGGCTATAGTTCCCACGCGGGCCCAGTGCGGATTGGGAACTTCATACACAACGTTAAATTACTTCGTCGCTGTGTGTAGGTTTCCTTACTACGTTTTCCTTCACCGAATAGCTCGTGATAAATATCGTGGAATGGGCATGGCTTGTCTATGTAATATTTAAGTAATATTTAATGTGCTCTGCCTACCCCATTTGAGAATACAAGCGTATGAAGACCGGCACGTGCTTTCAAACGCGGACGCGTCACCGCTCTCTTCGCGCGACAGCTCGTACTCGACGAGACTACCGGCGCGCAACTACCCTCGTTACTATCATCATTGTAAATGACTAACATTTACATTGTTATCTCGATTTAAGGTTAGCTTTTCTTAAGACTAGTTTTACTTACGTAAGTAAGGACGCAGCTATTTGCTCAAAAGAGAGGTGAGCATTGCTATCTCATTCTAACTTATAGCTGTGTAACTTACGTAAGTAAAACTTACAAGTGTAGAGCTGGCCTAATACGTGCATGAGTTATCGTAATTTTTATTGCGAGTGAGTCTCACGGTAGTTTAATGTTCAAAGTATGCGGATCTGCTTTGAATTTTGCCTCGTATTGTGTTCTCGCGAATTATGGAGTGCAAATATAACTTACGTGCAAAGGGCTTGTATACGCAGATGTTGTTTGCGGGCCTGAGCAAATACGAGGCAAAGATTACGTATGCATTGACGCGTTGGTATGATTCGACTTTTGACAAATTTATTTTCGCGTTTTGATACAGGCGTATCAAAGATCAGAGTGCGGAGGATATTCTCACGCCTGTATTCCTAAGAGGATTAGGCAGAGCATGTGAATTCAAAAATCCAGTGCCACGTTCAGCAAATTCAGGGTAACCAGATGGTTAAACGTGACATTGCAGTGACAGTCGACGTCTAACGTCACCCACGGGAAGAAAGGGGGAGGTTCTATTCTAACCCGGCACCACATGGGTTGCGAAGGAACTATATTTAAGTAATTGAGTTACTCACAAATGTCACGCCTTTTGCCAAATGTGCAGAGCTTCAGCACAGTTGTCGGTTTAGTAAAAAATGCCAGAAGTGGCCCCGAAAGTGAAATAGTCATGGTTTTGTCTGAACGTGAAAAAGTCTGCGTGGATCGTATGTATTGTGCGCCGGACTTTTTGCTCGTCGCACTGCTCAAAATTCCATAGGTTCCATTTCCACACACTAAAAAGTCCGTCGCAGATAGTCTGTCGTCTGCGCAGGGTCTATGAGCAAGCATGCGCCAAGCTCCAAACGAGAACAACTCGCATCCGTTGAATTCCACTGTCACACGTGATACGACGCTTTCATTAATTTTCCTGCGTATTCTATACTCAACCTTATCTCGTAGGCATACTACTACATTTCAATTGTCTCTTGATATGTTACGTAGGACACTTTAGATTCAACTTTCTCTAACAGATAGCCTGCAGCGAAATACGACGCAAAATGATTTCAGTTTAAGATGTTCAGTCCTTGTACGTCATAACATGTCGACTTTTAAGCTTTTTATAATGAGACCGTTGTAAAGTTAGGGTATAATGAACGGGTTATTTTGTGGCTGTACATACACACATACATACTTAAATCACACTATTCTTTCTCAAAAGGGCTCGACAAAGCACAGGAAACATATTTTTGGTTCTCAGTTAATAAATAAAATAAAAGAGGAATAATAGTGACAAGATAGCCTTTCACCTAAAGCATACCTAAAGAGTAAGAGTCGTAAGAGTCGTAAGAGTCGACTCTGGGAATGGGTTAGTGTATTGTGGGCGATAGGCTAGCAACCTGTAACTGCAATATCACGTTTAACCACCTGGTTACCCTGAAATTGCTAAACGTGGCACTGGATTTTTGAATTCATGTGCTCTGCCTACCCCACTTGGGAATACAGGCGTGAGAATGTGTATGTATGTATGCATACCTAAACCTATTTTCCTTCATCATCATCATCAACCTATTTACGTCCCACTGCAGGGCACAGGCCTCCTCTCAGTATGAGAGGGCTTAGGCTATAGTTCCCTTCCCACGCGGGCCCAGTGCGGATTGGGAACTTCACACACAACGTTGAATTACTTGGTCACTGTGTCTAGGTTTCCTCGATGTTTTCCTTCACCGAATAGCTCGTGATAAATATCAAATTCGATATCGCACATAAATTCCGAAAAAATCCTAGGGTGCGAGCCCGGGGTTTGAACCCACGACCCTCTGCTTGAGAGGCCACAGTTCGAACCGTTGGGCTACCACGGCTATTTTACTTAGTCGTCTCTTATTACATCCGCCAATAAAAGAGGTGTTGTTTAAAACGCGACCCAACACAGGAAACAAACAGCAATTTTGGCGTAATGTATTTTATTGTAAATAATTAACAGTGAATACAATTCCCAGGGCCTTCCATTTCGTTCATCGAGTAAATGGAATGAACGTCTTATTTTCTCTCGATTCGTTATCGATGTTCACTAAATAACACCTGTCTCAATAAGGGCCGGATAGTAGTTCTGTGTTTAACTTAACGAAATTTCTTCCAAGAAATACAAAGGTCCGGAAAACAAAGCGTTGGAACGGTTCAAATTAGGCGAAAATAACTTGATTTCGTTGGAGTTTCTTTTTGGGAAAGTTTTTTTTTTATTTGGTGCCCAGTGGGGAAACGTTTTTCCGTTTACTTCCTCGTCTCTGTTTTTAAAAATAAAGAAAATCGTAAACAGAATAATGTCAAATTGAACACGTATATATTTTTGTTATTTTATCGGTCTTGACCTGAAAAAATGTTCTTAAGTCATTTCACCATCTAATAAATCAGTTAGTTTCCGTTTCAAATGAAAAAAAAACCTTTTCATTATAATGTGTTGCCCTCCATCCCTCTTGCTCGTCGAGTACTGAATATACCTAAAAATTAATTACGTATGAACCCCTTCTACTTGCCGAGCGATCTGAACTCACCGCGCGACCTATAAAGTTTATAAAAAGATCGCAGGATATCAATTTATAGGTATGTTTCTCAAATCAACAACTTCAAAGATGTTAAAGAAAAATTCTGTCACATAACTTGCGCTTTGCTCAACTTTCTATGGCTAATAAATGAGCTTGAGCGACTAAAAGCAAAAGTTTGTGGTTACTTTGCTCAGTCAACTTCACCGGACTAGGTACATATTAGCCGTCATTGAGTATCACTTAGGTATAGTTAAATATATCACATTTATTTTGAACAGTTTTTTTGTTTCATTGTGTGGTTCATTTTTAAGGTATGGAGTTCTCATTTTATTATTCTGAAAAATTGGCTTACTGGTAGAAATTAGCCATCGAACGCAAAAAAATATATAAAAAGTCTCATTAATAGGGTCCCGTTTTCACCCTTTGGGTACGGAACTCTAAAAACTAGCCAAGTTAGATCTTAGGCTACAATATGTTGTGTTTAATGATAATATGTCATCGGGAATAAGTTCGCCTTTGTACATAAGACTGTTATTCTCTAATATTGTTCTATCCTCCTGCGACCCAACTTTAAAGAGGGTACTTCCGATAAAGACCCAGTGTCTTACTACTAGGACAAAATAAGTGAAGCACTGAAGGCCCAGAGCAAAAATTGTTCATATCTTGGTAACCACAACGAATATAGGTGTTATATTTTAAGGGTACTTCAATATAGTTTTAGGCTTGCCAGAAAGAGAAAAAAAACCTAAAAATATTTTGTTCTTTATTTATCACATTGGGTCGCTACGTATACTAGAAGGCACAGAGCCAGTCTTAGAAATGTCATAGAAAATGGAAATATAAACCCTTGAGATAGCTAAAAATCAATGAAATAATAATGTCAATGACATTACCGAATCTTAATTATCTGGTTTTAGTCATCATAATGGTGTCTATAATTAAGAACTTAAAAAAATAAAAAATGAACTAAAAACAATCTTCTTTAAAGTGACTGAAAAATAATATTTGGGACTAGTTCAGTCTCTTTTCATGGCCTTAATCATTAAATGCACCACTATAGTCTAGTAAAATCTCAAAAAGTGCAAAAAAATCTTGCAAATGCAAAACGATCTTACTCGTCTTTTTAGAAATTAGATTGTTAAAGTATCTCAAATACTTTAATATCTTTTAAATCTGTAACATAGGAACTGTGTCAACCCAATAACCTCGACCTAGAAGAAAAACGACGAAAAATATTTAAAATATGAGAAAAAAGGTCAGTTATAAATAAGAAAAAAATAAATAACAAACTCTATAAATGCCTAGCGTACTAGTATTAGTACGAAATAAATGTCACTAAAAAAACATACTGTTATTCACGAAATTACGATAAAATAATTGTGTTCACCCCAAATTCGGCCCTTTATCTTGAAAAAGAAACAAAATCTCGTTAATTTAACATAAAGATTTCATAGATTTATATAAGTTAAACTAACCACCTTTCGATTTACGCGCCATCGCCTCGACGTTTAATGACAGTAGACCTAAGTAAAACTTCCCCGCTCCTTGAAAGCAGTGCTGCCACAATGCCAAATATATCCAGAGACTAAACGTCAAGTAATACACGACGTAGCGTGTAATTCAAATGCGGTAGATGACGGGAAATATTTTGTTCTAATACTATCACAGTGGGCCATTGCTCCAAGTCTCTGTTAAAATACCCAAGAGGCTATGTAATTGTTTTATCTACACTAATATTATAAAGAGGAAAACTTTGTTTGTTTGTTTGTTTGTTTGGTTGTAATGAATAGGCTCAGTAACTATTGGACTGTTTTTAAAATATTTGGGTTTAGATATCTACATCTACACTAATATTATGAAGAGGAAAACTTTATTTGTTTGTAATGAATAGGCTCAGAAACCTACGACCCCAAAATCCGAAATTTACGCGAACGAAACTATAAAAATAAATTATATTTTATGTCGATATGAACAATGACATAAGCATTGAACTTGGCACAAATTTAATCTCACTTCTTGTCGTTGAAGTCTACTAACAAGCCATTATAATAATTATCGTCTTAATTAATATAGTACTTGGTTCTCCCTTTAAGTTTGTGTTTTTAGATATAGGTATTATCACAGCTGGTTACCCTGAAATTGCTAAACGTGGCACTGGATTTTTTTAATTCATGTGTTCTGCCTACCCCTCATGGGAACACAGGCGTGAGAATTATGTATGTATGTATGTTATCACAGCTGTATTCCTTGAGGAGGTAGACAGAACACAACGCTACATAGATGAACCTTTAACTATGTTACTTTCATAGCACCCTGTCGCACTATTGCGGCCACCCCAGTTGAAGTTCTAGTCGAGTGTATTGTAAACCAGCGCAATATTACAGATCCGACTCAATAGGGTGGAACTCGAGCGCAGAGATATTGGATACCTGCCCACTACTCCGTCGTATTGCCGCTGGAGTTAACAAGACAGTATTATTTGATTGTTTTCAAATTCAGAACATTGTCTGCAAATAAAAAAGTTCTTAAGAGGGCACACACATTTTTTACGAACGTAATATAAGATCAGGTGGGGGAAGAGAAATTCAGGGGCAGGGCAGGGGTAAGAGGCACCACAGACCATAACTCGTCGAGTTATGAGTGATTATGGTCTGTAGAGCCCTCTTATCCCTGCGTTTCTCTTCCCCCACCTGACCTTAGTGGTTTTGGACCAATGTTTAAAAAATCGTGAAATGTAAATTAACTCATATTTAGCCATGAAAAAAAATATGGTTAGACTAAACATATTCTGTAAATTTACAATAAAATTGTTTCATTTGTAATTACATTAAAATCAATGAGAAAAAAAATAAAGTAATGGTTCAACTTTCAAATTATGTAAAATGATATTTGAATAATAAAAACCAATAATTTGATTCATGTTAATCCGTTAATCCCCAGTAGACTATATTGTCTATCAGATAATAACAAGTTTATATCGTTTATGGTAAATTTTAATGGCAAATTTTCAAGTGAAAGACAGCTCTGACGCGTATTTTTGTGAAAACCCTTCAACAAATTGGCTAAGTAAAAGAAATCTGTGTTGCTAATAAAATATTTTTTTCCGTTAATCCCTAGAAAAAGAGTTTATTTATATGTTACAGTAGTTTTTCTTTAAAAACTTAAGGATTTATAGCTTTCTAAAGCATTGGAAAAACATCAAAATCACCGAATTTTGTGTGCACGCTCTTAAACGTTTACGAGCACAGAATACTGGCAGCATTGTCACTCTGAATGGCGGTACTAGTCCTCTAGGCAAAAAACGAGCCTGCCACCTAGTCCTCTATTATTGTACCCACAGTTTTTGGCTGCGATTCTGTACCCAATTCTTAGGCCCCTTGCCCCGAAGACCCCAAAGTTTATTTTGTATGTTCTGTTTGAGTTTTGTAACATTTTCGTGTTCAATGAAACATACTTATATTGCACTGTATCGTATGTATCCTGAGTCTATTTCAAGCACGGATTAGATAAAGAAGGTTGGATTGGCAATATGCGCAGGGCAGGCGCACCACGGGTATGATTGGATATTCATACTTTAAGAAACTCGCATTCATACTTGTTTAGTCGCTTGTTGTTTACATCGCAGTGCAGAACTGCGCTAAATTTCTTTGAAAATTCCGAATTGTAAGATTGTTACGAGTAGTTTAAATAGTCAGACGTCAAGTATCAAGCAACAAGTAGTTTATATTCACCGATAAGCATAAAACCTTTGTTTTATAGTATATTTTTCGAAGAAACCATTTCTAATTATGAAATGTTAAGTCGAAACAACAATTACGCCACGATACACAGAAAATATACATTGCTGTTGAAGTACGCAAAATATTTCGGGAGAAGAGACATTTGACGCGCAATGGATAACGAATCTTCAACTCGATCGCGGCCTATGCTCTTCGTGCCGGACTTGTGTTTGTAGTAAATTTTATGCGGGTAGTTCTCTCGCGTATACATTTTCGATGCAGTGTGCGAACCAATTGCAGCTCTTTATTCTACGTGTATTAGTGTGCGTAATTTATGTATCTATTATTATTGTTGATGTAGTGGAGATGTTTGGTGGGAGACAGGTGGCGACGTTGGTTTTCAAACAAAAGTGTGACCTTTGCCTATCCAACCTTCTTTATTCTGATCCGTGATTTCAAGTATCTAAAACAGCTTTCAAAGCGGTTGCTGCGGAGAAAACCTCAAACGGTGTCAGTATGCAGCTATTTGCAATGGCAATATATTTGAACCCTAGCATTGTACAGGCCTATAGTCGTCAAAGTTGTGGGCGTAATTGGAGAACAAATAGTAGGCTCGTTCGATGCTCAGAGGATTAGCATCGCCATTCAGTGTTGCAATGATGCCAGTCTTCTGGGCAACCTGCCACCAGGCAGCGACTTAGAGCAACTTTTTTGTTTATTAATGACCAAGTACCAGCAAGCGCAGCGTAGGACGTCCACCAACAAGATGGAGAGACTAAATAAGGGTCACTGGAAAAGGCTGGATGCAGCTCGCTTCCAACAGGTACTTATGGAAGTCTAAAGAGGAGGCCTGTGTTCAGCAGTGGACGTCTTATGATGAAGATGAATGATATCGATAAACTGCACCTGTAAATACGAGTAAACGAGAATTGCACAATGTTTTTTCGAATGACAGTTTCACTTTCAATCAGTCATAAACGCTGAGCGGAACATGATACCAAAAAGCCATCCATCATGGAATTTGAAAATACAAAAAGCGTAATCTCGCAGTTTTCACAAAAGAATACTTTGCTAACTTCAATAATATTATTCGGAACCTTTTGGCGCTGTCATCCCGCCGAAATCCCGACAAAGAAATTGCGTGAAACCGGGAAAAAAGTTTTATATATGGTTACGAATTGGGACACAATATTGTCAGATTGGCTGTAAACCTGCGCAGCCCTACTGGGACCTTCTCTTTGTTCAAAATCCTCACTTGTGTAAACGCGATCGAATCAAGCACGACAAAGAATATTACATTTTTAGGGGCGGATGTGACGGATTGATTCTTATGCACATGTTTTTTTAACAGACTGTTCATACAGACTGAAATAGCAAAAACCCATAGGAAATGAGATATTTACAAAAGAAGCTCAAAAAAACGATTTTTGTGACTTTTGACCTTGAAATTTAATAGTTGCAGACACCCTAGAATATGTAGGTTTTGAGACAACTTTTAGGGCCTCAATATGCAAGTATTTACAGAACTTCCAGCTGGGTATCTCGGATTCCGAGATTCTTACCTTAATTAACCTTACTTTATTAGGCTATAAGTCATTAACCGTCAAAAGACATCAACTTCGACTAAATTTAATGTTCCGGTAGCAAATGGATTATCAGTACACCGTAGAACATGGTCTGTTAGATGGATAAACCTTGTCCTAAACTTTCTGACATAGTCGTACTACATTATAATACTATTTATATATTATTTTGGGATGGACCCTTGTATCCAGTTCATATCGTATCGTCCATTAAACTAACCCATATAATTGACGTTAAGTTATATCGGTTTGGGAACGTTTCAGTTTATTATGCAGCATGCACGTAATACTATTATTGGCACCTAACAACCTATACGTACAGTCAAGGACTTTAATTGATGAGCCACCATGTAATCATTTCAAAGTAAGCGTCATAGTGACATCCCATTGATTATCAACGGAAATTGTAATGACTTTTTCTTGGAAAAGGTTCTACGGTGGCTCATGAATTAAAGTCCTTGACCGTACTACAGATAAAACGATCCATGCAGGTAATTTTTACATGGAATTTCAATAAAGTATCTACTTATATTATGTGTCCAGCATCGGAGAGACAAGAAAGGGGACAATGTACTTCAACGCGTTTTTTCAGCGACTTAGGGTCAAGCTGCGGGATGTTTTCGGACATTGTATCGTTCTAATCTGTGCTACCATTTTTGTCTAATTTAGGTAGGCAAAATACACGAAAGGGTACATACACAAAACTATACCAATACAATCTATATGTTATGGACCAAGTGATTAATGCGGGCATTATACATAATGCCCGGGCATTATTCATAATGCCCAGCTCTAGCGGGCAAAG
>BHDV01040563.1:198803-213926 GCA_005406045.1 Adoxophyes honmai | reverse complement strand
CTCGCTGCGCTCGCTCACGCAATTTTTTTAATTATTACTCTGCCCAAAACGTGATGGGCATTATGTATAATGCCCGGGCAATTTGATTATTTGAACATTTAATATCACATTGCCCGCTCATATTGGGCATTATTCATAATGCCCGGGCATTATGCATAGTGCCCAATTTATCACTTGGTCCATAACATTATAAATTTCACATTTTGCAGCTAATTTTTGCACATAATTTTAGGTTATTAGTATGGCGACATGTGGCTATCACGTAGCACGTCACCTATTATATACCTAATTTAACCTAATTCCGTAGTCACTTCTTAGAATATCCAATGAAGAAATGGATAAACGTGACTCTAAACTCGACACAACATACATAACAAAAAGTATAAACGGTCTAATTTTAATTTTCAATCTAATATTGTAAGTTTCTTCGGAAACGGAAATAGTTATGGATTTTTTTTAATAACATTTCGTGTGCTCTGCCTACCCCACTCGGGAACCCAGGCGTAAGGTTATATATGTTTGACTATTCGCAGTAAATCCTAGCAGAGTGACAACAGGAAATTGTGAAGCGAACGTCTCTGACGGCATCTGAGAGCACAATTTCATTACGATTATTGTACAAAACAAAATAAAATTAACCTAAAGAACAACACAACACAAATCAAAACTAAGTCTTAAACTAAAATGATTATAACTAAAAATTTTACTACAAATTGAAAACTTCCCCCAAGTCGCCGTCGCTGCTCATTGTGCCCAGAAGGCTGGCAGCGTTACCTCTCTGGACAGCAAGACTAATCCGCTGTCCAAAATAGTTACGATTAGATATTTAGTCGTAATAGGGAGAGAATGGATGAAAGAAGATTTTTTTAACAGATTTATTTGGAGAGTGGGGATATGTGCGCTGAAAGGGAAAAGCCTAGTCGGACGTTTCGTGGCCAAAATGAGAACTTTTTGAAAAAAGCAAAGTCAAAAGGACTTGGAATCGACGATGTATGGCGACACTGATGAATGATGAATGTGGATGGAGCTACAGAGGTACGTCAGGATCACACCCAACAAACAATTTAACCTTATAAAATTTACTCTATAAGGCTTACGCCCTCATAGTTGTTTTAAAAGAGCATTCATTATGGCAGTGTGACTTAAAGCGGCACACTATAAGAAGATTTGGCTAATACTACCTTAACTCTTATAATCTGGCTGGGTAGACGTTAATAAATCCAATTTACATGGCTACAATAAGAATTCAAAATGGAGTCTTCTTATAGAGGCTTCTTAGATTGCTTTTTAGCTATATAATAATATAAAAGCCATGTAAAGGCTTTGAATAGGGCCAATCATTCTTATAAAAGTTATTCAGAAGGTAACTATGACACTTTTCACCTCATAGAAGCATTTTATAAGACGTTTATAAGAGTTCAAAATGTCCTTTTCTTATAGAGGCCTTGTATATTGCTGTTTAGCCATATAATAATTGAAAGCCATGTAAAGGCTTTAAATATGGCCAATCATTCTTATAAAAGTAATTCAGAAGGTAACTATGACACTTTTTACCTCATAGAAGCATTTTATAAGGCGTTTATAAGAGTTAAAAAATATCCTCTTCTTATAGAGGCCTCTTATATTACTTTTTAGCGGTATAATATTTGTATAAGTCTTAAGCGATATAAGTCTTTTAATATGGCCAATCGTACTTATTAAAGTAATGCACAAGGTAACTAAAAGTCTTTCCGGCTTAAAGGAGCATATTAAAAGACGTTTATCCAACAAAAGGCATGCTATATGGCCTTGATAAGGCTTGAAGCAGTTCATTTCCTTTTATATAGTAATTATAAGAGTTTTATCCTTTTTATGGTTATGTAACAGTTTTTAACACAACAAAATTCGCCATTTTGGAAATTCTGAATTCATTACAAAGGTTATTAAAATACATGGAAATTATGGATTCAAAAGAGTGAAAAAAGTTTAAAAGGAGCGGGGGATATAGGAGAAAGGTAAAAAAGATTTATGAAAACATGGCTTCGCGCATTACACCCGTTGATGCTACATCTGTCATGCTACGAAATGATCAAGCAGATACCCAAGTATCAGGCAGTGGTTCCGTAGAAGATCATTTTATGGAACATGAACATGACAATGAACAGGACAGCCTTGCGGAAGAATATTTGTGTAGCGACAGTGATAGTGACACAACCGTATTTTTAAATAAAGAATTGAAAAAGATTGATCTTCAAAGTGACATCAGATACTGGGGAGTAAAATGTAATATTTTCCATATGGCCTCAAGTGATTTATTGAAAATATTTATTTATTATTATTAAACCTTTATTCGGACAAAGTATTAAAGACATAATTATACAGTATTACTAGTTAATAAATTAACAAATGTATTTTCTCTTTTATTCATATATTTCTTCTTTTTTCCATTTTTGTGTGTCCGTTTGCCAAGTGGCAAAGGCCTCCTCCAATCTTCTCCATTCTGGCCGTTCTTTGGCCATTGAAAATATTACATAGTGTAAAAATTAAAAAAAATTGAAAACATATAATCAATTCGCAAATTTGAAATTTTTCATTTGGTTTTACGAAACTATTAAACTAAATAAACGTAAACTGTTGCATACCGTCTCTTTTTTTGAGTAATTTGTTAACATCTGCTAATATCATTGCAAAATCTGTAAGCAGAATTCATAGTTATAAACTGTACGGGATTTCACTTATGAAAAACGGAACCTTAACATATGGAAAATGGCGGTAGCATAGGCAAAATTCGTTGCCATTATAAGCTTTTACTCTTATAGAAGCTTTGTAGAGGATTTGCAAATTGCTTGTGCTCTTATAATAGCATTGATTAAGTCATAATTGATGTATTAACCATATTTTTGGCATAAAACAACTCAAATTCAAGGGCGCGTTGATAACACAGCACATTGCGTACCACATTTCACAATGGGCTTGAATTCCCAGACAGTTTTCACTATAAACAAGCACATAATCACGTAAACCACATCAAAATGAATCAAATACTTACCTGTCACCTTTCATTATAATGGCTGACGTCTTCCTTTTTTTGCTAAACTGCTGCCAAAATAAGTTTGTATCAAAAACACTTCTTGCAGTCATGAACACACGGTTATAAGGGGTAACGGCTTATTGAGAGCCTTTTTCTGCTGCTATGAGTGTTACTCCCTTGTATTGGTCAACAATAAAACAAGTATAAGGAATATTGCACTTATTAACGGGGCCAATATGTCTCTCTGAAGTATATTGGCCTTTTAAGAGCATTCCGCAAGCCACTATAAGTGTATATTCCTTGTTGTTTGCCATAATAAAGCATTTATAAGAAAAAAAAGCTAACAACAAAGCCATTATAAGGAGCCTATAAGTTTGTTGGCCTTATAATTTGTGCCCAAACGCACCCTTATTAGCGATAATATGGCTCTTATAAGACTATTATTTTTGGCAATATAAGCCACTACAAGAGTAATTTTTGTTAGTTGGGCAGTAAGTTGAATAAAGTAGTATCTCTCTAGTAGGAAAATGGCGTGACGGTGTTATTTATCGAATATTTTGAATCGTTTAATCGGCAAAACAAAACCGTTTAAAAAGTCCTCTGAAATAAATCCAAGTTGCAACTTTGCCCGGGCAGAAAATGTATTCTCTTAACACTGGAGCCCAGGGGACTGAAGTTTGTCCTCAGTTAGAGCTGGATGCCCCGGGGATGGACCCCGTAAACCGCAGCTATAAGACAAGATACGATTTATGTACGATACAATTACAGCACCATTCATTTTCTATACAGGCTTTTTTTGCCGACTGTACTTTTGTCAATTGTACTAACTTCATTGTCACCTAGATTATGTGCACCAGATTTCAAGTCAATCGGACAAACCGTTGAAGAGTTCCCTCCATCGGAGACAGTCCCGGTTGGGCCACCAGAAGTCCACTACCGAAATATTGTATTGTCATGTAAGTTACGCAGGTATACCAAGTTTCAGCTCAATTGGTCTATTGTACACGTACATAATCCTCACGCCTGTATTCCCAAGAGGGGTAGGCAGAGCACATGAATTCAAAAATCCAGTGCCACGTTCAGCGATTTAAGGGTAACCAGATGGTCTATTGTAAGTGGTTCAAATCTTCCTTGCAAGATTTGTAAACATACAAACACACATACATACATATGTACAAAAGAGAAGTTAAATAAAAGCTTATAAAAATGGCCCCTGCACAATTATAGAGTTATAGAATAGGGTAGAGTAGGCGAGAAAATAATTTTCCGATTTTAATTAGCACCACTGAAAGGAGAGGCTGGAAAGTAGTCTTGCTAACGACATTAAAAAACGATTAAATAATAGCAGTTTGTCTGCAACAGTCTGCGGTTTTAGTAAAGTTCATTTATGTAATCAAGCCAGATCCTGAGTTGATATAAAGCAGATCGACATGTAATAGGCCAAATGTGAGCACTGACTGGCACGACACGTGTCAAATTAATCTCGATATTATTATAATGATTTGCGTGTGTCTGTTTCATTACATATACAGTATCTAAAGTGATGCATTTAATACGGTTGTCCCTCGCGATCCCTAACATCGTTTGTCTTAAAATCACATGCCCGAATCACATGTTCTAATGGGGATTACCGATCAATTGTCATAATTAACTCGTAACAGTTATCTTCCATAATGTAGTTATTGCCCTAAAACTCATTTGCCCGAATCATTTTTTCCATGACAATAAAATTAATATCCTTAATGTTATTTTACTTATTCCTCGAAATCCCTAATCACGTTTCACCTCATGTCATTTATCTGAAGCGTTTTTGTCCTAATGGGCATTAGCCCTACCGATTAATAACCAATACATATTTAGAAAAAATGCGTTTTAAAGCAACCATTGTACTCGGACTTATTCTCTACAGAATAATAATTGGATTGTATGAGGTCTAAGGCTGATCCAAGTTAGATACGGCGACAAGCGAAACGAGGAGGTGAACTGGGACCCTACAGCCAGAACCGCACGGCTATCATTTACGGAAAAAAGGTTAGTTTAGACAAAAAAGTACATACATAGAATCACGCCTGTATTCTCAAACGGGGTAGGCAGAGCACACAAAACGCTACATAGACAAAACGATGACTATTTCACGTTTTGTAGCCACTTCTAGCATAATATTTTTTAGGTCAAAACAGTAGGTTAATCAAAATTAAGGAAAATAATAATGGGGATAAATAATGTTAGGTACTTAGTACAAACAAACTACTTTGGGTCGTACAAAGTTAGGAAAAATAATAATTTGTTTTATCGATGATGATGATAATAGGCTTCCTGGTAATTTGGATACATGACTATTATGGGCACATGACGCTAGGATGAATAATCAATATGACACATACGAGTAACATTAGGAAACAAAAAATTAAGGAAAAAATCATCTGTACGATGATAAGATGACAGGTCATTTTTGAGTGTTAGGGCAAAAGATCATTATGACACATAAAACGTTAGGGAATGCAAAAATGACTTTGATTTCTAGAGACTAGCGAAAATCTTTGAAATTGTAGGAACAAAGTTTTCCTTTTTTCACCATTATAATTATAATATTTCGCTCCCTTAATGTTACCAACCTTTTTTTCTTTGAAACCTGTCCAAAGGCTTCTCAAAATTACAATCGTATAAAAATATTACCTCAATTCAATCTAGAATTTGATGCATTCTCAATTATATATGGCCAACCGCCGTGAATACGGTTGAAAAGCCAAGCTTCCCTCATTAAGGCTCGAAAGATAGAGCGCCGCAATGCAACATAAAAAGCAGTATTGAAATATCTTTATAAAAATATACCGAAACTTAATAATATACGCGAGTGTGTGTTTTCATTCGCTAAGTATTACGAGTATAACTACACCAACATCACGTTTGTATTCCAGTTTGTAGACAGAGCACACGAAACGTTACATAGTCAAAACCATGGCTATTCTACGTTTACCATAATTCTAGGCTTAATAATTATAGTTGAAAGAAGTATGGTCAAGCATACTTTGATCTACCTATAACTAAGTAACCAATAATTTAATAACAGTTCAATGAACTTAATAATAACACCTAGTTCATCATTTTACCTTATTCTTAAAAACTAGAAATGGAATCCTGATAGAGAGATAAGAAAATGGTCATCGGGTACGTAATACAAAAGTTGTAACCTCTTGTGAATTTTCATTAGCATTAGTCTACCTATAGCCTTTGCCAGTATCGATTTTACGATTTTTGTCCCTTACTTTAAAAAAAAATCTGTAAAAAAGCAAAATATGCCAATATTAATAAAGTTCCTGTAAACTAAGTAACTGTAACAAAAAATAAATGGGTCAAAATAAATTAATGTTTGACTTTAGCATGGGAATTTTGCCGGTAATAAATACTTTTGACTTAGGCTGCTTGTACTTTTGCGGAATATAAACGATTTCTGACAAAAGTAAAAAAAAGAAGTATCTATAGTGATTGTGTCTACGACTCAGTCTTTGTTGTGTTCTCATTTTCACACCAACCATCTGTAGGATTCAATGATATTGTCGAGTAGGGATACTGTTCACTTCTCTCTACTGTGACATTGATTCAAATCAGCTTTTGCTGACGGCGGTCCATTATTTTATTTTTAATTTCTCGTCCGTCAGGGCGTAAAGTGCTTATGCGTCTGTCAAATTACGTTTTAAGGTTCTAGACTCTCCATTAAATAAATAAAATTAAGTTGAGCCGACTTTGAGCTTTAGCGTCAGGCTAGCAACCTGTCACTATTATACTACCTCTTCCATCTGTTTTCAAACCTAACATTAAACTAGAAGTGGCTGCGAAGCGTGAAATAGTCACCTGGTTTTACCTTTGTCACGTTTTATGTGCTCTGCTTTTTCTATTTCGGAATGCAGTTGTGATCTCTAAGTATGTATGTATACCTACTAAGTATTTTGACTGTAAGTATTTTTGTACTTATTATTTGTGTTCTCGATCTCCAAACTTTCATGGAGATTGTAGATTAGGTACCTGTGAACAAAGATAAACAATAATTAATATAAATTAAATAATAATATACTGATATTTTAATATCGACGCAAGACGAACATAATTTTGTCCTTTAGTACATGTCTCAAACTAAAGTCTATTCTATAGTATGCTATTCTATAGTATTACTAGTATGCCGCAATATCAAACGTAAGGAATAAATTATTTTCAATCTTTGTAACAAAACTTGTTTTCACGTTAGACACTCACTACGCTAACAAACAAATTTAGCAATCAAAATTAAATTATAGTGCCATCTATGTTGGGATAGAATAACATCTCTCCATTTCATCCGTGGATGTCGTAAGAGGCGACTAAGGACATTGGTTTAGGTATGTTTTAGGCGACAGGCTAGCTGACCGTCACTATTCTACCTGTTCCATATTTGCAAACCTACAACTATGCTAGAAGTGGCTGCGAAGCGTGATGTAATCTTAATCATGGTTTTGTCTATGTCACGTTTCGTACACAACACAGGCGTGATTGTATGTAACTAAGTATGTAATGTAAGTGGTAAATTTTTATTTGGGTAAACTAATAAAACTGCAGATTTTCTCCTTAACTGACATGTCAAGGTTTTGATTGTATGCAGGCGTGATTGTTTGTATGTATTTTTATGAAAAACTTATTAAGTATTTCTGCCAATCGCCAGAGGGTTTTCATCTGTCCGTACAATTATATTGAACGTCGGGATCCAATCCATCAACCCGCAAGCCGGAGCGGGCCCCAGAGACGACCGAATAGATTTTGTTAATCTCAAATAAACCAGATAACTAGGAAACTAATCAATCTGGCCGAGTTATGATTTAATTGCCGTTCTGGCGTCTAGTGATTGAGTTATTAGAATAGAATCTTAAATTTTACAGCAATTTCGGTACAACGTACCGTCGCGAACAGTGATTGTTGAGCCACTTACCTATGTTTGTACCTTGATCGTGTAATACTAATCCAATAGCTGACATCTAGTCCGTCACATCGGCCATTGATTACACGTCTAAATTGCGAACAGTGGAAGGGTCAATTTCAACAAGACTTTTTTTTGTATCATTTTGGTGATTTTTTTTATTTTCAATGTTATCTAAACAATCTGAATTACAAATTAAACTTTAGCCAGTTTTCTAATATGTGCGTGAGTGGGGATCAAATATCTTCACAACTCACTTAAATATTGGCTGTTGAATTTTCATGGGTCCACTGAAATGAAAAGTGTCAACCGAAATGATAAAAACCTCAACCGAAATGATAAAACTGTCCATGGAAATGAGAGGCAGTGCACTGAAATGAAATAAGCCCACCGAAATGATACAGCTAAGAACAACCGCGCGGAATATTTAGGGTTCCTTACATTAATATTACTCGCGTAAAATAAAACGTCAAACATCAAAATTATCCAAATCAGTTTTTATAATGTTTAACAGACAAATTATTAAAAAAACGTCTATAACAAACGAGCTAAGCACTTTTAATCTATTTTTTTGTTGGTTTTAATTTACTAATATCGTAGGTTACATTTATGTTTTTCATATTAACATACACAAATGCCTACACATCAACTCGCATTAAACATAAAAATAAGTATATAACAAAAGTATAATTTTACATTTGACCCAAGGATCTCTAAAATTTAACGGTTTTATCATTTCGGGGGTACATTTCATTCCGGTGGACCGTTATGGGTATTACAGTCCACCGAATCCACTGAAATGATAACACTGAGATGATAAAATAGAGGTTTATTTAACATTTTACTCTGAATTGAATAGGTGACAAAATATCAACATTACTCAAATAGAACAGTACTTACGGCGGACCGAAAACATAATTTTGAAATAAATTAAACGCATGTAGGGCGAGTTATAACGGCTACCGAAATGAAGAAAAAATTGTCCCCTCATCACTGAAATGATAAACTTACTCTTTGGTGGGAAACCACAAGAACGTAGTGACCAGTACGTACGCACGGAGGGCTTGAGCCGGACTCATCCGAAGTGAGGAAAGTTGAGGGGAGCGCAATCATGCAGTGTTGCCGGAGCTATTCCACCAAAACTTACTGTCCACTGAAGTGATAAATTTCTTCGGGACAAAAGTTGAGTGCTTGTCAAATGTATAAGAATGAAGATACAGGAACAAAAATAGTTTTTATTGATAGACTATACTATAACTTAATGATAGTGAACCCGATTTAAAACCAAATAATGCAAGTATTTGCATGAGAAGGTGTTTTGTGAGCGGAGTTGGGTGAGGGACAAGCCACTGTGATGATAAAATGACACTTTGACAATTTTTTAAAAAATGTAATTGAAGCCATTACTCAACTATTTTTTTGGCCAAGGTAGGGAAGAACATACTTTACTAAAAGAAAAATAACAAAACCATAAAACAGTACATTGCACTACCGTTCTCAGCATTGCCGTGAATTTTTTTCGCTTGCGCAATTCACCCGCAAGTGGCTCAACAATCCCGGTTCGTGACTGTACCTACATACATACATACATACCGTCACGCCTCTTTCCCACAGGGGTAGGTAGAGACTACTTTCTTCCACTCGCTACGATCCTGACATTCCTCTTTTGCTTCATCCACATTCATTAATCTCCTCACACATGCTTGTCGGTTTACGGTACTCTTGACCTGACCCGTTTCTAAAACGTCCGCGATTTGGTCACGGAACGTCCGTCTAGGTCTTCCCCTCCCCGCGTGGACCCATCCACATTCCCCGTATAAATCTGTTTAGTAAGTCTTCTTTCATTCATCCTCTCTATATGACCAAACCAAACCAACGGTACAACGTTGTTGGTTTTAATATAAAACTAACGTCTGTCTCTTCCGTGGATGTCTTAAGAGGCGACTGAGGAAATGGGTTAAGGTATATTTTGGGCCACAGGCTAGTAACCTGTCACTTTTATTTATATGTATGTCACTTTTATACTTGCCGACGGCGACTAGATCTATTTCTAGCATATATTTTTTGGTTTTGAGGTAGCAGGTCGCTTGCCTGACGCCTAAAATATACCTTAACGTTCTTAGTCGCCTCTTACGACATCCACGGAGGAAATGGAGAGATGTTATTCTGAACTCGACACTATCATTTTCTGACGTCTCTAATTAGACAGTGACAGGTATAGTCTATCTCGCGCGTATCTCGCCTTGCTGTGCTAAGCCGGCTGGCGGAGTTGATGACTACTCATCACCCTGTTATCTTTTTTTTAATCTTTATTTATTTTTGGGGCCTTATTCATTAATAGAATATGCCAGCCCCTCCCTGTTATCTTGTCGCAAAGATTATGTTTTACAGTAGAGGGTGAACATTTTTTCTATCGACTATCTAAATGTCGATACTGTATGTCACTGATAATTTCCAAGAGGTGTCACTAACAATAAGTACTATTTATTACTTTTGTATAAATAAACATAAATATAATAAAGAAATAAAAGTCTAGGGCGTTCGCAGGTTACGATACATACAATAAACTTTACACAACTGTACATCGTTAGTTTTTTGTGATGACAAATACCACATTGGGCAGCAGCTGTAAACATACAAGCGAAAGACGATTTGAGCAGCCCCACAACACTTCAGAAAAAAAAAGTTTTTGGAAAGCTGCTGGTAATAGTAAAACACAAATAGCTTATACTTTTTTGCAAATAATGAGTTCTTATTGGACTTGAGTTTATACTTAAAAGACGAATATTCAATTGCATTATAATATATTTAAACATCGATATCACAAAGGTCGATAAAAAAATTATTCCCACTCTACTGTAAAACAAAATCTATGCGACAAGATAACAGGGTCTATTGATGAGACGTCACTGGACTGGACATAGCCTTTGAGGGTTCTGCAGCAAGTGGGTTGCCATATCCTCGCGTTAACTATATTCGCATAGATTATTAGTACACACACGGAAATAAATCAAGGAAAATAACAAGCGTTATCCTTTTGTTCATGATAAGGTTCTTTGGGAATTTCAGTTTTAGGAAAAACAACTGAACTTTAACCACAAATGCAAATTATTTGTTATTATTTTTAATGGCTCATAATCTAGAGATATAATATTGTAACTATGCACTTCAATTTTCAACCTACTCTCGGCGGTCTTTCTAAGGATCTTAACTCATTATAGGACATTCATATAAAACTATCGTGGTTGTGGCACTCGTATCTAGGTGTTTAGTTTATTGTTGGTATTACACGGGATGAACGAAAATATAAAATATAAAGTACTAGCTTTCCGCCCGCGGCTCCGCCCGCGTGGAACTCGGTTATATTGCGGTATAAAGCACAACTATAAACTAACTAAAACTTCTCGTTTCAAACGACACACGGCGCCATCGATCTATCATCTATCGATCGGTTATCGATTGATATCGATCTATCATCGATCGATATCGATCTATCAAGCAAACTATATTTTTGTTTTCCCTCGGGATCATCAATTTTTTCCGGGATAAAAAGTAGGGTGACGGCACCAGTTATGGACGGTTTAAGTTGACAAGCACCAGTGATGGACACTTCATTCATAATTTAAAGACCATAGAGTTGTGAATTGATTGTTGTAAGACAAATGACTTTTCCTTAGTGGGTAGTAAATAAGAGTCATTGTCCATTACTGGTTCTATGTCCATTACCGGTGCGGTCACCCTAGCCTATGTCACTCTCCGTGCCTTAAACTATCTCTACCTAAAAAATCACGTCAATCCATCGCTCCGTTTAGCCGTGAAAGACGGACAAACAAACAAACAAACAAACAAACAAACACACATTTATATATTGGTACGGATGTTTCGGAATAATCAGTTTTTATACATACTTAAATCACAGATGTATTTATTATCAATGAGCTAGGCAGAACACACGAAATGGTACAAAACCATTACTTTTTCTGTGTGGTGTTGGAATGATAAAAACACCTCTCAATTTTATTCCGTGGATGTCGTAAGGATATTTAGGTATACCCTATTACCCTATTGGTTAAGGTAAGGATGGATGAAAGAAGACTGACATAACAAATTTATACGGGGAATGTGGATGGGTGCAGTGGGAGGGGAAGACCTAGACGGACGTTCCGTGACCAAATCGCGGACGTTTTAGAAACAGGTCAGGTCAAGAGTACCCGAAACCGACGAGCATGTATGAGGAGATTGATGAATGTGTATGAAGCAAAAGAGGTATGTCAGGGCATATCGTAGCGAGTGGAACAAAATAGTTTCTGCCTGCCCTTGTGGGAGAGAGGCGTGATGATAATATGTAAGTATGTATGTATGTATGTTAAGGTATATCTTAAAAGAGTTAGCAGTCTATGGCTATTATAGCTGCCAAATAAAAGAAATCAAAAACTATGCCAGTTTTTACTCTGCTACTCTTAGTCTCTACTCTACACTGACAAATACCCAAAAACGTTAATATTTAGGCGTGAGTTGTGAGTGAAAGAATTTATTAGCAATCCGTATCCGTACTAATATATAAATGTGAAAGTGTGTTTGTTTGTTTGTTTGTTTATTTGTTTGTTTGTTTGTTTGTTTGTTTGTTTGTTTGTCCGTCTTTCACGGCTAAACGGAGCGGTGAATTGACGTGATTTTTTAGGTAGAGATAGTTTAGGGCACGGAGAGTGACATAGGCTACTTTTTATCCAGGAAAAAAATGATGTTCCCGAGGGAAAACAAAAATATAGTTTGCTTGATAGATCGATATCGATCGATGATAGATCGATATCAATCGATAACCGATCGATAGATGATAGATCGATGGCGCCGTGTGTCGTTTGAAACGAGAAGTTTTAGTTAGTTTATAGTTGTGCTTTATACCGCAATATAACCGAGTTCCACGCGGGCGGAGCCGCGGGCAGAAAGCTAGTATTTAATAAACTGGAATAGTTCTCGAAACATCGAAGTAAAGTTACTTAAAATGCATCACAACATAACGAAACTCATAAAATAATTGCCTGTAGGCAGATTGATGGAGCTGTTGTTTTGAAAACACAAGGAAAATAAAATACGATATTAATTTTTCTAATTAGTGTTTTATATAAAACATAGTTAATTAGGCCGATTTTATGTGCCAAAATAACATAATTGAATGTGGGTTGATAATTATTATCGAGGAGTATAAAAGGCGCACAAGTTTTCGGTAAGACAGACGAACGCTGTGACCAGCATCGGGACGATGGGTATTTGTCCAAGAAACTTGCTACAGTGAGTACCTACCTATATGTATTTTACTTAACTATAAGTTTGTATATGACATAACTGACATGCAGTCCTTGGCCGTACTTATTACTAACAAGTCTACGTAACCATCTGGTAACTCTGAAATTGCTAAACCTAGCACTGAATTTTTGAATTCATGTGCTCTGCCTACCCCTCTTGGGAATACAGGCGTGAGAATATGTATGTATGTATGTAAGTCTACGTAAACAAATTATTATAATAAACTAGCGGACCCGGCGAACTTTGTTCCGCCTGAGACAATGAATGAGCCGACTTTTGATTTAAAAGTACTGGGATAGCATGAGTTACATACGGTCGCACAAATTCTTTTATGAATAAATTAGTATCTTATGTCTTTGCCCTGGAGGTTTGAAGCCTATTGAAGCTACCTCCCTACTACATTTCAGCCAAATCTGTTCAACCGTTCTCGAGTTATGAATAGTATAATTTTATAGTATTTTATATTTTTTATTATATATTTTATAATATTTTAAATATTAAGTCTAATTTAGTTTTTGTATACTAACCTTAGTTTATAAGCTTTTTTTATGTACTAACCAAATGAGATCAATGTTATCTTAGTGAAATAAATGAATTGAATTGAATAGGTATACATAATATATAGAAAAACAATATGTCAGCATTAACTCAAGAACGGCTAAACCGATTTAGATTATTTCGGATTAGTATGAATGGTCACAATTATTGGATCAATCAATACCTTAGCATAAGAACCATTAAAACCAGCACCAGTTGAATGACTTCTGTATATTTCTTTTTAAAATAAATTAATAACTCCTTTTTAAACACTGCTCGTCCGTCCGTTACTAACACTCGAATGTTGCCACCCCGAACCTCAAGGTGTTGCCATGTTAAAAAAAACTAATTATAGGTAGAATTTTGGCTCATGCTAACAGACGGCCGTCCTGTTTATGGAATGACCCTATTCCGGATCGGCCATTCGAGTGTTGTATGTCTCTATACAAAATTAGAAAAATAAAACTATAACATCAAAAGTTACAAAAGAAAAAAAAGAAAAAAAACAAAATCTTATACATTTTAAAATAGTCATTTAACGATTCTTAAGTTATATAATGACAACAACGATTGTTCTACTTCTTTTGATGATAGATATCTGTGGGGTTTTACAGTACAATTATTTATTAATTTAAATTAATAGACAGGCGATGTAGCTTTCAAGCTTTCACTCGATCTTTCACAGGCTGGTAGTGCCTGCGCTCTGGGATGCCTGTGAAAATAACAATAACTAATTAAGTATGTAACAGACTTTCAATTACAGCATCCGCGTACATGTTCTTTCATGATATTGTTCAGAATATAGTTGTTATGATGTAGTAGAACATGTAGTTCTAATTTTGGCGTTATGTTTTAAGAAGTTACTTGATTTTATGGCTATATTTCCATTGTGACAAACTGATAGTCATTTTTGATGTTAAATTCATCTTACAAACTTGCGGTTGTTAGAAATTCAATATCGCAAGGATTCACATAAATAAATAAACAAGTAGATTATGACTGAATCAAACACTTTATAAATCATAAATAAAAGTGTGTAGATAACCGACAAAATTGTAACAAGGTACTGAGCACTGTATTTGGCAACATGTTTCAGCAATCGTTTGTACGGAGTACCGCAATAGACAGCATATTTAAATGACAGTTGATACTGAGCACTGCATTACGCAGCATGTTTCAGTAACGTTCAACTGATACTGAGCACCGCAGAAAGCAGCATATTTCAGTAATTAAACAGTGATTATGATTACTGATCACCGCATGTAACGGCATATTTCAGACACATTTAAGCAATTCTGATCACCGTATGTAACGGCATATTTCAGAT
>BHDV01040563.1:171829-186916 GCA_005406045.1 Adoxophyes honmai | reverse complement strand
CGCGGCGTGCTCTACGTGCACTCCGACTCCAGCTCCGACACGGCTTTCTTCCTCGACGGCCTCACCATACAGCTGCTCCGCCAGCGGAACTTTACCGGCTTGGCCGTCGACCAGGAGACACATACTTTATATACAACAGATAAAACAAATATGTTCGAGTATACGCAAGATAAATTAAACACCACAACTCAATTAATTGGCGATGACGATTCTCTAAAGCCTAAAGGATTATTTTACAAAAACGTTTTGTTCTTCATTTCTACGTCGCAAAGAGGAATATATTATTTAAGAAATAATGAATATTGGGAAAAAAAAGATCTAAAGAATTATACGATTTCTGATTTTATAATGCAAGACTCTGAAGCATTGACAGGAAGAGTTGCCTTAAAAACATATTTTGTAGCTAATGATATGGTATATTTTTACAACGACGTAGTTTCGCCGACTGTCACTAAGATTGTATCTAAAAAGAAGCACGTCCTCTCTATTGATAAATTCAACGACGTTTATTTTGGGGATGCAACACTGAACGTTATCTTTAAGATGGACAACGTGACCAACAAATTAGTGGAATACGCAGCCTACGAGTCCGGCTCGGTCGACAAGTTCGTGTTTGACAACAACAACAACATTGTCTCCTACGACTCCGCCGCCGGCAGCATCAGCCTGTGGCAGCCGGATCCGCAGGACGACGTCGAGTGCACTATTGAGGCTCCTCACTCCAAATATCTCATCAAGAAGTTGACCGACCTTGATGATAGTGACTGCATCCAATAGCAGCTATGAAGCTTTCATTTTTAAATGGATTTCTTCAATCTCCATTTTTCCGAATATACACGAAACGAATAATAATTTAATATTTGCATCGGGTCTGAAATCTTTTTTCTATCTACCTAAATAGGAAATACTTTTATATTTTTTCTTGGTTTGGCCATTAACCGTAGCTATACGCCCAATTATACAAGGTGTTATAATAGGTCAAATTACCTAAGCTTAATCTGATACGATGACACTTTGGTGTTTGTAATATGGGTATTAAATGAAATAATATATAATCTAGAATGACGATACTATATTTTTTATTAAACCTGACCTACTCCCTCCATGAAGGACCTAATTATACCACTACTATCAACGTTGAGGCAAGTTCTAAGCAAGTTATAGTCTGAAAAGGACCCCCGAAGCATGGTGCTCAAAAGGCTGGCAGCGTTTCCATTTGGATAGCTTAGTATGCTAATTATTTGGGAAATTAGCTGTTAGCTCGTCGGTCGTCAGTTGCGTCGACCAGCACCTAATTTATCTTCAACTCTCAAGAGTCTCATTCAAAGCAGACCAGTGGTTGTTTCCCGAAGCCTATCAATCTGAATCTACCATTTGTTTGTTGATGTTTCACTCCAAATACCGCATTAAAAAGTTGAATAACTTTGTGGAACATGGCTATTTACGCTAGCAGATGCAAAGCAGGCAAGACTGAACTGATGATTCTCGTGGCTGCATTTTAGGCGTTCAAGTAGATAGTCACTTATACTAACATACTTATCACAAAGACCTGTATTTACAAAGGCAGATTAATGCAGCTTTGCACAAAATACAAATCTTCTAGTTCTTCAATATACAGTTTTTTCTGTTGATCTTTTAAAATAATATTACTTTTTTTACCTGGGCTGGCTGATAACAGTATCTTTTCTCAGAACCATACAGGGTGTATCAGACCCCCTCCGACTTAAACGAGGTATAATTATAAAGCAGTTATATAAGCTACAAATATATATCTATCAGGGTTTCTATATCAACATATCTGCTAACAGACGACAAATTTCTGAAGACCCATGTGATTCCTGAATGTCCTGCGTCCGTAGAATAAGTAAACATTACGTTGAGTTTTTTAAGCTGAAAAAAGACTACCTATGTCGTATTTTTTACACTAAAATACTCACTTAAGTACCTACTCACTTACATTTAATTTCGTGAATCAAAAGCTCTATCGATTTTAATGCTGTATAAGGTGTCTCCAGTTATATACTATACTGAATACATTACAGTCATACTATACTGAAAAAATGTGTCCCAAAATAATTTTGTTTTTGTAACTTTTTATATTCATAAATATGTTTGACGGAAACAAAACCGACATCCATTTGAGTATGACAAACTGGAGACACCTTATACAGCATTTAAATCGATAGAGCTTTTGATTCACGAAATTAAAATGTAAGTGAGTACTTAAGTGAAGGACTTTGCTATCAATTCGGAGTAGATGTATGCAACAATCTCTTAAATCAGAGAAAAAATATGTGTTTCTAAAATTTCTCAAAACTGAATCATATTTTTGCTAGTCTTTTGTAACAATTTGCTACTGCTGTAAACTAAACCAGGAAAATATCAAACATGTTATCCTCTTGTTCATAATTAGGTTCGTTAGGAATTTCAATTAAAGGATAAACAACTGAAATTTAACACAAATGCAAATTATTAATAACTATTTTGAATAGCTCATAATCACAAACCAGACAGTACTGAAGTCAATCAAGTGTATGTATTTGTGTCCTTCAATTTCCATACCCACTATCAACGGTCGCTCTATGATTGTTAACTATTATGATGCTCATTTCTTTATTTACGGAAATTTCAGTTTTTTTTTTAATGGACACTTAAGTTTGTTTCAGAAACAAAACAAGTATACATAAACTGATATAAATATAAAGTTAAAATTAAAGAAATTACATACATTCAGTACGCCTATATTCCCAAATGTGGTAGGTAGAACACACGAAACGCTACATACACAAAACCATGACTATTCCATATTTCGTGACCACATCTAGCATATTTTAGCTGTGTGGTGTGTGACTAAGTATTACACCTCCCCATTTCTTCAGTGGATGTCGTAAAGAAATAGGTTAAGGTATATTTAAGGTTCCCAATCCTTTTTTGTCATTTTGTCTACTTTGATAACTGGAAATTTACCTACCTTAAAAAGATATAAATACATAGGTATACAGGCCACGGCACGTTTTCCTATGTGGTGTCGGGATAGAATAACACCTCTCCATTTCTTCAGTGGACGACGTAAGAGGCGACTATGGAAATAGATGAAGGTATATTTTAGGCGAAGGGCTAGCAACCTATCAGTATTGTACCTGCCAAATAAAAACAATCAAATACTGATATGTTGTGGTTTTTATGTAGTACAATATTATTAACACAAAATATATCCAAAAAAGTTAATCGTGAGTCGTTGAATTTCTTTGCAATCCCTACTAATATTATAAATGCGAAAGTAACTGTCTGTCTGTAAAAGTCTGTCTGTCACGCTTTTCCGCTTAAACGTCTCAACCGATTTTTATGAAATTTGGCAGGCTTTAGACCCTGAGAAAGGACATAGTCTACCTTTTATTGCGAAAAAAAGGTAATGCCCAAAATAACTATTCCACGCGGACGAAGTCGCGGGCACAGCTAGTATTTAATAAACTGGAAAAGTTCTCGAAACATTGAAGTAAAATTTAAGACGCATGACAAAGACTTGGTCAATAACAGAAGCTCAAAAGTCCAGGCTCAAGGATTGTCAACGAGCAATGGAGCGTAGTATTCTAGGACTTCGATTAATAGGTCGTATCAGAAACACAACACTACGCTCCAAAACTCGTATAACAGATGTGGGTGTCAAGTCCGCCAAGCTGAAGTGGGACTGGGCCGGACACGTCTGCCGATTGCACCCAGACCGATGGGCACGAATCGTCACCGAATGGAATCCGAGGGATAGCCAATGAGCAGGAGCAGACCCAGGAGGAGGTGGCGGGATGACCTGAATAATTTTCAAGACGTTTGGCAGGTGCATGCTCAGGATAGGGATGAGTGGCGTAAAAAAGGGGAGGCCTTTGCCCAGCAGTGGGATATACTAGGCTAGAAAAAATAAAGTAAAAAAAAATGACAAAATAGCCTAACTTTTTAACCCCTAAATGCATGTATTTTTTTCAATTAAAAAAATGTGGATATACCTAATGGCGTAAAAAACACAAGAAAAATACGAAAAAAAATCTAAACACATATTTTCGGTGAATTTTGTACTACTATCCAAAACGTAGATACATCCTACATTATGCACTCCCCGCAAAATCAAATAGCCCTATAGACGGTAAGACAGATCTGAAATCCGCAATGTTTGTAGGTACGAATTAAACATCTACGAAAATAATGTGCTTGTAATATACGTAATTAATATAATAACACGTCGTTTCCCTTAAATGATACACTCCCATGCAACCAAAACCAGGTTTCGCGTTTTTTAAAAGCTTTTGTTAACTTGCACTGTAACTATGTATGTAAATATTTAAATATGTACCTACATTAAATAACAATAAACCGAAGATGATTCCCTACTTTAGTTGTTTATCTAAGTAATAACAAATATGAAATAAAAATAACCTTGTAAAAATATCAAAATAATGTACGAGTTAAATTTATCAACCTTAACTTCGAAAGTACCGATAGTAATTGCAAAGTCCCGGGAGTGCATAATGTAGGCTAGATCCTACAAGATCAGATTATGTCTATCAAATCATATATCTAGATTTCAAACTCTAACCAAGTTTTGGTTATGTAGGATGCATTCTACACCATGCATTTAAGGGTTAAGATTTTATAATGAATCTCTGAAAAAACTGTTTAAAGTAGTTATTGTTTTGAAAACATAAGGAAAATAACAGAAGTACATTTAAAATGTAGACCGATATTTAATCCTTAAGCATACTAGGTAGGTATATTTTAGTGGAACAATAACAAAAGTCAGAGCCGTGCGATAAATTAACCGCACAGATATATTCCCAAGCTTATTCGGGGGGCACAGCAGTAACGCCGCCAAGTTGAGTAACCCTGTTGTAGCAGCAAGCACCCGCGACAAACTCACGACATAAATAATTGATGGGCCTGAGTCGTACGAAGTTCTAAGTAAAATCATTTGTTTTAACTAACTATATCCCATTTCATAACCAACATACTTAAGTTTTACCTTTAAGTTTACGAATCCAGCAAAATTACAATCACGCCTGTATTCCCAAATGGGGTAGGCAGAGCACATGAAGCGTTACATAGATAAAAAACATGACTAACAGGTTTTGTGGCCACTTCTAACATATTGTTTTAGGTTTAGTCAAAAATTAGAATTTACGTGACGTTTATTAATTTTATTCCTTTTTTTGTTCTATGTATTTCGCCATGTATATTGTAGCCTATATTTTTGTCGGTCTCAATAATTGAGTTGCCTCTTTTTCTCTTAAGCTTAAAGGTTAGCTGTTAGAGATCCATTAAGGGATTATGTCCAGCTTTGTTATTCATTATCCCGTTTATCCGTACCAATATATAAATGTGAAAGTGTGTTTGTTTGTTTGTCCGTCTTTCACGGCTAAACGGAGCGATGGATTGACGTGATTTTTTAGGTAGAGATAGTTTAGGGCACGGAGAGTGACATAGGCTACTTTTTATCCCGGAAAAAATTGATGTTCCCGAGGAAAAACAAAAATATAGTTTGCTTGATAGATCGATATCGATAGACGATAGATCGATATCAATCGATAACCGATCGATAGATGATAGATCGATGGCGCCGTGTGTCGTTTGAAACGAGAAGTTTTCTTATAGTTGTGCTTTATACCGCAATATAACCGAGTTCCACGCGGGCGGAGCCGCGGGCGGAAAGCTAGCAGTATATATTTACATTTATTTTGTGTCCTTTTTTTGTATAGTAAATTTTTTTTTTTTTTTTTTTTTACACTTTCGTTTAGCTTACGAAATGCAGTCATATCGCAATAAATAGAAATTACAATTTATTACGTCATCATGAATAGTAGATAAGTAAAGATAGCTTTAACCGTATGATGACAATAAATAAATAAAGTTGTTGAATAATTAACAAACCTTGAAACTTTTTACCGGTAGAGCGCGCTGTAAGACTTGGCATTTCTTTTACATTTACGGTTTTGATGCGATTTTGATGAATTTGTGTGTCATTATTTTAATACAAACATACATATCTGTATTCTGAAACACGGTAGGCAGAGCACACAAAACGCTACATAGACGAAAACGTGTCTATTTCACGTTTCGTTTCCACGTCTTTATGTTTGAAGATAAGAACAACTTTGCTCAGCAGTGGAATACATTAACAAGATAATAAAATTAAAAAAATAATTAATTAAGAAGACTCAGTAACAGATTTACCCGATTACTATTATATTATACCCAAACCTAATATTTCCTTAGTGTTAGTGGCTTCTAACGACATCCACAAAAAATATGAGGTGTGTGTTACTTTATTTCAAACACCACGCCATCGCTACACGGCAAAATATTACAGGAATGAATCATTTGTACTAATTAATATTTTATAAAACATAGTTAGTTAAGCCAGTTTTATGTACCGAAATAACATAATTAAACACGGGTTGATAATTTTTATCAAGGGGTATAAAAGGCGCGGATGTCTTCTGTTAGACGTTAGACGAACGCTGTGACCAGCATCGGGACAATGGGTATTTGTACCAGAAACTTGCTACAGTGAGTACCTATATGCACTTTAGTTCACTTTATAGATTAATTTAAATAGGGAAATTATAGTTGCACATGACATAATTTACATTCAGTCCTTGACACAGTCTTGTCTTGGTGCAGTCAACGTCCAAAGTAAGTGATCAAAAGCAAAATTCAAAACATCTTCCAGCATGAAACCTCATTTTATATACGAGTATAACAGTTGTACCAAAGTGTCAATTGTAACTTATGTTTTTGTTCGGGTTGATAATAGAATCGATGGGAAATGATAAAGTTTACTTGATGTAAAATTAACACATTTATTACTAAAACTTGATAATCTGTAGTAAAATGAGAACGCGTGCTTATCGTGAGTGCTTAGTGCGAACTAACTAATGGAATACAATTAAAATGAGGTGAGGAAATATTATAATGAACGTGCGAAGCCCGTACAGTTTTAATTAGTCAAAAGAAAGTGATTTGACAGTGATTGACACAGATCCAAGTGACGAATCAATGTTTCAAATGAAGTACAATAATAATAGACGACGTCACCGGAAAATAATACATTCCGTGAACTGTAGTAATAGCAGCATAAATTCCACATGTGGAACGATCACATTGGAAAAATGGAAAAGCGTTACTTTAAAATGGACACTTCTCAGTTCTATTGATTAAAAAAAACTGTAAATTTTATTTTAAACGACATATAATATGGGTATTTTGGATAATTTCCAGAAAGCGATCCAGAATGCTGCTGGTCGTCCTGGCGGCGCTGGTGGGCGGCGCGCGCGCGGCCTGCGACGCGTGCGTGCGCGGGCGCTGCCATGCGCGCAGGACGCTCGCGCGGGAGCTGCGCGTGCCGGACCAGCTGGCCATCGACCGGGCGCGCGGCGTGCTCTACGTGCACTCCGACTCCAGCTCCGACACGGCTTTCTTCCTCGACGGCCTCACCATACAGCTGCTCCGCCAGCAGAACTTTACCGGCTTGGCCGTTGACCAGGACACGCATACTTTGTATACAGCTGATCACCAAATCGTACATAAATACGCGGAAGATAAATTAAGCACCCCAATCAAGATGAATATTTATAAGGAACCGGATATTTTGTTTTACAAAGACTGTTTGACGTACACGGAAAGGACAAGCAAGGGATTGCATTATATAGTAAAAAATACAATAAATACCATATTACATAAAGATTTTGTAAACTACACGATTTCTGATTTCGTTGTTCAAGCTGGATGTCACCCCTCAAAAATCTATTTTGCGACCAACGAAACCGTTTATTATTACGACGGCGTACCACCAAGTACCACAAAGGTAGTGGCAAATCAGAGTTATGTCCTATCAATAGATAAATATAACGATGTGTATTTTGGAGATGCAACAGTGAACGTTATCTTTAAGATGGACAACGTGACCAACAAATTAGTGGAATACGCAGCCTACGAGTCCGGCTCGGTCGACAAGTTCGTGTTTGACAACAACAACAACATTGTCTCCTACGACTCCGCCGCCGGCAGCATCAGCCTGTGGCAGCCGGATCCGCAGGATGACGTCGAGTGCACTATCGACGCTCCTCACTCCAAATACCTCATCAAGAAGTTAACCGACCTTGATGATAGTGACTGCATCCACTAGCAGCTACGTAGCTTTTGTTTTTTAATGCAGTTTTTCAATCTTCGTATTACCGAATAAAAACAAATAATCTTCAGTTTGGTTTATATCTAAATCTGAATTTTGAACTTAATAAGTAGGTACTTATTAAATTTGTGACTTTTGTATTTTTTTTTAATATTTCCTAGTTCTGACTAAGTTCAAGGCTTACTATAAGCTTTGAAAGTAAACTTTGTATTGTTACTTGCAAAATAATCTGTAGTGCCTGTAACTTACAGATATTTCTTCCCATTTTAACGAGAAATTACAATATTGTAGCATATTAAAGAAGTTGTAACAACTCTATATATTATTATGTATTCCAATATCAATAGTCTTTGCCTTGAGAAGTTTACAATAACGATGACTAGATAGCATTGATAACTCAAAACATGCAATTTTTGTATAATGAAGTCTTGATTGCCATGGCGAAAACTTACAAAAATTCAATGGTTTTCTCACTAAGTAAAAATAGAGAATCCAGAATAAAAGACAATATATATTGCATTAGCAACATTATTACAACAGCCCATGTTATTTCCGTTGACATTTCTTTAAATTGCATGTTCTGTTTATTTAGTGTAACCAACTTAGGGCTAATTTTTCAATCACCAGATAAAACTTATCTGTCCGATAAATGTTGGCTGTCACTTTTCTTTTATATGACGCGAAAAAAGGATAGCAATAATTTTAACTGGCAGATAAATTTATCTGGTGATTGAACAATCGGCCCTTATAGGACAATCGACGAGACATGATCCCTGACATGACCCATGACAGTTCATGTTAGTGATGGGGCGTGTCGATGGAACTAAACTTTATTATAGACGAAGGAGTTTTGTTATGTTGTCGTTGAAGTGATTTAATTTTTTTGGCATAAATTAAAACCACCTTTGCCCAGCAGTGGGATACAACAATAGGCTAATAAATAAAAATAAAAAAACCTAAAAAAACCTAAATTTTCCAAAAATAGAAACGGACCCATTTCATTTCCTTATCGTATAATTTTACCCAGTAAACAAACTTTCGTTTTGTGAATCAGGTCATTTATGTAAGGCCCGTACCGTACCGAAAAGTTTTTTTACAAAATCCTTATTATACCAGTAAAAATTTGGCCGGTAACTATTTTAAATTTTTGTTACTATCCCTCTATTTATGATATCTTTGTGCATCTATTGGCATAGTCAAATCAGTTTGAGTACGGTTATTATTAAAAATGCAGGGCGATAAAATAATGAGGAGATAAACTGTTTTGCGAAATTATCTCGAAAATCTCAGTTTAAGTTTTGCGGCGGTAGGAAAAATGGTGGATGTACGACGGAAAGTGTACTACTTTAGTGTATTTTGTGTACATTCTTTTCAACTTATCGACATTTTTATCGACATTTTTTTATCGATATTTTTCCACATTAGTCGATGTCTTCCAAACGAAGTAACTTTTGCAAGACGTAAACGTAAATTCTGGTTGAGATAATTCCTTGTAAATGTTAAGAATTGTTATAATTCCATCGAAATATCATTGTAATGGAATAAATCTACCTAAAATATATAAACGTAATTTTAAAACGCCTACGGTTCGATTTTAATGTAACGGTGACGCCGCTACAAGGTTGTATCGTGATTATTATTGTCAGTGTCCCAGGGATCATGTCTCGTCGATTGTCCTATAGTAGTATCTAGTTACCTCGTAGATTAACTTATTTATTTAGCTATTCTTTTTTTATTTGTAAATAATTGTTTTCCATACCCGTAGACTTGCCTACTTGTTGGGTCTGTTACACTTCGTAAAACAAATGCAAAAATTAAGCATGCTTATAAGAGGATAAGAGTCGCACCACTTCTCCATACAAACGTAGTCCCCTGTTTTCTCCCTGAATAATGATATTAGAGCTTTTTTTTTCCTTTTATCGATATTATAATTTTTTTTTCTTATTTAGAATATCGATAAAAGCAAATCAGAATAGGGGCATAGCCACAACAGATACAAATTTAATGAAAAAAAAAATTTTGTTCTAATGTCATTATTCAGGGAGAAAACAGGGACTACGTTTGTATTGAGAAGTGGTGCGACTCATATCCTCTTAAGGTTACAAAAAAAAATCACTTTCTTTTATGATTAATTTGGTTTCAGGCCTTTTTATACGGAATGTATGACGCTTCGTATTTACGAAGCACATAAGCACATAGGAAGTTTATTAAATGTGATTAATAAGGGAAACAATGTTTATAATAATAGCATACTTAAAAACCACCAAGTTATTTTACTAAACCTGAGCTCCTCCTTCCATAAAAAAGACTCAATAGACCTGATTACGCTGTCAACGTCGAGGCAAGTTTTGTATATCTGTAGATAAGGTAAAAGAAAGAAATGTCCGGACAACTCACATTCTAAGTAGAATTCAGATTAACATGTATTGCGGTAATCCGTAGCCCTTCATCCTGGAGCCGCGGCGGCAGCTGTCAAACGTGTACTACGCCACACCGCTCTATTCACGCGCGTATATTTTGTTAATAAAAAAATACAGCCGAACCTCCTTTTTTTAAGTCGGTTAAAAACTGTTCGTTATGTTGTCCCCGCAAATACGTGGTCAGTAAATGGTAAGTAAACTGGAATTCCCCGAAACATAAAACATTGATAAGCTTGAACTGTGAACTCACAAAATATTTTACTCTATTATTTTGTTGATTAATACGTTCTAAATGTATGGATCGGTGAACAAACTGTTTTTTTTAATGTATTTTTTTCATTTTGCATTATTTTTTTCTTTTTCTTTTTGTGCACATCGAGAAAACTGTTTGTGCTTTATCGTGTTAGCATTTTACCATGTTTATTGTAGCTTTTCCTTTTCTTATTCCCAATTTATCTATTTTCCAATCTAAAAAATTGAAGTGGCTGCGAACTAGCGTATAGTAGTCATAATCATGGTTTTGTCGATGTCACGTTTTGTGTGCTCTGCCTGACCCATTTGGGGACATAGGCGTGATTGTATTATAATTATAAAAGTTTCCTACCCTGCCTCTGAGGTTGGCTGTAAGAGATCCCTTAAGACATAAGACTGCTTTTGTGCTTTGTCATCTGATTTAATATTATTTTTATTTTTATTCCGTACCTACTAGCTTTTGCCAGCGGCTCCGCTCGCGTTAAATTCGGGGTATCACAGAAGAGATAGCACACATACCAATTTTATAGCTTTCTACATTGAAAACTTCCACTCCTCACTTTAGGGAAATGGGGGTGTTTGAAGAGACAAAATCACGTCAATCCATCGCTCCGTTTAGCCGTGAAAGACGGACAAACAAACAAACAAACAAACAAACAAACAAACAAACAAACAAACAAACAAACAAACAAACAAACAAACAAACAAACAAACAAGCAAACAAACAAACAAACAATCAAACAAACAAACACACTTTTACATTTATATATTGGTACGGATTATTTCCTTTTATACAGTTAAGTGTATACTCAGGTGCCTTTTATAGGTGATAATTAATTTTCGACATAATTTTAAATTACCGAAAAGTTCTTGCTGTCAGGTTTGGATTCAACCTCTCCGTTTTTTATAGTATTCATACTAAATAAAGTTTCATTCCTGCCTCTCAAATGTTGGCTGTAAGAGATCCCTTAATACCTAAGTCCGCTTTTGTACTACGTCATCTCATTTTATTTTTTGTATTTCGTGTTCATTTCTTATGCATACTAAACTGTTTAACTTACTAACTTAATAAAATTTTATTAATTTACCGGAATAATGTTAAATTACCGAAAAATAAGCGCTGTCAGGTTTACAATGAACCTTTCCGGTTTTTTTTTACTTAGTAAGAGGGTAAAAAGTTTAAAATGCGCTTTAAACGCCAGTCTAGGAACCAATCACTATAATACTTCTTTCATCTCTAAATTTACATCTCAAACTTTTCCCAAATCATTTTTTTCCAAAGTAAGTCACGGTTTTGTTTACTGAATGTTTCATGTGCTCTCCCAACGCCATTAGGGAGTGCAGACGCGGATTTTACGCAGGCGGAGACGCGGGCAATAATAGCTAATTTGACAATATTTATCAGCGTGTCAAACTGACGTTTAGTGTAAGAGATAACGGGAGCCATAAATAGCGCGTGAGCATCGCGGGGCAGGCAGTGCGAGGGCTGGGAGCTTCAGAGCGAAAGCTTCGTCTAGGAATCCTAATGCAGTAAGTTTTTTCTTTCTCTTTTTCTGCACAGCACAATTTAAATAATATTTATTCTAGTTGAGAAAATGTCTTCTTTCAAAATTCGTATTTGACAATGAAAAAATTGTATTCACATCCCAGCTGTTTTTGATATCTGTAATTTTTTAAGTAGTTGTAGGTATGGTTAATTGCCAGTCCATCAACTACCTATGTCTTAAATCTGCTGATATTTTGATCTTCCTCCAAGTGGAGTGAAGTGGTTTACTAAGTAGTAAAAACTTATGTTCGTTATGGGCTTGACTTGAATTTTTACTTTTACCCTTTGGTTAACTCTTTTTAAGGAACGAAAATCAAACTAAAAAAAAAAAATGGTAACGACAATTTTCTCATTTCACTTTTTTAAGTTTATCCAAATTGAAGAAAGAATAGAACAACCAAAGATATTTTTCGCGCTATCATATACTTTTATAGTTCAATTTCAAAATCACCTATATAGTGCACCTCGGAACTCACCCGCAACTAAACTTTTTGAATATCATTTTATTCCATGCATGTCTTAAAGCGATAGCCAAGTAAAAGTGTAAGGTATACTTTAGGTACTTGTCCCACCGCCGGCGAGTAAGCGATAAACTAGTAGAATTAGTACGGACAGCTGCAGAGTAAGGTAACCCCCTAGTAATGAAACATTGTATGGACGGGGGGTTACTTTCTCTGCAGCTGACAGTACTGAAAACGAATGGGCGAGCAGAGAGTAGCAAGTGTTTTAATTAGAGCACATCGCTTACTCGCCGGCGGTGGGACAAGTGCCTTAGACGACAGATAGACAGCAACCTGTAACTATTACTATTGACGAGCAAATGACACACGCGCTTTCCGTTATGGTTTAAACAGTGTATTAGTAACAAGAAAGTACAAATCTGGCTTAAATTAACTAGAAAACGTAACACGAGCTTCCTTCGCTCTCCAGCCTGACAGCGCAACTACCACAGGTTGGCAGCTGCGCTGACTTGTGCTAGATTTAAAATAGGAACAAGTCATAATACTTAACTGAGGAGGAAGGAGTACCAGCCAGTCGCCAACATACCGGAACCCCAGTGGAACACTAAAAACTTGTGGCAACTGGCTGTGACTCAGCTTCAATTAATACTAACTTTCGGACTGGTCGGCGTAGCGTTCCACTTCTGGTGCGGACGTCTGCTACGCGGACCAATCCATCAGGGCCGTGGTAGACCTTAAAAACCCTACCCAGGGGCCAGAGACCACGGGGCAGGGAAGCGTCTACGATAAGCACCACGTCACCCTCGCCGAGTGTTGGTGCGTTGTTTACTGCTCCTCTTGGTCGAAGGGTCGGTAGATACTCTCGTAGCCAACGTGCCCAAAAGTGATCGGCTATGCGTAAAACTCTTCGCCAGTCACATCGTCGCATTATATCAGAATCCGTTAGCGTGCTGGTCCATGGGACAATTGATGATGTACCGAGTATAAAGTGAAAAGGCGTTATTGCTTCTGTCACGTCGGGTGAGGATGATATATACGTCAGCGGTCTACAGTTGACAATTGCTTCTGCTTCGAGTACGAGTGTCATCAGCACGTCTTCCTTGAGAGATTTGTTTATGAGACAGGATCTTAATGCCGTTTTTACTGATCGTATTAATCGCTCCCAGTATTGACGAGCAAATGACACACGCGCTTTCCGTTATGGTTTAAACAGTATATTAGTAACAAGAAAGTACAAATCTGGCTTAAATTAACTAGAAAACGTAACACGAGCTTCCTTCGCTCTCCAGCCTGACAGCGCAACTACCACAGGTTGGCAGCTGCGCTGACTTGTGCTAGATTTAAAATAGGAACAAGTCATAATACTTAACTAAGGAGGAAGGAGTACCAGCCAGTCGCCAACAATTACAAACATGCATAATACATGTACATACATAATGCTTGCATTCCCAAATGGTGCAGGAAGAGCGCTGCGTAAGTTGTCAAAACCACATCTCAAGTTTCGTATAGAGCTACTTCTACCACTGTATCTTTGTTTAGGTTGTTACTCATATAACTCTTTTATTTACCTTTAAACAAAATTGTGTCAAAAATTTGTCTATGTTACATGTTTAGTTTGTCCTGCTTTTCCCATTTGAGAATCCAGTTGTCACATTTACGAGATGTGTTCATACTTTATCCCAGCTTACAGTGTAGTGAAAAGTCATGTTACTCTCGGCAGTAAAATTATTTCTCGTCTCGTGCTATGCCATGAACCCTACTCTCAAAATCCTATATTAGAATCATTCGCTTCCTAGATCCTTTCGCTTAGCTGGTTTTCAACAACGGCACTCGGGCATAAATGTCAACTTTGCAGCCATGCAAAAAAAACTTTTTCGTCTTCTTGCCTCGGAAATACTTTCTTTGTACGGAGCGATTTTCGGAAATACCTAATCCTTTTTTTACGCCAAAACGCGGCATTTGAGTCACCTTGTCTGGGGCAATTTTCAAAAATAATCCGTTTTTACTCATAACTTATAAGCGTGGCATTTGAGTATTTAGTGCCAATTAAATCTGATACTATAATACACACTGACACGATAAAAACCAACTGTCACGTATCGTGTCACTAATAACTTTATCGACAAATATTATAGGTACCCAACATTATTTTATTTTTTATTTTTAACCGACTTCAAAAAGGAGGAGGTTCTCAATTCGACCTAATTTTTTTTTTTTTTTTTTTTTTTTTTTTTT
>BHDV01040563.1:137801-170671 GCA_005406045.1 Adoxophyes honmai | reverse complement strand
CCGACTCCAGCTCCGACACGGCTTTCTTCCTCGACGGCCTCACCATACAGCTGCTCCGCCAGCAGAACTTTACCGGCTTGGCCGTGACCAAAACGTATATAAGTACGAGGAAGATAAATTAAGCACCCCAACTAAAATAACATTTTCCAATCAAGTTAAATATCAAAAACCGGCTATTTTGTTTTACAAAGACTGTTTGACGTACACGGAATGGGCAAACAAGGGATTAAACCCCATAATGAAAAATGAACTACGGTATTATACTGATTTCGTTAACTACACGATTTCTGATTTCGTTGTTCAAGCTGGATGTGACCCCTCAAAAATCTATTTTGCGACCAACGAAACCGTTTATTATTACGACGGCGTACCACCACGTACCACAAAGGTAGTGGCAAATCAGAGTTATGTCCTATCAATAGATAAATATAACGATGTGTATTTTGGAGACGCAATGGTGAACGTTATCTATAAGATGGACAACGTGACTAACAAATTAGTGGAATACGCAGCCTACGAGTCCGGCTCAGTCGACAAGTTCGTGTTTGACAACAACAACAACATTATCTCCTACGACTCCGCCGCCGGCAGCATCAGCCTGTGGCAGCCGGATCCGCAGGACGATGTGGAGTGCACTATTGAGGCTCCTCACTCCAAATACCTTATCAAGAAGTTCACCGACCTTGATGATAGTGACTGCATTCATTAGCAGCTACGTAGTTTTAATTTTTTAATGCAGTTTGTCAATTTCCGTATTTCCGAATTTAAACAAATAATCTTCAGTTTTGTTTAAATCCAAATTTTAATTTTGAACTTAGTACTTATTTGTGTCTTTAGTTATTTTTTTTAAATATTTCCTAGTTCTGACTGGATTCAAAGCCTACTACAAGCTTTTAAAGTAAACTTTGTACCTATAAAAGTTTACAATTACGAAAGCTAGATGGCATTGAGAACTCAAAACATGCAAATTTAGCACAATAAAGTTTTGATTGTCGAGGCGTGATCTTACTTAAATTCAATGGTTCTTTCACTATCACCATTTTTAAAGGTAGAAATAGAGGGTCTAGATAAAATACATTTTATTTTGCATTTGCAACATTATTACAAGTACTCCTGTTGTTTCTGTTGACATTCCATTAAATTGCATGTTCTGATTATTTAGTGCAACAAACTTATGTAATAGGTACCTCTCTGGCTAACTTTTTTATATTTTTATTCATTTATTATTTTCTTAATAATTGTTTTGTTTCATACTGTGTAATCTTCTAAAATAAGCAAATTTTGTGTATTCTAGTATATACTTAATAATATATGTATTTTTAAAATAGTTAAATCAAATAAAAGTAAAATAGTAAAAGTTAAAGAATTGTAAGAATATTTTTTTTAATAAACTAGAGGTATGAGAACAGAAACCTGGCATTATTAATTACATACATACATATAATCACGCCTATAATCCCAAATGGGGTAGGCAGAGCGCACGAAATGTGAAATAGACATAACCATGATTATGACTATTTCACGCTTCGCAGCCACTTCTAGCATCATTTTGGGTTTGAAAACAGATGTAAGAGGTAGTACAATAGTAACAGGTTGCTAGCCTGTCGCCTAAAGAATACCTAAACCCATTTCCTTAGTCGCCTCTTACGACATCCACGGAAGAAATGGAGAGGTGCCATTCTAGACCCGACACCACACGGGACAAATTACGGGACACGGGATTAATTTCGCTAATCATAAATAGAGACAACTATTGTTTAAGTTTTTTGATGATTGAAAATTATTCAACTATTTTGAAGTAAGTATATAGGTCAGTTAACTAAAGCTGGCACGTTCACAGTACTCACACTTGTGCAATTTCGCTAAACTGTATGTTTAAAATTAATAATTTTGATCAAATCGGGCAGACTTTTCATGATACGTATGCTGTGCAATATCACGCCGCGAGCTAATTCACAGATACTACACAAATGCAATGCGTACGTCTGTTTTACGTGCCAGCTTTAGTTAACCGACCAGTACAAAAGAAACGGGTCTATATCGAATGGCATAATGTACAATTATTAGTCCTATCGCTGTGTCTTTTGTCCTGATAACGTATGGCATACATTTTGTTCCGCATATTTTTGATGGACCGAAAGTTGTTCCTATTAACGTTTGTCCTAAACATTATTTCTGCTTTTGATGTGACTAATTTAAAGCACAGAATTGTAATATTCTTATTATTCACTGACCTATAATTGTTTTGACTACATGTCATTAATTATAATTATAATCAACTTTGGTGGTTCTGGCGTTTTTCTCGCTCATTATAGCGCTTTGCCGGCCGCTACCGCGGCAAGCTCGCTGCGCTCGCCCGGCTCGCCTGCTGTAGTCACAGTTTTATAGACCTACTACTACTCTTTGCTTCGCTCGTCATCGTACCTATCCTAACCGTAATCTGACCCTCTTAAGGTAGACTTTGTGACGATACCGACTTCACGCGTACCATGGTTTAGTTAAGGTGTTATAAAAGTAATTTAATAGTAATAAGAAGAATTCTTAGGATAATTGATATTAGGAATATTACGCTTTAGGTAATTAGACTTTTGAGGTATCAATATTAGGACAAGCATTCTTAACAACTTTAAATAAGTATGCGCATAAATTATTCCGACAAACGAGTAGTATCTATGCCTTTCAAACTTTCAACAGTACGCCAAACATTCTTGGCCAAACATTTTTAGGACAAATAACGTTATGCGATTCGATCGGTACCCAGAAAAAACACATGAAAACTCGGCTGCTAAACTCATCTCATCAACATACATCACAAATATATACCTAGTGGCTCTAGAATGTTTGAAAAACATTTTAAATTTATTTTTGTTACATTTTATTCGACGGACGCAGAACACTCCGTAAACAAAATAAATTATTACCTTTAACAATTTCACATCTATTATTACCGATGCCGCTGCTGTAGTGAGCTTTTTTTATTATTATTACTTTTTTTCAATAAGTTTCAGCTGCGAAGCTTAAGCATTAAATTTAACTATTTAGCTCTTGATTTTTCTTTTATTTTTGTTAGTTTCTTAAACTGCATTCATACATCACCCCTCTATTCCCAAATGGGGTAAGCAGAGCAAACGAAATACAGAGTCAAAACAACGACTATCTCACACTTTGAAACCATTTTAGGCTGAAATATTGATGAAAGCATGCATTATAGTTTTATGAAACCAACTCCTTGTTTTATTTAATTCTGTCTATAAATATGGCTTTTCTCTGGTTTTGTAAACCGAATTTTGTTTATCTGCACTTTCATTTTCTATTTTGTGTTCTAACTTCAGTAACTATTTGATAAGTTTCAAGTGAAAAAGTCTAAATACATAATTACATGTTACCTGTCTGTACCCTTTTATATTTTCTTTTGTACAATAAAGAGTTCTTTACTTTAACTTTACTTTATAATTCATAAGATGTAACATACGGCAAAAGAACCGCACATTTAAATCAAATCTACATGTAAATAACGTAAAAGCCCAATGCCCTGAAATTATAAATCCCTTTTCCAATATCAAATAATGCACGTCAGAAGCCCTTACGTACCCAATATAAGAAGATACCTATTTCAATTCGTAATATTTTTCGCAAATTGTTTTACTTTTTCCTTAATAACTTTGTAAAAGTGACCCTTACGTTGATTATACATATGTATGTACATTATGTATGTATGTACATTAGGTAGGCAGAGCATCAAAAACGCTACATGGACAAAGACCAGTTCCATAAGTCGATTTAAGGTACTTATTAGGATATTACACATTTGAAATTAAATTAGGTATAGGTGTTGGAATAGGATAACGCTTTCCATTTCTTCCGTAAATGTCGCACGAGGAAACTAAGAAAATAGGCAAAGGTGTATGTATTATAGACTGCAGGCTAGCAACCTGTCACTATTATTATACCTGATAACTCAAAACTTAATAAAACATGGAGTTGTAAGACATACTGTAAACTGTAACTTTACCTTTATATATGATCCTAAAACGGGTTTTTCTCGTTCACGCAGCACTTACGAATACTTTAGGAAATTTGATATTTTATTTGTTTGACATCTTTACCGGGAGACTGTAACTGAAACCGGTTTTATCCAGTCTTGAAAGCATTGTCACCCTCGGTGTAAGGTTGTCGTACAAAATTATGTAAAAATGACATTTTGTAAAGTTTCTTCATCTTTATCAACACGGCATACTTATTGTCAAGAACTACAGCGGACTAAAATAAAATGAAGCGATATTGTAGGATTGTGTTCAAGTTTTCTTTGCATAGACACATGACATAAACAGACGTCTATGTCTATATTATTATTGCCAAAAAAGGTATTTTCCGTTTCGTGGCCACTTCTTGGTACTCCACTACTATTCCTCTTTCACATAGATGAAAGAGGAATAGTAATGACAAGTTCTAAATCTATCAAAGCCTCTTACGACATCCAAGGAAGAAATGAAGAGAAGTTACTCTAAATTCGTCACCACACGAATATCTATGTAAATTTTAGGTGACATACATACATACATATTCTCACGCCTGTATTCCCAAGAGGTGTAGGCAGAGCACATGAATTCAAAAATCCAGTACCACGTTTAGCAATTTTAGGGTAAACAGCTGGTTAAACGTGATATTGCAGTGACAGGTTGCTAGCCCATCGCCCACAATACACTAACCCTTTCCCAGAGTCGACTCTTACGACACCCACGGGAAGAAAGCGGTAGGTGCTATTCTAACCCGGCACCACACGGGTGACAACCTGTCACTATTACAATCTTTTATCTAGGGTTTGCCTATATGAAGTGTCGTGTGCTGTTTACCCCTTTTGGGAATTGTTGTTATGTATGTATTTGAATAAATTTGCGTAATAATAATGTATATTGTTGATATTTGACTAAACGAAATATTAACCAAGTTTAAACGTTTTAAGCCAAGATAAACCAAATGGAGAAATAACCGAAAATAATTTTGCACGAACAGAGCTCCGGTTTCGAGTCACGTACAAACTTTATCAAGACAAATTTCGGTCGTACATCTAACTTTGTTTACTTTGGTGACACGAGCCGTTTTAGAAAACTCCTCATCATCATCATCTCAGCCATAAGACATCCACTGTTCATAATCATAATCATCCTGAAAATCGACATCGCCTTTTTTAAGGAGTGTCTTGCACTATGAACCGCGTTTGGCAGACCGTTTGGCAGACGGTTCGGCGCCGTCACATTATAAGGATATATATTAAAAATCGTAACTATTTCACATTTTGTGGCCACTTTCAGCTTAAAGGTTGATATGGATGAAAAAGGAATATCAGTGACAGGTTACTAACATGTTGCCTGAAAGAGTGATAGGTAGAACTGTGATCCTACAGCGCGCGCTATAACATATGCGCATCAATCATTCGACAGAATGAAAATTAGACACATCAAACGATAAGACATAATATTTAGGACAAATCGGTAATAGGAACAACATTTTCGGAAAATCAAAAATATGCGGAACGAAAGTGTATGCCATATGTTATTAGGACAAAAGACGTTATGCTTATGCGACACAACGATACGACTAATTGTATGCCATCCGATATAGACCCATTGTAATTTCTCTTTAAAATGGGAGAAAATTATTATAAAGTTACAGGCATTACAGATTATTTTGCAAGAAACAATACAAAGTTTACTTTCAAAGCTTTGAACCCAGTCAAAACTAAAAATATATTTACTCAATAATTGGCGGAGTGTACAATACTACATTAGTACAATACATAAACATTGAAATAATAATCTAGGCAAAACAGTGCAAATGGGTAAATATGAAAGCATGTTGGTTAATAATAACGTGAAGTCTTACAACAATAAAAAGTAAAGTATTAATTAATCGGAGAAAATATTACAGTAATAAACTTAATAATTTAATAGTAATTTATCAGTCTATGCGAAAGTATAATGTACGCAAAACGAAGATTATTCGTTTACATTCGAAACTACGGAGATTGACAAAGTTCATTAAAACATAAAAGCTACGTAGCTGCTAATGGATGCAGTCACTGTCATCAAGGTCGGTGAACTTCTTGATGCGGTACTTGGTATGAGGTGCGTCAATAGTGCACTCGGCGTCGTCCTGCGGATCCGGCTGCCACAGGCTGAGGCAACCGGCGGCGGAGTCGTAGGAGACAATGTTGTTGTTGTTGTCAAACACGAACTTGTCGACCGAGCCGGACTCGTAGGCTGCGTATTCCACTAAATTGTTGCTCACATTGTCCATCTTATAGATAACGTTTAGTGTGGCGTCTCCAAAATACACATCGTTGTTTTTATCTATTGATAGGACATAACTCTGATGTGCCACTGCCTTAGTAGTACGTGATACTTCGTCATAATAATAAACGGTTTCGTTGGTCGCAAAATAGATTTTTAAGGAGTGACATCCAGCTTGAACAACGAAATCAGAAATCGTATAGTTTACGATATCATTATAGTACCATAGTTGATTTTTTATTATAGGATGTAATCCTTTGGTTGCCCTTTTCGTGTATGTCAAACAGTCTTTGTAAAACAAAATATCCGGTTTATGATATATTTCTTGATTGGAAAATGTTATTTTAATTGGGGTGCTTAATTTATCTTCCTCATATTTATATACGTTTTGGTCATCAGCTGTATATACAGCATGCGTGTCCTGGTCAACGGCCAAGCCGGTAAAGTTCTGCTGGCGGAGCAGCTGTATGGTGAGGCCGTCGAGGAAGAAAGCCGTGTCGGAGCTGGAGTCGGAGTGCACGTAGAGCACGCCGCGCGCCCGGTCGATGGCCAGCTGGTCCGGCACGCGCAGCTCCCGCGCGAGCGTCCTGCGCGCGTGGCAGCGCCCGCGCACGCACGCGTCGCAGGCCGCGCGCGCGCCGCCCACCACCGCCGCCAGGACAACCAGCAACATGATAGATTGGTTGCTAAAAAATAAAAAATTGTAATTATCGTGACTCAAATGCCACTTTTTGGCGTAAAAATACGGATTAGGTATTTCCGAAAATCGCTCCGGACAAAAAAAGTATTTCAGAGCCAAAGAGGTGAATTTTTTTTTTTTGCAAGGCTGCAAAGCTGATATCAAGCGAGTACCGTTGTTGAAAACCAGCTAAACGAAAGGATCTAGGAAGCAAATGGTTCTAAATACTCGTATAGGATCTTGAGAGAAGATTTCATGGCATGGCACGAGATGCAAAATAATTTTGTTCCCGAGAGTAAGGCTAAGCGCGCACTACGACTTTTTGTCGCGCGACAATTTTGTCGCAGAAATGCAACGTAAGGGTTTATATGTCATCGCGCGCACTACGATGAAAAAATCAGTATGGACAGCGCTATTTTAAAATCGTGTCGCACGACAAAAAGTCGTAGTGCGCGCTTAGCCTAACACGACTTTTCACTACACTGTAGCTGGGAAACAACTGGGAAATAGGAAACGCAGGACGATCGAAACATTACATATACATATACCTACATCACTTTTTACACTATTTTAGGTTTAAAGTTTAATAAAAGAGTTAAGTATAATGGTGGTAGAGGTAGCTCTCTACGAAATTCTCTCAAAGTAACTACAAAAAATGTTATTAAATTGTACCGTGGAAAAAAAGAAAAAGAAAAAAACTTACTGCATTAGGATTCCTGGACGAAGCTTTCGCTCTGAAACTCCCAGCTCTCGCACTGAATACTCCTTAGTTCTCACGCGCTATTTATGGCTCCCGTTATCTCTTACACTAAACGTCAGTTTGACCCGCTTCGGCAAATGACATACTTCCATTATTAGCTTTTGCCCGCGACTCGACCTACGTAAAATCCGCGTATCGCTGCTATCTCTGGGGAACAACGCTACTTCATACCTGCATTCACAAATAGGGCAAGGAGAGCATTAAATATTCAATAGACAAAACTGTGTCTTACTTTAGAAAAAACAGATTTTAGAAAGTTTAAGATGTACCTAAATTTAGAGGCGAAAGAGGTACCTAAAGCATAATATTCCTAACATGAATTGTCCTAAGAATTATTTTGCCTGTTATTAAATTAGTTACAATTATATCACCTAAACTAAACTATGGTAGGTACAATGAATGATGAAATGAAGTCAGAATAGTTACATATTCTATTTAGCCAGGTCAGATTTCGGTCAGGTTAGGTACGACGACGAGCGAAGCAAGGAGGACTGTTAGGTAGAACTGTGACCATACGACACGCGAGCGGAGCAAGCGTAGCGAGCGTGCCGCGCTAGCGACCGGCGATGCGCTACAACGAGCGAGCGAAACGCCAGAAGCACCTACGTAGATAATAATTATGCTCAATGACATGTGGTCATAACAAGTTTAGCTCAGGGGGCGTCCATAAATTACGTGAGGTGTTTTAGGGGTGGAGGGGGTCGAGTCAAATCTCATCTAATCTCGCGTTGGGGGGAGGGGGCCACGGCAAATATCACGCAATTTTTTTCTTGTTTCAAACAAACAAAAAGCCACTATTTTGGTCCGTTTAATCCTGATGCCTAAGGTCTTAAAAAGCGAAGTGAGTATGTGGATGGCGATTTACACTTCATGAGTGTATCCGAACGAAGAAAATTTTTGTTTTTTTTTAAAGTTACATCTTCATTTTATTTTTACTTTTTAAAATAACATTTGAAAAATCTCACGTGAGATTTGGGGGGTGGGGGAGGGGGTTGAATAAAATCTCACGACATCTCACCAAGGGGGGGTGGGAGGGTCAGAAAATTGAAAAAAACACGTCACGTAATTTATGGACACCCCCTCATTAAATATTAAGAATATTACAATTATGCGCATCAGTCATTCGAGCGATGAATCTTAGCCACATCAAACGGTAGGACTAATAATGTTTAGGACAAAAGATACTAGGAGCAACAATTTCGGACAGTGCGGGACAAAGTGTATGCCATACGTTATTAGGACACATGACGTTACTTTATGTGATACAGCGATAGGACTAATAATAATTGTTTGCCATCCGATATAGATCCTGTTTATATATCATCCAGCATATTTTTAGGTTTAAATTTAATAGGTATAATAGTTACATTACGCTAGTTTTGCACTTAAAACATACGTAGATAAGCTTCAAAAAAAAGATGGATAGGTCTAGTGTAGTCCTTATCTATAATTATCCTTTTCTTTTTTTTATTGATCACCATTCGTTCATCATTATTTTATGCATTGCTAGTTTAAGTGAAGTAAAATTTTAATAAAAAAAAAATACTACAAATACTTATAGGGCAATCACAATGTAACAATTATGTTATCAACAAAATACCGCTCACAGTAATACTGCAAAAACACTGATACTCTTTATCTGTTGTATCCTCTGTATTTACCCACGGTCAAGTTGACCACAGCAAAATTATAATTACGCATACCTAGGGTGACCGCACCAGTAATGGACATAGAACCAGTAATGGACAATGACTCTTATTTACTACCCACTAAGGAAAAGTCATTTGTTCACAACAATCAATTCACAACTCTATGGTCTTTAAATTATGAATGAAGTGTCCATCACTGGTGCTTGTCAACTTAAACCGTCCATAACTGGTGCCGTCACCCTATGACATTTTATCATTGCTGCTGTTTATGTGTCTTCATTTACTTTTGCACTGTTATTATTGTTAATTAATGTTTCTTACTTAGGTAATACTACGCAATACACTTTAGTTCAATCTACACTAATATTAGCCCCGTGTGGTGCCGGGTTAGAATAGCACCTCCCCCTTTCTTCCCGTGGGTGTCGTAAGAGTCGACTCTGGGAAAGGGTTTGTGTATTATGGGCGATGGGCTAGCAACCTGTCACTGCAATATCACGTTTAACCATCTGGATACCCTGAAATTGCTAGATGTGGCAATGAATTCTTGAATTCATGTGCTCTGCCTACCCCTCTTGGGAATACAGGCGTGATGTATGTATTTATGTATGTACACTAATATTATAAAGAGGAAAACTTTGTTTGTTTGTTTGTTTGGTTGTAATGAATAGCTCAGTAACTACTAGACCGTTTTTAAAAATTCTTGCACCATTCGAAAATCACATTATCCACGAGTAACATAGGCAAAATTTTATTTGAAAAAAAAAAGGATTCTGTTAAATATTTGGGTTTAGATATCTACATCTACACTAATATTATGAAGAGGAAGACTTTGTTTGTTTGTAATTAAACCAGAAACCTACGACCCCAAAATCCAAAATTTACGCGAACGAAGTCGCGGGCGGAAAGCTAGTTTTTAAATAAGGTTGATCAAATTTGGCATATTCTTAAAGGAAATCGCTACCTCAAATTTAATAGAACTAATTAAAACACATTAATGAGTTAGTGCATTCCTTTGTTCAGCATTAACTTAGGAATTAATAGTTTTTATCTGTCTAGAAGCTGACTGACTGATAATTAACGCAAGGCCCAAAGTATAGCAGTTAGAAACTAGAAATTGTGCACAGACGTTCTTTTTATAGTGTTTAGGAGCACTAAAAACTATTTTAGACAATTCTTTAATGGGGTAAAAGGGGAACGCAACGTTAGTATCAACATTTTCTGAATTGCCTGCAGTTCAACATTTATTATTCAAGTGCGGACGAAGTCACGGGCAAAAACTAGTATGTAAATAAGAAAGAAGATGCAATTTTAACTTTTAGCGTTTTATTAACTAGAGATTTTTTTTAAATACCAATTACATCACCCTGTACAATGGATATTCACATTGGTTATTAACAATTAGCTACGTTTAATATTCCTACTAAGGTTCCTGTGCACAACACTGACCCAATATGACACTAGCAACGTTTATATCATAGTAAGACAGGTGACAGAAATATGGGTATCATCTACTTACTGGGCGTTGAGACGTCGAGCATTGGCACCTTATAATTATTACATTTCTACTAAGAAAGTAAGACATTTTAAAATCATTTTATGTTAACAAAGGAAGCTAAATTAACGACAGTTTTCGTGACAGTTCGCATATCATTGCAAGGACCTAAATTTTTCTACGTCAAATGTCGCAAATTCCGTCCAAAGTTTTAATTGGATGTAATTTTAATCCTTTTAAGCTTTATCTTTCGTTTTTGGGCAAAGACATGACCAATTTTTTTGTGACAAATGGAAATTATCTACCTGAGTTTAATTTTACATTTCGTCTCAATTGCGCCACTAATGAACAGTAGAAAAGTAAAGTTGCAATTTAGACGTGTAATCAATGGCCGATGTGACGACTAGATGTTAGCTATCGGATTAGTATTACACGACCAAGTTACGAAGTGGATCAAAAATCCCGGTTCGCGACTGTCCTTAAATATCCTGAAACGGGGCATAATAATGTTGGTGGTAAGCGATTTTATTTCATTTTTAGAACTTTGATGTACAGAAACTCGGAGGAATCAATGAAGGAGTATATCGTCATTTCACTTTTCTCGTGGGGAGTAAGTAATAGTTATTACGTTATAAACTTAAAAAATACGCTAGAACTGGCCACGCAACGTGAAATAGTCATAGTTTTGACTATGTAGAGTTTCATGTGCTCTGCCTACCTCATTTCAGAATACAAGCATGATGTATGTTTGTAGGTAAATAAGGGGTCCATATCGGGTTGCATAAAGTTTGAAGTCATACGTTTTATAAGCATACATAGTTTTGTCATAATCATCATTACGCATAACTGAAGTAAGCCATAAATTTTTATGCATAATGTTTTATGGCATACATTTAATTCGCATAAAACAATATACGCATACTTTATAATGAGCATACAGTATAAACGCATAAACTGATCGTGCATAAAACATGCGAACCATAATGTACGATTCGCCATATTTGTTTTGCGCATAATAATTTGCATAACCTAGCCTAACTTAACTTACTTTTCTGGCCGCGATTTGGTTAATGTGAGGTCACAGTTCTAACCTAACCTAACCTACTTTTTTGGCAGTGATTTGGTTCATACGAGATCACTGTTCTAACCTAACCTAACCTACTGTTTTGGCAGTGATTCGGTTCATACGAGGTCACTGTTCTAACCTAACCTAACCTACTTTTTGGCCGTTAATCATCAATGTTATGGCTGGACAAATGTATGACAGCCATAATTATGACTGAAAATAATTATGATCATACATTTTATGGCAACAAAGATTTATGTCATTCGTCATTATGGTAAAACCATTTATGACTAAAAATAATTATGACAGGGAACATTATGACAATAGTACAATTTATGCCAAAAAAAAATTATGAGTTTCAACTTTATGGTTAAAGTGTTATGACAATCGATTTTATGACAATGGTTTGTATGCGACTAGAAGGGCACCCGTAAATAAGTCTCCTTCAAGCAATATATCCCATTTTTGATATTTGAGGTAGGTAAGTGCTTTCTCTTAATTTCCCGTAGTTAGGCGACAGTTTAGAATAACATCTCTCCAATTCTTCCGTAGGATGTTGAAAGAAGTGACATAGGTTACGGTATATTTTAGGCGACAGGCTAGCAACCTATCACTATTATACCTGCCACCTTAAAACCTAAAAAGTATATACACATTTTAGAAGTTTGTGTTCTCTACCTATCCCATTTTACAATACAGGCGTGAGTGTATGTATGTATGTAGTCGACATTCGGCACATAATGTCTTCTCTCAAACTATCATCTGTCTACTTATACCTACATAACTCAGCGCTCATTACGAAGTCAATTATTCTGTGTTTTTGCAGTGACTTGTTTTTCCACTAACTCCCCCCACCACGAATACGAAACATCCCGCTTCCTAGTCCCCTATTGGTGTTTACCAAGCACTTTGCTGTTGCATTAGGAGCAGGTAAGTCGGAAAAAACCGAGTATTTAGGTATATGGGTTCCGCCGTTGGTAGTGAAATTAATAAACACAGGACTGGAAAGGACATACATACATACATACATATTCTCACGCCTGTATTCCCAAGAGGGGTAGGCAGAGCAAATGAACTCAAAAATCCAGTGCCATTTTAGCAATTTCAGCAGGGTAACCAGATGGTTAAACGTGATATTGCAGTGACAGGTTGCTAGCCCATCGCCCACAATACACTAACCCTTTTCCCAGAGTCGACTCTTACGACACCCACGGGAAGAAAGGGGGAGGTGCTATTCTAACCCGGCACCACACGGGGAAAGGACCCCGTACCCGTACCTAAAGTATGGAAAATGTGGTTTCAGTCAAATATTATGAAATTTTGATATGTTATAGATTTCAGTGCCCTGAACGAAAGTCTATATGGGTGCTACCACGGTTTCCGGGTCCCTTTCCATGTTCTGCTCGATTTTGTTCCAGATAACAAAGTAGTACCTACTAAGTTCCAATTCCGGTCTATTTATTTAAACAATTGACATTAGTTTGAATTGAACCTACTTTGTGATAATGCTGGCAAGTTAAATAATGCAGGAATTATATACATTTTGAAATGAAAATGAAACGAGAAAGCTGAATTTTTGATATGATGTAGGGAATGCCCAAAAAAGCTTAACTTGAAATTGTCGACCAAGATTTCCTATGTGGGTTTTCCGCCATCTTGAAAAAAAGGTTAAGATTAGATTTTTGACAATAACTCGGCTATCCGACGAGATAAGATAATTCTGTCAAGTAGTTTTTTGTAGCTCTTTTTATGCTCTATAATTTATGCATAATAACATTTTGCGTATAATGCATCGTTATCGAGATATCGACCGAAAACCATATTGGGATAATGAACTTTGTTTTTTTGGCTAGGTACGAGGGGCGTTCAATAAGTTTTGAGAATGATAAGGACGCAAATAACTTTTAACATATTTTACTTTATTTTTCAATGTAGTCACCTTTCAAGAGTATATGCTTATTATAATATCTTTATTCTAAGCTTAAATTTTCCTTAAAAAAAAATCTTCCCGACCCCTTAAAAAAACCTCTACCGCGGCGATCACGGTGTCATCATTTTCAAATTTTTGACCTCTGAGGTGGTTTTTTAACCGCAGAAATGCATAAAAATCACTAGGAGCGAGCTCTGGTGAATATGGCGGATGCTCCATCAATCCAAAGCCAGCATCTTTGATGGCAGCCATCGCAACTCTTGGCTCATGCGCGGGGGCGTTTGCTTGGTGAAACAAAACACCTTTGGAAAGTTTCCACTGGGCGTTCCTCGCGTATAACATCACGCAGTTTTTTTATTTGTTCCTTATATAAATTCCCCGTGATTTTAGCTCCATGATTGAGATATTCAATCATAACAATCCCTCGGATATCTCAGAAAATGGAGCCCATAACCGCGTGGAGGATGGTATTGCTTTAAATTTCTTCGGAGTCGGAGATGAAGGCCTCTTCTAAGTCATAGATTGTTTTTTGGTTTCTGGGTCGTAATGGTGAAGTCACCTTTCGTCCATTGTTACAAAACAAGACAAAAATCGGTCGGAATCTTCCTCTAACAATTCCAAACAGCTATGTGAAACCTGCAGTCTGGTTTGTTTCTGAGCGTCCGTAAGCATTATGGGTACCCAGCGTGCTGATACCTTTTTCATGCCCATATGGTCATGTATTATATTGTGAATACTCCCGACACAAATCTTTACTTTTTTAGCTATAAACTAATCATAAACACGACGATCCCCTTAAATTATTTTCTATTTTTTTTTAACATTTGTTCGGTCATCGCAGTGTTCGGCCGCCCTGAGCGTGGGTCGTCATTAGTGTTCGATTTTCCTCTTTTAAACTCTGCGCACCACCGTGCAACCGTAGAGTAAGAAAGAACGAAAACCCCTAATGTGTTTTGTAAATCTAAATAAACTTGCTCAGTAGTAATTTTTTTTTAAGCAGAGGTATTTAATCACCGCATGATCTTAAATTTCCTCCATTTTTACCGTCTGGTCCCGACACGACGAAATCAATGTGTTCTATTTAAAAAAAAACAAACGACTGTCAAGTATTTTTTTTTTATTTTTCATAGCAATTACATGGGCTTTGCTTGCCAGTACTTTTTTATTTCTTTGCTAATGCATTTATATGTCATTCTCACTATTTATTGAACACCCCTCGTATTTCCTATTTTTTGGTAACAAATATCATTAAAATTGCTAAGATAAAACTTTCCGATCATATTCAGACTTACAATTTTGGTTTTTTATTTAATTTTTTGACAAAAATTGCAATCTCCCGCGGTCCACGAAGTCAAATTTGAATTTTTCTGTCCTGCGCGTCCAGTCGGCAAGCTCGACACGTTCGACATGTTTCGAGCGAATTCGTGACTCATCATTGGGAGCAACGTGTCACACTGGAAAACTGTATAGAAAACTGATCTTATAATACTCGTTCTGCGTCTGTCGGTGTGAACGGGCTAAAAGCGTGGTCTTGACTATGTATCGCTTCGTATGCTTTGCCTGCCCTATTCGGGAATACATGCTTGATGTATGTATATAATTATGTTTTACAGCAGTAAAAAACCTCTAAAATGTGTTTCATCCAGGGTTTTCTCTTGTGATGAGAACCTCACATAACCCACGCGTCGTCCCCAAGACGTGGCGGTACACGTAGGTACCTAACGCATTTTCCCACCGCACAAAAAAAGGGTTTTCTCTTTTAGGCACGGTACCCTAAAAGGTAAGGTTATGCCGCTAACGATGAGATTCTGGCGTGAACGAGCCATCATACCGGCACCTCGTCGGAATATTAAGTGACGCCTTATAGTGGAATTAGCATGACCCAAAAACAGAAAGACCAATTTGCAGGGTCACTAGTGGTTTGCCGCGGGTTTGCGCGGGTTTTCCGTCACCTTTGAACTTGGCATAAACCACCTCTCCTCTCCGTTTCTTCTCTGTCGAAATTTATGAACCGATTTCTAACGTGCTATTCGGTGAAGGAAAACATCGTGAAGAAAAAGCGAGGAGAATATCACAAGGAAACCTGCACATAACGACAAAGTAATTCGATGTGGTGTCATGGTGTAAAATGGTAAGCCACAAAGTCGGATTTTCTTTTTATTTTCCGACTATTCCCAGGGTAAATTTGGTCGTTTGTTTTTATACGGCACCAGTTCAATACTATTTCAATACCGGTTCTAATCCATTATTCCGCAACGCCGTACAAAAATCATGCGACAAGGAAAAATAATCGAGGGTTGTACTTTTGAATTCTCACCTGCACTCAGTTGGACAGCTTACAAGTGACGGCATAGTGCTGAATATTATTATTTTATGCTCTTATATCGTTCTACATAGGTCACCCGGTGGTTCAGGTGACCCATATTTTCTTCAACATGGGCCAGCGGTCTACAATTAAAACAAGAGATGTCCGATTAAACAAAAAAAGTAAAAATCCCACTTTATAAAAAAATGATTATTTTGGTTTTCTTTGGTACTTTGGTTACTTTCCTGCTTTGGTTTACTATCATTTTATCACATACACATACAATTACATAAATAATTCACCCCTATGTTCCTAAATCGGGTAAGCAGCGCACACAAAACGCTATTTAGACAAAACCATGAAATCTAGCGTAAATTTTAGGTTTTAACAGGTACCTATAATAGTGACAGGTTGCTAGGCTGTCGCGAAAAATGTACCTTAGCCTATTCCCTTCTTAGTTGCCTCTCATGACGGCAGAACAGAAAAATTGTTTTCCTAAACACAGAGTAAATCAATTTTATCAATTCGTTGCTAATGTCGTGTTTAAAAATTAAAATTTAAACATTCCACAAACTCTGAACTTACATTGGAATTTTAAAATAATTAACAAAGAAAAATGAATGACCAGGGAAGCAGAAATGAACGAAGCACCCAGAGATTTAATCTCCTAATCCAAATCCCAATCTCGCCCGGAATTTGTTTTTAATTTCGTCATCAACAAAGTTTTAGCTTCACAAAGCTAAGGAATCATTGTTGAAAAAGTTTTAGCAATTCTTAGGAATCGTCTCCGAAATGTTTAAGGGGTAGGGAACCATTCAATTTAGTGCTCTTGGAAAATGAATGGATATTTTGTTTCGAATCTAACTAAAATCACCAAGTACGAGTAAAAGACTTCTCCATTTCTTCCGTGGATGTCGAAAGAGGCGACTAAGGGGATAGGTTTAGATATGCTTTAAGCGACGAGCTAGCAGGCTGTCACTGTTATACTTATACCATCTGTTTTCAATTCTAAAATCATGCTAAAAGTGTCTTTGTAATAATCTTCATGGTTTTGTCATACAGATGTAGTGAGAAACTATTTTCCTTCGTAATTTTTCGGAAAAGTTCGTATTTATCGTACTCTCTCAAATAGCTTCAGTACCCATCTTAAAGCCGTAGGGGTAAGTCGCATCAGCAGACCAATATATATATATAGAGTGGATAATACGCAATCCAAATATTCGCTATAATATCTTTATTTTCAAATTATTTATAAAAACGTTGTATAGCCATGCTAAAACCTCGAAAACGGTTGTCCTTTTAATTAATGTTTTAAAGTGGAGATAATGTTTGATTTACTAGTCGCTGCCCCAATATTGCAAGGTTGTATGTTACATTTTTTCACAAAATGAGTTATGATTAGTACGTAATTCTACGTGTATTTAGCTATATTTTCCTGAAGCCAGGGTCTTAATATCATCAACCGTTAGTCCAGAAATCCCGATATTGCATAGTTCTATGTTGTGGTTATAGAACTAACAAAGATTGCAAAGTCCTATGTTTGTACGGTTGTTATTATTGCATATTTTTAGTGACTATATCTTAAATATCATAAGACATTTAATTTGATATAATAACCTTTCACCGTTAAAGTGCATTTATTGCAATGCTTGTATTGCAATAAATGCACAATCATCAAATAAGACTTATATCGAAATAGATACCGTGAGTTCCTGCATTTGTATGTAAACCAAGCGCGTTACTATTTCTCTGCCTATTGTAACGTCACATGAGCGCTTTAGTGATGGGAATCGACAATCCGAGTGAAACCGATTCAAAAGTGACGCCGCCTTATTCAAGTTATCCTGTCTCTAGGAAGGTAGGTAAACCTTTATGGATAAGTATCTAAGTAGTACAAGACTAAATGAAACTTCATCAAAGGGAGAGCATTGCATTCAAAACAAGTTCCAAGTCCCGGGACACGAGACAGCCTACCGTCAAAGTCCCGGGATGTCCCGGGACTTCGAGACTTGCGTTTCTTCTTTAATGGGGCTTTCGTAAAATTATAATTGACTTAGTTTTTTTTGAAAATTTTACGGATAACTCACGTTTATTTATTAAAGCGAGAAATGAAGAAACGAGTTTAGCTCGACATGTATCTTCATTTTTCTTCGCGCGAAGAGAGCGGTGGCGCGCAGTGCGCGTTTGGCAGCAGCAGCCGCCGCGGCTCCTAGATGAAGGGCTACGAATTATCCGGAAACATGACGAGCTAAAGTCGATTTAATAAACGTGAGATATCCATAAAATTAGACTAACTCCAACGTGTGGGGTATCGTTGAAAAGGTCTTCAAAATGCACTAATAAATGCTTGGAAACTATGTAGATGAAAACCACCCGTCTTGAGATAATCTAAAACAAAGTTATAATTTGAAATGGGACCCACTGTAACTTATAAATTTTTGTAAAATAATTCTGAAAAATATCATATTTATCTCAAAATAAGTACTTTCAATGAAAATTATAGCGGACTCTGTATAATGCATAATTATTTTTATACAACTCGACCAACTTTATGTAGTTCAGTCGTCCGAACAAAATGTATGGAGTCAACCGCAAGGTGAAATTTAGCTAGCTATGGAACCCTGTCATGTGCGTGCCCGACACGCTCTTGCCCGGTTTTTTTATGTATGAAAATGGATGGCAGAGCTACCTAATATTGGCAGTTTGCTAACTGTCACCTAAAGCATAATCTAAACCTGTTTCCTTCGTCGCCCCTTACGACAAAAAAATTACCTATTCAAAAAGACAACTTTACTGTTTGTAAAATAACCAATATTAATTACATACACATACATATTCTCACACCAGTATTCCCAAGAGGGGTAGGCAGAACACATGAATACAAAAATCCAGTGCCACGTTTAGCAATTTGAGGGTAACTAGATAGTCAAACGTGATAATTGATAATGCAGTGACAGGTTGCTAGCCCATCGCCCACAATATACTTCACTAACCCTTTCCCAGAGTCGCCTCTTATGACAGCCACGGGATGAAAGGGGATAAGGTGCTATTCTAACCCGGCACCACACGGGAACAATAATTAAAAATTGAAAAACCCCCGACGAGCCCCAACTCGATGGATTTACTGAACGTGTAACATTCTTATCACACCTAAGAAATTACCTGATGGACTTGAAGACCTGCACCGATTTCCACCAAACATAGCTAAGAACACTCTCGACTGATATAACTACCTGCTCTCTCTATAATATTCCTAATTTTCCGCATTTCATGAATAATTTTAGTACTATATACTACGCTACAGACCAGCAAAGTTCTATGTTTCTCAACAGAATGTTAACTTAAAGGGATGCAAAGTTCTATGTAAAAAAGAAATTGTTTATATTTAATATTATAATAAATGATTAAGTCCTTATTTTTGTATTTTTGGCATAAGTACCGGGTGTCCCGTGGCAGATTTTGGATTTCAAAGTTAATTTTAAAGATGTTTTTAATTGAGAATATAAATGTTGATTTTTCACAACTGACGAATAATCGAATATTTCAGTACAACCACGTATCATAAATACCACATACTCGCACCTGTGTTCGCACCGAATTAAATTTCTAGATTAAGAATTACAATTCTAGGTACTTACCTGGTACAGTTACTTGTCGTCTCATGTCGGTCGGCGGCGGCTCGCTCAGGGTCCCAATCCAAGGGTCATCAGCAAACAACAGGACCTGGGAGGCACACACTAACTCACCAATTAAAACTTACACCAGCGGAACAAAAATACCATACAAGAAATACCGAACAAAAACTTTGCCTGAAGCGGGTAGAACCAAGAATGAAATAGGGAGGAATTTTTAAATTTCAAAAATGGAAACACTTTAGAACATTTTTTTAGTTAACCGTCGTCAGCCGTGCGTAACTTTGCACGTGCGCGCTTACGTTCCCAAGCTTAGGGAGCGGACCGTATCGGAGGCGGCCTTACTAGCTTCTGAGCGGGTGGGAAGGCTAGGGCGGCCGTGGCTCTGGGCGGCGGCGCGAAGCGGCCGCCCTAGGCGCGCCCGGTACCAGGAACGCAGAAGCCACCAGGAGCACGGCGAACCACGTGCGTCGCGACGCTCTGCGCATGCCCGAGAAAACCCCGAGAAAACGCGTGGGAGCGAGCGAGAGCGCCGCGGGTTAAAAATAGGGGTGGGAGTGTAACAGCTATATCTGGAGCGTCAAGCAGTCTGAAAAGTTCGCCCGCTTCTGATTCGAGCGCGGTATATTGTTAGCGAGCGGAATAATTAAGTTAGTTCGGTAATTTGTTTAAGTTGATGAGGTTGCGTGTGATCTTTATTTGATTTATATATAAGGAATCACGGACGATGTTTATAATCCATTATCCACACGATAGAGATAAAATGTTACAGACGCATGTACGAAAATAATCAGAAAACTTAACGTTCGTAAACGCCTACAAATAGGTATTTCCTTTTGGAAAATAAAAGGAACTTTCTTTCGCAGCGTGTAAAACGGAGAACAAAATGCAATTTATTCTAATGCCGAAGAGATCTTCCGTTTTATTATTCATGAAGTTTACTTCTTCAAGGATTCAATTTTGCGTCGAGTCGAGATAATCATTTCCGCTAACCCTGGGATGAGGTTTTCAATTAGAAATGATACTCATAATAAATATCAAGCCCAGTGTACAAATGAGTTTTAGGGAAATTAAAAGAGCACAATAATTATAAGACATGGTTAAATTTGAAAGATACATAAAACTGGAAATTGTATTTTGCTTACAAAATTGTTGATCGATATCCCATTTTTTGTGTATTATTTTATACAAAGCAACACTTATTAAAAACTTTGTTGCGACAGCAAATAATCTAGCAAACTTATTGCTTCACTTCTATCAATGTGTTAGAACACCATACTGAAAACACGAGCTTACGCACACAACAGGCGTATTTCCGCCGTTGCCGTAGCAACCACGCACGTCGACTGTCTGCAGGGTTATAATGTCCTAGTACTCCTAACCTTATTACTGAATTTCAAGGAAATCTGACAACGCCAGGTGTAACGGAATTAGAACGGCCTGTATTGACTTTGAATTGTTTATGTGATTAGAAATTAATCGAGCGATCGTAAGTGTAGATACTGATTAATTTTGCGTCATTTTCTTGCTTGGTGAGGTATTTGCAGTTGAGAATTTTGTTTGTTTAGATTTACACAGTATACTGTATCTAATTAGTGATTCATTTATTTTAATTACCTAACTAATTGTAATTGAACTCGTGTTCAAACTAAGGGTTACTTTTTCATAGTTATTTCAATACTTGTGCGGTGTGCCCGTAAGTTATTTTTAATTAAAATAAAAAAAATACAAATTAAAAGCTGCCTAATTAAAATTTATTACAATAAAAAAACAGTTAAATTTCAAAAAAGTCAACGCCTCACTTTTTCCCAAAAAAAAAGTAAAAAACACAACCGCCTGCGTCATCATTCATTTCTTATCAGGCGTTTTTCAGGTAGGTGAGCGTTTCTGACAGCGGATGACATTGACGGGCACGCGTCCATTACGTCACGGCAGTCACTTTTCGCCCCCGAAGTACCAGGCTCACAGAACATAGCAGGAGTTATTTAAAACTCAGGTGTAGAAAATAGAATGTTCCCGTGATGCACGAAAATAGTTTCGGACGCAGCGCGCATGTGCTAAGAAAGTTTGAGAACGGCGCCATCTGTAGATAAGCTGGCGAACCAACACGCGTAAAGCTCTGTAGAGTTGAGTTGTACCGGTTTGTGTTTGCCTTGACCACGCTGGCTACAAGCAATGAATTGATTTGTGGTTTGATAAGTTTTAAATAGATGGCAGTACAGTTGACTTCATAATTTTTTTTTTTTTGTATCATTTCCTTTACAAATAAGTATTTTTTTACAACACTCTATATCTACGCTCAGTTTTCTTCATCGCTTACAAAATAAGTTCGATGTTGTATATTAGTTAAAAATACAATGACATCTGTCCAATGTCTTGCTTATTTGAGTTTATTTCGTTCGAAGAAAAAAACAAACGCGTTGAAAGATTTTGGTTTAGGTGTAAATTTTAATTACAATAAGTGGTAGGTACCTACCTCCTAAAAATTCACTAAAACAGTCATCAAAATGTTGTACAAATATGTAATCATTTTTATTCTTCACTAGCTGACCTGGCAAACGTCGTACTGCTTCTAAAAAATATTAAAATAAACTATACAACTAAATATTCTGTAAATGTTTTAAGTCTCTACCTTTTACCGTTATTTATAACGACCCAAAAACACCAAAAAAAAAAACAAGATTGTTGTTTGGGAGCTCCCCGTACCTAAATAATAATCATCATCATCATCAGCCTATTATATACGTCCCACTGCAGGGCACAGGCCTCCCCTCAGTATGAGAGGGCTTGGGCTATAGTTCCCACGCAGGCCCAGTGCGGATTGGGAACTTCACACACAACATTGAATTGCTTCGTCGGTGTGTGCAGGTTTCCTCACGATGTTTTCCTTCACCGATTTAATAATAATTTAATGTAATAATTTGTTGTTATAGCGTCAATAAAATTACATCATCTGTGAAAATTACAACTTTACTGTCTAGCTATCACCGTTCTTGAGATACTACCAGGTGATAGGCGGACAGACGGACAGCGAAGTCTCAGTAATAGGGTCCCGTAACCCCTTGGGTACGGAACCCTAAAAAAACGAGACACCATGCTTTTTAGGGTTCCCAAAGGGTAAAAACAGGACCCTATTTCTGAGACTTCGCTGTCTGTCTGTCTGTCTGTATGTAGGTCTGTCACCAGGCTGTACCTCACGAACTATGACACCTAGAGAGTTGAAATTTTGACAAAATGATGTATTACTGTTGCCGCTATAACAACAAATACTAAAATCAAAATACTAATAATAATTAAGGGGGGCTCCCATAGAAAAATCGTGTTTTTTTGCTGTTTTTGGTACGGAACCCATCGTGCGCGAGCCCGACTTGCACTTTACTGGTTTTTTAGTTACGTAAACGTTTTCAGGAGCTTTACCTATTGCTCACCAAAACGTTGAATGACTCAGATTAGTTTTTGCGAAGATCACTGTACCCATTGATTAGTTTCTATTTTCGCCAGACGATAAACTAAATACTCTGAACGGCAAAAACACTTCGCAAGGTCGAACTACAGAAAAAATATGAATAGCAACCATTTGGCGACAATCCAACCATTTAATAAGTCCTATAAATACTGGAAAATTGAAAGGTCCTTTGTGTCTTATAGTATTAGGTCATTTACCTATGAAATTGGCGTTTTGTATGAAGATTTCCGTAACATCCCCGTGTGGTGCCGAGTTAGAATAGCACCTCCCCCTTTCTTCCCTTGGGTGTCGTAAGAGTCGACTCTTGGAAAGGATTAGTGTATTGTGGGCGATGGGCTAGCAACCTGTCACTGCTATATCACGTTTAACCATCTGGCTACCCTGAAATTGCTAAACGTGGCACTGGATTTTTGAATTCATGTGCTCTGCCTACCCCTCATGGGAATACAGGCGTGAGAATATTTATGTGTATGTATGTATGCAACTTACTTAGTGGGTACCTACCTAAATGTGAAAAAAGAATTGGCGAATAATTTTGCCGCTGAGTATATTTTGTAGAGGAGCAAAGGTAAACAGTACAAATTCTTCGACAAACGTCATTTACGTCACAGCTGTCAAAAACTGTTCTTCATAGCGCTAACGAAGTTTCGAAAATCCCCTGCATAAATACAATTTCCATCACTCCGGACAATCCGGACTTAGGTCTCTAGGGATAGGCGACAGGGTCGCTACATGTTGACATCTTTTTATAATAAAATCGTCGAGTTATCAAGTTTACGAGAGCTCCGGCGTACGCGACGAAATGCCCTTTCACTGGCGGAAGCGCGCAAGGCCGGCGCGGGCGCAGACAAAGCACCTGCGTGGTGTGTGCTGCGCGGTACGCGCGTAGAGGACACAGATATAATACATGCAATGCCTGATTTTTACATACATATGTACATGTACATCACTCCTGTTCCCAAATGGGGTAGGCTGAGCACATGTAACGTGACATAGACAAAACTATGATTATGCCTATTTCACGTTTCGCAGCCACTTCTTGTATGATTTTAGGTTTGAAAACAAATAGAAGAGGTAGAATAATAGTGACAGGTTGGCATCTTGTCGCCTAAAGCATACCTAAAGCCTCCTTCGTCGCTTTTTACGACATTCATGGAAGAAATGGAGAAGTGTTATTCTATCCCCACACCACACAGGACATAGTAATACAAAGAACTTAACTATGGAGATTAATCGACATTTAAGCCGTTATTGATTATTCCTATTTGCGATTTTAAACAATTTTTAAAGCTGTTCGTAATATGTAATACAGTTTGAATACCTACATAAAATACTCAATAAAAAAGAAGAAAGACAACAGGCGGCTATATCCCTTCAAAGCGATTTCTGACTTTTTAACTAGTCAAGGAAAAAACAATTCTAGCTTCAAATGCTTTATAGGTTTCAGAGACTGCAAATATTTTTAATCCACTCGTCATCCCATATACATAATACAACTGCCTTTCTAACTCACTCACGTCCTAGCGATAACTACGGCCACAAAACGTATTATGTGTAATAATGAAAAATATACAACAACACACCATAACAATATTTAATTTTCTCTATCGCCACTACGTTGTAGGTTAATGCGATTCAAATTCATTCAGAGTTTATTAACTTTATTATAATCTAAACCAAGCATAGTTTTCCAGTGAGCCACAAGATAATATATTAAATCAACATAAATAAATGCGAGCCCAAACATAATTTGAAACAAATTAAATTTAATGATGACTCAAAAAAATTAAAAATTGCACTTGTTACTCAAGTATTGACGCCAGGTAATTCAAAATTCCGAAGTATCTTATTAGATACTTCTTATTAGATTACTATTGTAAAGCGACATTTTTTTCTGACAAGCCGAGCCTTTGCTGGATTTATTGTACCCCATTCCAAGACATTAACAGTAAGTAAATTATGTGGGTAGCAATGGAACCGGTAATGCGATAAAATGTGTTTGTGTTTTTATTTAACCAAAAGAATTAATTTTTGAGTATAGATTCGGCAATAGGGACGATGACAGGGTTAAAAATAGGGTCATTTCGCCGGTTCGCGTCCATTTAGTGCAGTTGGCAAGTTTGACAGCAAAAATAAAAATGTTCTATAACTAATTTCTACGAAGTATTTATGTCATATGATCATTATATTAGTCTACTTTGAGATTCAATTTTTAGTTTTGTTCCAAACATCGTATGATTTTTATTAAAGAGAAAAACTTCAGAAATAGGCGTTTCACCCAGTTTGCGTCCACAAAATCCAGTTCGCGTCCACCCCTGGACCAGTTTGCGTCCACCACTTTTGAATAGGAATATAGGGGTGTTTTTTTGTATTTGACAAGAAAAAATGTATTTTAACAATTTCTTCATTTATTTACTATTTATTATTAAATTGAAGAATGTAACTAAATATTAAAAATCGACATTATATAAAAAAAACACTTAAAAATAATGCTTTTCAACATTGATTGAACTTAAAATTATGCGACAGGCTATCCTGTCACTATTATATCTGCCACCTTAAAATCGAAAAAAATATATGCTAGAAGTGGCCACGAAACGTAAATACTTAGTCATTGTTTTGTCAATGTAACGTTTCATGTGCTCTGCCTGCCCCATTTGGGATTAAAAGCGTGGTGTAAGTATGATGTTTTACAGTATTAGTAATAGCATCTTCATTGCATGTTATGTGTATTGTATTTATGTATCTTACAAATATAAAAAAAAATAGGTTCAGGTATGTTAAACTACCGTGAGGCTCACTCATGTTCAAAATTTTACGGATAATTCACGTTTAATAAATCGTGTTTAGCTCGACATGTTTCGGGCTAATTCGTAGCCCTTCATCTAGGAGCCGCGGCGGCTGCTGCTGCCAAACGCGCACTGCGTGCCTCCGCTCTCTTCGCGCGACTTCTTAGATGAAAGGGCTACGAATTAGCCGGAAACATGTCGAGTTAAAATCGATCTAATAAACGTGAGTTATCTGTAAAATTTTCAACAAGGTTCAGGTATGCCTTAAGCGACAGGCTAGCAACCTGTCACTGTTATACATCCTCCACCTGTTAGCAAATCTAAAATTATGCTAGATAGAAGGGGCTGCAAAGCGTGAAATAGTCATAATCATGGTTTTGTCTATGTCACGTTTCGCGCCCCGTGTTGGTGGTGCCGGGTTAGAAAAGCACCTCCCCCTTTCTTCCCGTAGGTGTCGTAAGAGTCGACTCTGGGAAAGGGTTAGTGTATAGTGGGCGATGGGCTAGCAACCTGTCACTGCAATATCACGTTTAACCATCTGCTTACCCTGACTTAGCTAAACGTGGCACTGAATTTTCTGAATTCATGTACTCTGCCTACCCCTCATGGGAATACAGGCGTGAGAATATGTATTTATGTAAGCACGTTTCGTATGCTCTGCCTAGCCCGTTTGGGAACATAAGTATGTTAGGTATGTTGTATGTATGTATGTTATCTTATAAATCCACTCGTCTCTTTAATTTCACTTAACTTTCTTTAAATTAAGTAGGTAAGTAAACACTTTATTCTACAAAATAAGAAGTCTTACAAAAAATTCAAGAAAAACGGTAAAGTACAAACGCGGACTTATCCCTTAAGGGATCTCTTACAGCCAACCTTTGAGACACAGAGAGTATGTTATCTTTTCCATATTTTTTGTCTTAGAAAAACTCCTCTTAAATAGAAAATAAAAAACAAAGAATTTACTCCTTTATTTTAAAAATCGATTTATAAACATAGCCCAATTGAAAAAAAAAATACAGTTATAATAAACAATGCATATTTAATTATTTTACAAGCAAGTGTATTGAATAAAAATGGTGGACGCAAATTGGTTTCTCATTCCCGTCTGTGGGTATAGTTTGCGTCCACAGTGGACGCAAACTGGAAGTTTTGTAAATCCGATGGATCAATTCGCGTCAACCTTATTTTAACAGTTAAATGAAAAAAAATAAGCACAGTCATAATTAATCTTATTCCTTTTTTCATTAACAAAGTCTAGAAACGGCTATGTGTCCTAAAATTCACAGATAACTATAAGAAATTTTTCACTTCTCATGCTCTTAAAGTGATTCTTTAGTCCCTATATAGCGGGCCTAAAACTCCTTTTAAAGCTCTAGGGGCTAAAGTAATATTTTTTTAATTGGACTTAGAAACCTCTTAAACAGCCAGTCACCGTGTTTGTGAACGTAGGATTATCGCCATTTTTATAGACGTAAAATGACCTCAAAATGTCAATGAAGCTATTTCTACGTCTTTAAAAATGGCGGTAATTGTTACTCTGCCAAAAAACTTTTAAAAGTGATTTTTTTCGCAAAACACGATTATTGATTACGAATAATAATTTATTTCATTATAATAATTATTAACACATTTTATTATGCATAGTGTAATAATAATAAGCTTAAAAATAGTTTAAAGTTAAAATCTGTTGGCTAAATATGCAAGCATTCAAAGCGTCACTTTACAAAAAAAAAGTAAAAGAAAAGAAAAACCGCGTTTTTTTTAAATTTTTCTTAGGTTAGATTAAAACATATTTGTACATGGAAAGCTTTGTTGTAATCAGTATTGTAATTTTTTATATAACAGAAAGAACGTCGTTTTTTTCCTCGCATTCAAAGTGAAAAGTAGAGTGTTTAACGCGAGACTAAACAACCATAATGACACTCGAACTATAGCCACCCTCGCTATGCTCGGGTGTCTAAATGTCTCGTGACATTATGGCTTGTTTTAGTCCCTTGTTGAACAATCTACTAAACCATCGAACGCACCGCTGCACGCTATTTTTTATCTAAATATCCCGCGTGAAGTGATCCCTTGTTCAACAGCCGAAACTAACTATTTTTTTAACGGTATTGGTATAAACGCACGGATCTTTTGTTAATTTGTGCATGTGCTTCATACATTGAGGTAGTAGCGGTAAATATTTTTTGTTTGATTGGTGTGTTAGTTTACTTATTTTCGAGGATTTTCAAAGGAAGATACGTAAAATGGACGCGAACTGGGGGATGGACACGAACCGGCGAAATGACCCTATATCATTCTAATTAGTCCGTAAGTTAGATTATGGACAAAAAATGAGACACATATTTTTTAGTTTATCAAATAATTAAACATCGACAAGGGTACAGATCATCAAACTTCCTGTAAATCAGTACAATTTTTACTCAAACGTGACGTCACGCGAAACTTTTAGGCTCTGTATTATCGCCATTTTTCGTCTGTCAACTAAAAGAAAAAATATGGGTACAATATTTTTTCGTAGTTTATCTGACGGACTAAATAGTTTTTTCTAGTCATCTAGCCTATTGACCACGGTAACATTGTTGCTGCGTACGAGGTGCATAAGACCCCATACAATGTATGATGTACTGACAAGTTAAGCTTAAGTGTGTTTTACATTACCATGACTGTTTATTTTAATTTCATATCGAACGTTATTGTTTCACATTATTTATTGGCGACTTCAGAAATAGCTTTAGCAATTTTACACCGTTTGTATAATTCATGTCGCTTAAAATCGTAAAATTACCAAAGAGTGATCCAAAATGTAAAGCAGTCAGACAAAGTACTAAAGTAAAGGACATAACGTAACACCAATTATCTTCATGTAAAATCTGACAATAAAAGGAAAAAGTACAGGCCACACTAAGATTTAAAATATCTCTTTTTTCACAGTTATTGATAAGAGCGGGATAATTTTTTTTTTATGTGAAGGATTAAAATCAGCGTACCACTATTATAGCAGGCTGCTGATAAGTAATTGGAATCGAGATGTTGAACTGAACATTGGGTATTCACACTATGTAAGTACCTACCGTTTTGTATACTCTGCCTACTGACTACTCCCTTTGGATATACATAAAGCCGTGATGTTAATGAGGTATTGTCGCGAAGGTATCCTAAAGTTATGTATTTAAACATTTACTTACCCTCGCTCTTTTATTAGTAAAATAGTAATATTGAAAAAAAAATACAATGTCCCTATTTAATAACAAGTCACAAGTCTACAGTTTAATCAATCTATATCTGCACAAAAATAACAATTTTGTCCGCAACGAGAATAATAATAAAAAAACATTTTTTGTACGTTCATCGAGATCAAACGATACTGGATCGATTACGTAAATCGTAAAGTCATGATTAATGATTAGCTGCCATAGTCATTCCATTACAAAGCTAATCAATTCCGTAAATGTCACTTGCTCCTATTTATTATTTTCTCACTTTAACCTGATGTTATAAAAAAAAATGTAGGTAAGAGCTATCAAGCTAACGAAGTATCGTGTAGGATTCCATAAAAATTTTCGCAATCACATACATACATACATATTCTCACGCCTGTATTCCCAAAAGGGTAGGCAGAGCACATGAATTCAAAAATCCAGTGCCACGTTTAGCAATTTCAGGGTGACCAGATGGTTAAACGTGATAATGCAGTGACAGGTTGCTAGCCCATCGCCCACTGTACACTAACCCTTTCCCAGAGTCGACTCTTACGACACCCACGGGAAGAAAGGGGGAGGTGCTATTCTAACCCGGCTCCACACGGGGATGCTATTCTAACCCATCGCAATCATTGTATTGTAAATCCAATTGTAGAACGACGTCATAACAAACATAATCCAGATTTCCTTTGTCAAGTAACACAATATCACTATGTCGTTTACTGTAACAAGATTCTAGGGCGAGTCATAAGTAAATTGGAATAGTGCGTTATTAGGTTATTACGTACGATATGCGTCTTAAGAGTTGATTGAACTAAACGAGATGTGTATGCGATTTACCTAGTCTTTAAAAAAAAGCTCGTATTCGCTTTTTTCACATGAAAAAAAGTACGTATCTGACCTTGTCGTGTCGGGTATAATAGAATAAGAACTCTCCATTATCTTCCGTGAATGTCATAAGAGGCGACTAAGGAAAATAGATTAAGGATTTTAGGCGACAGAGGGACAACCTGTCGTTATATCTCCCTCTTTACTTATTTAAGTATAACCTAAAAATATGCTAGAAACTGCTACGAACGTCTAGTCATATATTATTTTCTTGTAGCGTTTAGTGTGATCTACCTACTCTAAGGAATACAGCCATGATGTATGTATGTAAAGCCAGCTATACACCTGTAAGTATTACTTACGTAAGTAGGGACGCAGCTATAAGTTAGGGTGAGATAGCAATAGTCATCTCTCTTTTTAGCGTATAGGTGTAAGGCTGGCCTAAATAGGTCTCATGAATCATGAACCTATCAATGAATGAAACCGTACGACACCGCGTGTGACCGTAAACAAGTCACGATCGTAACCTCGTGTTATGTCACTGCGCATCTCTGGTGACGTCACGCGTTCATTCATCTCCAGGTCAACGACCGGCAGATGAGCTGCGGTGCTGCATAGAGTGATGGACAACTTAATTATCTGTTGTAATTAAGAATGGTTTGAAATAAATGCGTTTATGATCACGCATTTCGTTTTTTTAGCTTGTAAGAGAAATTAATTTGAGATAAAATACATGTATTGTGGCACATCGCGTGGTGTTTTAAGATTGCTCGGCGAAGCTACTAAGGGTAATATCGGGGCGGGGGCACATCAGACGCAACGCGGGGAGGTGAAGCGCGACTGATCTACCAATCGCCATCCATCCCCCTCGCTCCCCAAAGATTTACTTAATTATATGCTTTACTTACATACATTTTATCAAGCCTATGTTCCCAAACGGGGTAGGCAGAGCACAAAAAACATAGCATAGACAAAATAATCAATACTAATTTTAGGGTTAACACAAATGAAGGTGGTATAATAGTGACAGGTTGCTAGCCTGACGCGTAAGGCAGAAAACTCCCTACGTATACGAAAGAAATGGAGAGGTGAAAGAGAGGTGAAGTGAAAGAAAAGGACCTAGTATTGAACATTAAACTACCGTGAGACTCATGTTCAAAATTAACGGATAACGCAGTGCGCGTTTGGCAGCCGCAGCCGCCGCGGCTCCTAGATGAAGGGCTTCAAATTGGCCCGAAACATGTCGAGCTAAACTCGATTTATAAACGTGAGTTATCCATTAATTTTCAACAGGACCTAGTATGTACTAATAATTAGTTTCCGCGCTCGTGCGGTAAACACTAACTTTCTACGTCACGCGACCCAAAGAAGCTCATTTCGAACGGATGCATCGTAAATATTGCATCACCAAGATCGATGGCTGGGTGTGACCGGGTCGCCGCGCAAACAGCGGGTCAATGCCACGGCCGAGGCTCTTATGCAACGCTTAATGCGTATTGTAGGCCGTAGCTTACACCTGTCGGTACACTGTTGGATAAGCTGTTGTTGTGTTGCCGAAAATATTGGCAAAGTATTGAAGTGCCTTGTACATACATACATAAACATGATGCTTGTTCCCAAATGGGATAAGGCTGAGCACACGAAACGTGACAGGCAAAACCAAGACCAGAGCGTCTAGTGTGTTCAAATCGATGGTGCAGTCGTCAACGAATTCGTTTTCGAGTTATCGCAAAATTGTATAGAAACCGAGACAGCGCCGCCAGCGGAAAGTTCGCACAATTGCCACGGTCAACACGTCTCCATACATTCCGCGGTAACTCGCAAACGAATTTGTTAACGACTGCACCATCGATTTGAACTCACTAGACGCTTAGGTCTCTCCCGTGTCTCCGTTTCCGTGTCGTAGCAAATCGTAGTTTTAGGTTTAAAAACAGTTGAAAGAGTAAAAATAAGTGACAGGGTGGTAAACCTGTCGCCTAAAGCATATCTAAACATATAAAAACATGAAATATTTCCTTGGTCGCCTCATAATAAATTCACAGGAGAAACGAATAAGTATAATGTATAACTGTAATGTAACTGTAATGTATTTACTTCACTCAGCGGCAAAATTAATTGTCGATTCCTATTTTTTGTAATAATTAGGTATGGAAAGTGGGATTTTGTTAAGGCTTTCAAGATAGGTAAAAGTATAAATCACTGACGATATTTAGTTCATCAGTTCATTATTATTTTTATCGTTTATCGGACAAGAAAACAGTTTGTGAATGATTTTTCTCGGCTTAAGATTTAACTAATCGACAATAAAAGTTAGCATTGGCATAGGCAAGTTAGCTGTGTCTTTACACTCTTGCCAGTTTTTTTCAGGTGAAAAAATAATTTTCGCGGGAGTAAAGAGTCATTCCGAGACTAAATTTTGTGTTTGTTTGGTTGAAGGCACCTTGAGTCTTGAGTGAACCAACCGTTCTTTGCTACGACATCGGATCGCATTACACTACTATAATTTGGTCTGAACTTGAGCATTTGCCATTGTGCAATAGTTAATTGGAATAATTATTTGAATGCCGTAATTAAAAGCAACGCTTTCTTTCTGATGGTTTGACTGACGGCTGTGGGAAGTAAACGCGGTTCAAAGTTTAACTTAAACGATTAAAGTAATCCGGTGCAGGTTAAAAGTTTATTATGATGGCTACGATTTGTTTCAGACAAAATAATATACAGAAATCAAATAAGAATAATATAATACAATATATTATATTATTCTTATTTGATTTCTGT
>BHDV01040563.1:108801-130615 GCA_005406045.1 Adoxophyes honmai | reverse complement strand
CCTGGCCCACGCCGCCTACGCCGCTCCCCTAGCCCACACCGCCTACGCCGCTCCCCTGGCCCATGCTGCCATCGCCGCTCCCCTGGCCCATGCTGCCATCGCCGCTCCCCTCGCGCACGGCGCCGTGGCCTACGGCGCTCACGGTCTCGGCCTCGGATACGGCGCTCACGGCGTCGGCCTCGGATACGGCGCTCCCCTGGCTCACGGTGCCGTGTACGGCGCTCATGGACTTGGATACGCTTCCCATCTGTCCCACTATTAAGAAAAAAAAAGTCCTAGCCAATAACTAAATTTTGATAGCCATGAGTTTTGTCATGGTGACGAACCTGCTGTGATTAAATAAAATAAACGACAATTTTTATTTAAAGAAACGTTTTTGTATTTTTATCCTGACTTAATGATTACGAGATGTCTTATTATTGTAATTGTAGGTTTTTATTGTATTTATCAATCCGTAGATGTCATGGTAATATCCCATAGAAAAGACAAATCGGTTCAAAGTAACACTCAAGTTAATAACGTAACAAACTGATACTTAACATTGCTACCGGCTCCATTAGCTGAGGAGTCCAATATAATTATAGTTGTATCCAAGGAAAAAATACAAATCTAATCTAATTCTAACTTTTAGCTAGCCCTCCAGCCCAGTAATCACATAATACCTAGATGAGTATATTCTTGTAAAGAAAAGGATCAAGATATTGCCATACTTATCATACCTGTCTCTTAAAAACAAAAATGCAGACCTAAATTTAAAATTGCTTACTAATTACATCCAAGGATAGAACCATAGGATTGCATGACTTTTAATTACTACAACATACGCTAGGTCATTGTAAATCAGTCTTGGAGGTTTATTTCGCCACGCACGATAATCTGTATGGGCAAAAAGTTTGCATGACTTATGAACTATTTCCCATGACTAAAACGATGTTTATAATTTGTGTTTGTATTTATTTGTTTGGACCTGTGTGATTTCGATCTAGGAACAATACACCTCTCCATTTCTTCCACGGATGTTGTAAGATTCGAGGAAGGAAAATAGATTGAGATAAATTTTAGGCGAGTGGCTAGCAACATGTCTCTATAGTATCTCTATTATCTAAATTAAACTTAATCTTTGCTTGTATCTTATTCGTAAAAACTAAAAATAATTTTACCACTTTAGTTTTGTCTAGGTAGCGTTTGTGAACTCTGTCAATGCCGTCTGGGAGTGCAGGCGTGACGTATGTAGGTATGTAATTTTTAGTAAACGTTACTGAATTCTTTAGGTAAAACATAACCAACGACCCATTTTGGTTCTCCACGATTTTCTTCTGTATTTACTTTACGAGGTAGGTAAACAGCAAGTGGATCACCTGTTGGTAAGCGATCACCATCGCCCATGACACGACATGGACTTTGAGAAAGATTAGATTAGGTGTCCACTAAAGTACTTTTCGGCCCCATCGGCCATCTGCTCTTCGTGCAATGTGGCCTGCCCATTACCACTTCAGATTGCTAACCCGGTGGCTACATCAATGACATTAGTTCGTTTACGGATCCCCTCATTTCCGATTCGATCGCCTAGACACCCCAAACATAGCCCTTTCCATTGCTTGATGAGCGATTTTAAGCTATAAGATGAGGTCAATAGTGATAGACCACATTTCGGTGCAGTAAGTGATCACTGGTAACACATACTGATTAAACACTTTCGTCTTGAGACATCGATATATTATGTCGGATGAAAAGACATTGCGTAGTTTCTCGAACGGTGCCCAACCGAGTTGGATTCGGCGGTTGACCTTTTTCTCGAAGTTGGACCTATCTAATTGAACCTTTTGTCCTAAGTAGATGACAAATAATAATGAAAATTGTCATTCAGCGTTGTATTGTTAAAAAAATAGGAACATGACCGCGACGTGTTTTTAATTTTGTAATTGCACGACTCATATAGATTTGGTTACAAAATCATTGTCGTTGTCATGTTTATTGTTTTAGCCGAGGAAATTTATGCTAGGTTATAATATAATATATCTTGTGGTGATATGATATGGTGCATATGATGTCATGGTTTTGACTATGCAACGTTTCGTGTGTTCCGCCAACCCCATTTGGGAATACAGGCGTGATGTATGCACATAATTATGATAAGAACATAAACAAAATATCTCGATTGAAAGTTGTGAGATTATGAGGCATAGCTAGACAAAATACATTTTGGGTTTAACACATCGTATTTATTTTCAACACATCAGTCTTCTTCCAGCTCAAACGTTCTTATTTAGTGTTTACCAGTGCGCGCCATAGCCGAGTCCGTGTCCGTAGCCGAGACCGTTACCGTATCCAAGTCCGACGCCGTGACCGGCGTAACCAAGACCAAGACCGTGAGCGCCGTAGGCCACGGCACCGTGCGCGAGGGGAGCGGCGATGGCAGCATGGGCCAGGGGAGCGGCGTAGGCGGTGTGGGCCAGGGGAGCGGCGTAGGCGGCGTGGGCCAGGGGAGCGGCGTGGGCCACGTGCGAGGCGTACGCTACGGGAGCGGCGTGGGCGAGGGGGGCGGCGTGCGCCAGCAGCGCGGGGTCCTTGCGCACGACGGCGTTGAACCCGGAGTGCGCGTCGGCGGCGTAGTCGACGGTGCGCTTGGTGCCGTCCGACTCGAGCAGCGAGTACTGGCCGCGCACGGTGTCGCCCACGCGCGTCTCGTGCTGGCTCTTCACGTCGCCGGTGTGCGGGTCCGACACGCCGTACGAGAAGCTGTTGTAGTTACCGCCATGGATCGCGCTGCCCTGAGCAGCCGCCACCAAAAGAGCTACAACGACGAACTGTAACAAAAATTCATGTATAAATTATAGTATTAAAAAAATGGATACAAAGTTTAAGGGCCCGACACATAAGTTTCAAGTTTTAAAATTTTACTTATAAGTATTAATTTCTTTAGCTATCTACTTCTTTTATACTAATGCTAAGTAATTTGGACAATTATTTTCAAATTAATATCAAGTTACTAATACTTTAATATTAAGTTAATATAATATCAAGTTACCTTCGCAGCCATTATGATTGTGTGTTTTGCTTTGACTTCGTCTTGCAACTGATTTACTTTTCACTTGTCCTACTATTTATATTCGTCGACCAGCAGAGCAATATTATTCCGGAGGTCAAGAACTGAGTCGTTATCCGCGTTGTTACGTGTCGATACAGCCTGCCCAGTGAACTGAGGACCTTGCTAAGAGATAGTGACGCGAGAAACAATTAAGCTGATCACATTTCTGGCGGTCATTGACATTGTATTTTCGACTTTGCGTTTTTTTAAGACCAGGAAACGGAAAAATTGCTTACGCAGTTATTACATAGTAATTTGCATACGGATTATGCTCAAGTTAGTGAACAAAGAAACTATAATTTTAATACTTACTATGAAACATCTCATTCTTCTAAGCGTTTTTTAAATAATAGGTACATTCCTTTTGAGCTTTGAGATAGGTAGAGTTAAAGCTGCATTTCTTATAAAGGTCCTGTCCAGCGATAATTAACAAGGGTATACATACATAAGTAAACTCTAGGATCTATAAATAGCGTTTTTTTATTTCGTCATAAAAATAAACTTTACCTACTAGTTTTTTTCTAACTCAAGATGTTACGTTTTCTTATTTTTATTTTACTCTTTCTAACATGCAAATTGTAATGTAAAAGACGTGATCTTAGGAAATACTTAAGTACTGTTCAAACCACGTTAACATTATTTAGCTTACATTTTAAGCAATTGTTTTGCTAATGTTGAATAATTTACAGATAATTCACGTTTTTAATAGAGTTTAGCTTGACATATCAGTGCGCATTTTGCAGCAACAGCCGCCGCGGCTCCTAGATGAAGGGATACGAATTAGCCCGAAACATGTGGAGCTAAACTCGATTTGAAAACGTGAGTTATCCGTAAATTATTCAACATGAGTGAGTCTCACGGTTTTCTTTTGCTAGTTTTCCTCTAAAAACATAAAAAATTGACTAAAAAACCGCACATTATTAGAAACAGAAATTGAGTATATTATTTTATTACACCTTTTTTGCCAAACGGGGTAGGCCATGTACACAAAACGTTACACAGTTAAAACCATTACTAGTTCACGACTCTTAGGACACTTTTAGTCGTTATTTTTGAAATGTATCCTTTATTCCCTAACACTTTATTAACAGCTCGTGTCGTACAAATATCAGAATTCCAAAATACAAGATTCACCATTTACCCGATTACTTAAATATTAAGATTCACGAAATACCTACCTGATTTCCTAATTCCTGTGTTCTTCTATACATCGGGTTGCCAAAATGGATTGTTCAAAACTCATACCATTATTGTTTAGTGACATCATACGATCGCATTTCTTCATGTCTGTTAATCTCCACAGTCAAAACTATTATACAATCTTACGTAGGTATATTCTGCTCAATATTGATTCAACACATGCAGTAGATTTTCCCCGTGTGGTGCCGGGTAAGAATAGCACCTCCCCCTTTCTTCCCGTGGGTGTCGTAAGAGTCGACTCTGGGAAAGGGTTAGTGTATTGTAGGCGATGGGCTAGCAACCTGTCACTGCGATATCACATTTAACCGTCTGGTTACCTTGAAATTGCTAAACGTGGCATTGGATTATTGAATTCATGTGCTCTGCCTACCCCTCTTGGGAAAACAGGCGTGAGAATATGTATGTATGTAGATTTTCATCACATTAGCTGTTCTCCACCGTCATTCTGTGTCTTCTATTGTATAACATAACATCCCACAGCGCAGGCCTCCTCTGAGTATGAAAGGGCCCGGGCTACAATTCTTACACAGGCTCAATGATAAAGTTATATTTTTTCTTTGAAATGCCTAGCAGTGATCCTTCAATGATGATGATGATAACTCAGAGTTAAAATAAGAATAAAAGTAAGGCTTGGGCTTAAGCCCAGGCCCAGGCCCTTTCATACTCAGAGGAGGCCTGCGCAGCCCACTGCGCAAATATCCCAATATTTATAGGCACACTGCAAAAGTAAAACCTCAGCGTAATGATTGTGAACAAATTAATGAATCGCGGACAGGATAGAAATATGACCGTATAGAAGTAATGACTGTGAAGAATACCTAATGTGATGGAAATCGATTGTGATGCAATTTCCCGGGGTTTAGGTCCAAAATATTAAGATGGATATGACTTACAACCCCGCGACTTTTTTGATATTTTTATATCATTACAAAAATAAACAATTACCCATGATCAACCTCTTTTTAAATGAAATGACCACTTGAAATAAGCAGTAGATAATGTCTTGACAGATATTGTCATTCAAATTGGGCCCTGATTATCAAATTCTCAAAATTATCGACAAATAATAATAATTTCATTACAAATATCCATTATTCAGACAATTATAGTATTCTGTAAGTGTGCAAATATTAAATGACGCTTTTTTAATTTTAGCTCACTATCCAAAATCCCGGGAAATCTCGAGGCACATCCACGATAAGCATAACGATTAAAAGGTCGTTCACCCCAAATTGCACCCTAGATCCGATCACTGCTAATGAGTTACTCATTTATTTCACATAGTTACGCAGACAGTGACAAGATGTGTACAGGAATGTGCATCATTGTTTGGTTATTTCAAGTTGATTCAGTATTCAGCCCATCACCCAACAACAATACTCAAATGTAAATCAATTTACTGAATGACTAATAAATGCGACCAACTGTTTAAGCTGTGTCCATGGCATTATTTTTAAATTAAAATTAACATCTGTTCATACTTTACCATTTTTATTAGTTGAAAAAATGTTCAGGTAGGTCAAACTAAAAAAGACATTGTAGCGACAGAAAACGTACAGACAACAAGAAAAATGTTAATAAATTGTCACAATTTATTTATTTTCTTCCGTTGATTTCATAAGAGGCGACTAACGATAAAGGCTTAGGTATATTTTAAGCTAAATCTATCTTCTCCATTTGGAAACACAAGCATGATTTATGTGTGTATTATCTTACGATTTATGCCATTGCTATGCACAGGCATAATCCCAAAAATAGCTGTCTGATACTCCTACTGGTACCAAAGAGCTATTTTTCCCACGTGGGTTCCATTATTCAGTAACTACTAAGTAGATATTAATTGATTGCATTCTAAGAAAGGATGTTGGAATAATAAAAAATATTGGTACTGAAAAATAAATATTTTTATTTATCACATCACAGTTTTCATTTGAGCACTACGTAAGATTTTATTATTTACCAGCCGAGTCCGTGTCCGTAGCCGAGACCGTGTCCGTAGCCGAGACCGTTACCGTATCCGAGCCCGACGCCGTGAGCGGCGTAACCAAGACCAAGACCATGAGCGCCGTAGGCCACGGCACCGTGCGCGAGGGGAGCGGCGATGGCAGCATGGGCTAGGGGAGCGGCGTAGGCGGTGTGGGCCAGGGGAGCGGCGTAGGTGGCGTGGGCCAGGGGAGCGGCGTGGGCCACATGCGAGGCATACGCTACGGGAGCGGCGTGGGCGAGGGGGGCGGCGTACGCCAGGGGGGCGGCGTGCGCGGCGTAGGCGACGGGGGCGGCGTGCGCCAGCAGCGCGGGGTCCTTGCGCACGACGGCGTTGAACCCGGAGTGCGCGTCGGCGGCGTAGTCGACGGTGCGCTTGGTGCCGTCCGACTCGAGCAGCGAGTACTGGCCGCGCACGGTGTCGCCCACGCGCGTCTCGTGCTGGCTCTTCACGTCGCCGGTGTGCGGGTCCGACACGCCGTACGAGAAGCTGTTGTAGTTGCCGCCATGGACTGCGCTGCCCTGGGCAGCCGCCACCAAAAGAGCTACAACGACGAACTGTAAAAAAAAATATCTCGTTAACTTTCTTCGACTTTCACAATGTTTATTTTTGTCGAATCCCAATAACTTGCTCCTCTCTACCACTAAATGATTGATTAGCAGCTGATATTCTTTAAAGGATACATTTGATTACGTACTTTGCATCTGTTTATGTTAATTATGTAAATGAAAGCACCTCATTACCGATGAATGTATACGAATTTTTAGTCATTGACCACAATTTGCTTTAACGTAAAACTTTTAAAAAATTACCTTCGCAGCCATTGTGATAGATGTGTTTTGCTCGACTTCGAGTTGCAACTGATTAATTCAAGTTTCTGCAACTATTTATATGCGCTTGCCAGAAGCGGTGCCGTGTTATTTCGGAGGTCATGACGGGCGAGTGTCCGCGTGTGCACGTCAATAATGTTGTTACGCCCGCAATTATTGTCAACTTTCCTGATTCGCACTGAATAATAAGTAGGCGTTAAAAAATTACATTTCTGATTACGTTAAAGATTGTTTACGTACATCACGCCTGCATTCCCAAATACATTAGGCAGCGCATGAAAACGTTCGTAGTCAAAATCATTACTGACGCCTGAACCATACATAAACCTTTTTATCCTTAGTCGCTTTTTACAACGGCCAAGGAAAAAATGGTCAGGATTCTAAACACGACAAAACAACAACCAGCGACTTTTTTTTACATACATACATACATACATATTCTCACGCCTGTATTCCCAAGAGGGGTAGGCAGAGCACATGAATTCAAAAATCCAGTGCAACGTTTAGCAATTTCAGGGTAACCAGATGGTTAAACGTGATATTGCAGTGACAGGTTGCTAGCCCATCGCCTACAATACACTAACCCTTTCCCAGAATCGACTCTTACGACACCCACGAGAAGAAAGGGGTAGGTGCTATTCTAACCCGACTTTTTTTTAGTATGTAGTAAAAGTGCTAAAAATATGCCAGAAGTAGCTGTACATCGTAAAATGGTCATGATTTTGAATATACCACGTTTTGTACTAACTAAACTGCAAAAATAACCATGACTGTCATCTATTTTAAGCTTCGCAGCCACTTCTAGCATACATTTTAGATTTTAACTTAAGAGCTACAATAGTGATAGGTTGCTAGCCTGTTGCCTAAAACATGCGTAAACCTCTATTGTCGTCTCTTACGACATTCACGGAGGAAATGGAGAGGTACTATTGAATCTGACACCACACAACAGATATTTTAATATTTCATTTTAAAAACACGTTTTTTTTAAGTCATGTTATAACTAAGTATGTTTTTCCGAATGTTTACCACGGAAATACAGTAAAAATTACAAGACTTTTGTCACGCCTTGAGATATCACGAGTGAGAAAATGTCACTTCGACCCTCAGGAATCGAAAATGACAGGTATCGTTGTTAATTGTCAAATACGCGTAACCTATACACTACACATGACACTTACATCTTTAATTTGGTGCAGTTGAGCGGAGTCTTGACCCTGGTATCAGATAGAATTCGATCACACAAGTATCATATTTTTTTATCGAAATCATATCGTATCAACATGCAAAAGGATATCTAGTTGTGTCTCACTGTAGACATGTCAGAAGTTAAGGAGACCACAAGCCATAATCATGACAAGAAAATCTATTTTTACGTATTTAGGATACTTCATCAGCTACTAGCCCGTAAAACAAAAGGAATGCTTGTTTCTTTTCATATCCCAAAAATGTTAGAAAGCTTTGAGCGCCGTCGAAATTTTTGTCAAACCAACTATCGCATATTTATATTCATTGCGCATTTTGTCATTTAAATCATTTTCGCACTGAACGTTTTTCATACAAATATAAGGGTCAATTTAACCAAACAAGAATATAATTAAGCCTTAAAATAAATCATCCCCATCCGATTTTTCACATGAAAAAAATACTTTACTCGCGAGTACAGCGACTTATTCCGAGATTGAACTAGATTCTCGCTAGGCTTATTTCTTACTACATACTAAGTACATAGAAAGGTAATCGTCCGTGTGCTCGACACTTTAACAGAGAAAAATCATTTGCGTCGCAATATTAGGTATTGTTTATGCATCTACACAAAACCATTGGAGCTTTTACAAAATGAAAATCTTGCAGTTGTCTCAAAATTGGTATTGAAAAAATGAAGTTATTACTTAATTAAAGTTATGTATCCTGTAGGTATCTATAACTCCTTAATATACAAAACATACTAAAATAGCAAGTAGAGAACAAAGACTAATGCATCATTTTAAGGATATCTGCCTGGTGATGTTCGAGCGATTGACGAAACATGTGAAATAAGAGTAGACACACAAAGAAAAAATGAATGTCATTTTTATCTTAATAATCAACTCAACGTATAGCGACGATCTAGTAGTAGAATAGTTGGACGTTTACCTTACAAATGAGTCAAACCACGCTGCATACTTAGTAGCTTACCCAGTAATTTTATCTCAAGTCATAATAGTTACATTGCAAATGCTGGGCTGTAACTTGCAAGGACTTTAGGTAAATTGCTTCAAGGTAACACTTAAATGACCTTCGTGGTAGTCCACAGGAGGCATGGAAATGGTAAGGTCGTTGACCAATCCGTCTGATAGGTAACCGTGTCGGCAAAAACGGCCTAATCCATCTTGTCATAGTGTCATAATTATCTTTACTTATTTTTATAATGTAAGTGCGAAAGTAACAATTAGTTTACCTGTTGCCTTTTTCAAACGTGAAGCTGATGATCGCATTTGCGAATAACGCACAATCAAAGAATTTGATAACTGTGCCACTTTGTACCTTTTTTTATAAGAATTGTCCCTGTGTGGTGTCGGGATAGCATAACACCACTCCATTTCATCCGTGGATGTCGTAAGAGGCGACTAAGGAAAATAGGTACAGGTATGCTTTAGGCGACAGGCTAGCAACCTGTCACTATAATACCTCTTCCATCTTTAAAACCTAAAACTATGCTAGAAGTGGCTGCGAAGCGTGATATTAGTCATAATCATGGCTTTGTCTATGTCACGTTTCGTGTGCTCTGCCTACATCATTTGGGAACACAGGCGTGATTTTATGTATGTATATATGTATAGGTATACTATATGAGTTTAATATGAAACTCATTATGAAAAGGTTCAAAGTGGCACAGGTATAAATTTTCTTGACTGTACATAAATACATTATGCCTGTTTTCCCAAGTAGGATAGACAGAACGTACTAAAAGCTATGTAGACAAAACTATGACTATTTCACGTTTTGTAGGCACTGCTAGCATAATTATTTTCCAGGTTCGAAGTTAAGAAGTACGAAAAAAATGATTTCTGAACCACCGCAGAACGTTGTCACAATAAACGTAGTAAAGTTTCCTTTGTAGGGCAGTGCAATGTCACTATGAAGTTAACTGGTAAATAGGTTCTATGGTGCGTCAGAAATCAAGTTATTCATTCAACAGATTGCTAGCCTGTCGCCTACAATATACCTTAATCCGTTATTTCCTTAGTCGCATTTTACAACATTTATGGAAGAAATGCAGAAGTGTCATTCTCACGCGGTAAAATGTTAATAAGATTATACTATCTGTCACCTTTCTCCCTATGACATAAGGTTGCAAGTGCCATGTATTGGGTCAGTGTCGAGCACAGGGACGTTTACCTCAATATAATACAATGCAAATAAGATAATATAATTTGGTTGAGAATGTTTAAGTTCTGAGGAAAAACGCAATCTCTTTTCATCCAGAAAAAACGCATCTGCGTTAGAAAACGAGAAGTTAACTCTGCGGAGATGACAACTTAATTCAGAACTTAGTCTTCGAAATCGTAAGTTCGTGTATCGCTTTTTCCATTAAAAAGCTTACTTGGCGATATTTTAGTATTTAAGAAGACTTATTTTTTTATTATTACACATTTGCAATTTCTATACAGGTTATACAGGATTTTTGGCGCATCATGTGCCCGTGTAATGCCGGGTTAGAATAGCACCTCCCCCTTTCTTCCCGTGGGTGTCGTGATCGACTTTGGGAAAGGTTAAGTGTATTGTGGTACTGTTTTTCTTGTTAATTCACGTGCTCTGCCTACCCCTATTGGGAATACAGGCGTGAGAATATGTATGATTGTATGTATGTGTGCCAATTTAATTAGACGGATGGAAGAGGGCATTTCCTATATAATAAAATCAGCCTTTAAAACACGTTCCATTTTTACCTCTCTCGTGAAGTTTAAAATGCAATAGACTTTTAAAAAATTTGGTCCCTGATAGAACCAAAATCCTATTAATAATAGATCTTGTTAAAAGAAAGACCCATAATTATTTTAAAATGTTATATTATTTACGAGTTACCCGTTTTTAATATGTGTATAATATTTACCTAAGTACTTAGTTGGGGATATTTTTAGAAGTTAGGAAAAGTCTACGTATATTATTTTTAAATCTTATTTATTTCTTTTGATTATTTACATCACAGTCTGCTTCCAGTACACATACGTTGCTTTCATTTACCAGTGCGCGCCATAGCCGAGTCCGTGACCGTAGCCGAGTCCGTTCCCGTAGCCCAGACCGTTACCGTATCCGAGCCCGACGCCGTGAGCGGCGTAACCAAGACCAAGACCATGAGCGCCGTAGGCCACGGCGCCGTGCGCGAGGGGAGCGGCGATGGCAGCATGGGCCAGGGGAGCGGCGTAGGCGGTGTGGGCTAGGGGAGCGGCGTAGGCGGCGTGGGCCAGGGGAGCGGCGTAGGCGGCGTGGGCCAGGGGAGCGGCGTGGGCCACGTGCGAGGCGTACGCTACGGGAGCGGCGTGGGCGAGGGGGGCGGCGTACGCCAGGGGGGCGGCGTGCGCGGCGTAGGCGACGGGGGCGGCGTGCGCCAGCAGCGCGGGGTCCTTGCGCACGACGGCGTTGAACCCGGAGTGCGCGTCGGCGGCGTAGTCGACGGTGCGCTTGGTGCCGTCCGACTCGAGCAGCGAGTACTGGCCGCGCACGGTGTCGCCCACGCGCGTCTCGTGCTGGCTCTTCACGTCGCCGGTGTGCGGGTCCGACACGCCGTACGAGAAGCTGTTGTAGTTACCGCCGTGGACTGCGCTGCCCTGGGCAGCCGCCACCAAAAGAGCTACAACGACGAACTGAAAACGAAAAGCAATTTGTTAAAATAAAATCACTCTTTATTTGTTTTAAACCAAGTCACTCTTTACGGAATAAAATTCGCATTTTTTACGCTTTTAGACAAATTCTAGCGATGTTTCTACGTTTTTGTTTTATTTTAATTTAGCAATAAAAAACGAAAGTAAGTAATATGACTTTTTGATAACACTTTTACCAGAGTCGAATTATTTTTAAGTTGACTTTTGAAACTTTTTAGTACATTTTTTTTACGTAAATAATAGCATCACAATTAGCAGGTTTTACCTTCGCGGCCATTGTAATGTGTGTTTAGCTCGACTTCGAGTTGCAACTGAATAAGTTGGGTTTATTACAACTATTTATATTCGCGCGCCGGCGGTGCATTATTATTTCGGAGGTCAAGACCGCAACAGGTCTCCGTACGCGCTTGTTTGTCAGCGGAATCCAATCGATTCCTGACGTGAAGAACGAGGAAGGCAATAAAAAATTAAAGACAGAAATTTTACTTGAAGTATTACACTTAGATAACAAGTGATTAATCAATGATTAATAATCATCCTGCTGCGGCACAAACATGCAAAAACTAATTTAGAAACTAACAAAATGTTACAAGTCTATAATGAAAGGTTCCTTTTCCTTGTACTTTGTTTACCGATGCCCTGAGGTATCGGGCTTAGAGTAGCATCTCTCCATTTCATCCGTAGATGTTGTAAGCGTCAGGCTAGCAACCTGTCACTATTGTATCTCTCAATTTATTTAAAACTTAAAAAATGTGTTAGGAGTGGTAGCTACGAAACATTGTCTATATTGCGTTTCGTGTGTTCTGTCTCCCCCATCTGGGAATACATGTACTTTTACCTAGGTACGTACTTAGGTACGTAGGTACTAAGATACTAAAGACACTTGGTAGGCTGATTTGGATTGCCATGTTATTAAATTACGTATTAGGTACTCGTCGATTCGTTTTCAAGTTCACTTTCAACGAGTACTTTTCCATGCTGTTTAACGATATAGGGTTCCAACGAATCGTGAAAAAGGAAAAACTTTGTGGGTTTCGTACAGTCAAGGACTTTAATTCATGAACCACCATGGAATCACTTCACAGTAAACGCCATAGTGACATTCCATTAATTATCAAGGGAAATCGTAATGATTTTTTCTTTGAAAAGGTTCTATGGTGGCTCATGAATTAAAGTCCTTGACCGTACTAGTGTTTACCGTACTAATGTTTGAAGTTGTTCTAGCCATTCTACTTTACATACTTACACATACTTACACTCGTACGACACAGCTATTGGGGATCTAATGCTTGCGCGTGTTTGTACTTCGTGCAAAAGTTGTTCATTGCTATCTAACGCGACAACGCGGCCTAAGTGATGGGGAATTTTCACCGAGAAGAAATCGAGGAGAAATAAAATGTGAAATAAAAAAGTCATGGGATACCATGACGGTTTGACATTTGACTTATCATTTACCATGAAGTGAGTTGTAGGTTCCAACCCCACACACCTCTGAATTTTTCGGAATGTATGTGGGAAATCGAATTTGATATTTAACATGTGGTATTCGGTGAAGGATAATGTCGTGAGGAATCTGCACATAGCGAAGAATTAATTCAATGTTGTGTGTGAATCCACATCGGAACTGTGTAGGAACTATAGCCCTCCAAGCACTCTTATACCGCGAGAAGGTCTGTCCCCGGCGTGAGACGTATAAGTAAATTAAGACAACTATGTCTCCTTACTTTTTATTATTATTTACGCTGAACAGGATGTGTATAAAGTTCAATCCACAACTGCGTAAGAATGATTCCCTAAAGCTCTTTTTTACTAAGAAGTTTTTTGTGCCTCGTAATGATATATGCATTTAGTCCGAATGATGCTAATATTCATGCTGAATGATTCAGCAATGTTTAATAAAAACCGGCCAACTGCAAGCCGGTCTACGGCACGCAGGCAAAGAATAGAAACTATTACTACGTAAAGAAGCGACACTCACCTCCCCCCGCCAAAATATCGTCGCCTGCGACGTAGCAGTCAACGAGGCAGTGATACCGCGCTTACGTCACACGGTTGTCATTACTCACAGAATTCGCGGGTAGGAACATTTTCTCTAATATTTTATACTTAGATGTGAAACACGTGAAAGTATTGGCTAGAGAATAGAATAAAAATGGTTCGCTATTGTTCGGTATATGGGTGTTTGGAAATCAATTAAATAAATAATAATAAAAAAATAAAATAAAAATTAGGCACTTAATCTAACTTATTTAATGAGTTTCTATTTAGTTCTACAAAGCTACAGATTGAGTGATGGCCCTGCATAGTTTACGCGCACACATCGTGCGTGTACAGACGTTATGTTATTTATGTAGTAGTAGTAGGCTATCTCGCGCGGTCGGTTGTATGGAGTGTCGGGGGCCTGACGCAGGGTTCCTTACCATTGACTAGGTAAAGGAATCGTAAATTACGGTTTACGATTTATGACGTATGTAGGTACATACTAGCTGGCCCGATGAACTTCGTTTCGATTTTGGAAGATTTTTGTAAGTTTTCAAATTTTGTCACCATTTAAACCTCGACTGGAAAAACATTTTAAAACCAAAATCGGGTAAATTGGCTCAACCGTTTTTAGGTTTTAGCGAGACGAACAGCTATTGATTTATATACAAACATATTATAGAGATATAATCACAAATACAAAGATACAATCACAAATTAGAGATCATCACATTTCAGCCACAAGACGTCCACTGCTGTACATAGGCCTCCCCTTAAACTTCCGTAAGTACCTGTTGGATGCGACCAGCACCCAGCGTCTTCCAACGACCTTTATAAAGTTATTTGTCCATCTTGTACGTGGATGTCGTCATTATGCCGAATAAATAGCAAGTGGAACAGAATTATTTATTGTATTTAGTGCCTGTTGTGTTTACATCTATTGGGAAAAAGGCGTGACAGTATGTATGTAGGTAGGTACTTATTTATGTAATTATATTACATCAGATGACATAAAAAAACTGCTTTTACCACCGAGACGACATCGACATCACTACTACAACACTTTTTTTTTCCCTGCATAATGTAATTTGGATGCATATTATTAAATTTTCAACCCCATGTAAACATCAAGAGCGTGGTTTCGATTAACTTGTTTTCTCTTCAATGATTAGCGAATTGAATGATGATAAAATGTACATAATATATTACACGAGCCACTAATTATATAACTTTGACCTGAGCGGAAAGCCATCTCTTATAAAATGTATATTGGAACACATTTGGCGCAGTAATTTATTGTAAACGTGAGTGTTTTCGTTTATATACCTAATACTTTTTTTATCAATAACTAGAAAAAAATATATTTAAGTAAGTAAATAATGAATTCGTAGCGACCATCTTTTATTACACTATTATAAATTATAAATATTCATTGATGTAGGTATTCTTATGGTACTTAATTAATTAATATTATACTTAAGTTAACTTTTAAGGTTAATTCTGTTTTTAAAAAAAAACGAGAAAAACAAAACAAAATTCGTATTCAAATAAATATATCATTTATTTCCAGCATTACAGTATTGATCACAGCTTTTGCATTTGAGTATCTGAGGATTTAACAAGTGAGGATAGGAGTTTACCATCCGTAGCCGCCATAGCCCAGACCGCGGCCGTATCCAAGACCGGCGTATCCAAGGCCGTTACCGTATCCGAGACCAAGGCCGTGCGCGCCGTAACCCAAGCCGAGACCCTGAGCACCGTAGGCAACGGCGCCGTGAGCGAGGGGAGCGGCGTAGGCAGCATGGGCCAGGGGAGCGGCGTACGCGGCGTGAGCCAGGGGAGCGGGGTGGGCCACGTGGGACGCGTACGCTACGGGAGCGGCGTGGGCGAGGGGAGCGGCGTACGCTAGGGGAGCGGCGTGCGCGGCGTAGGAGACGGGAGCGGCGTGCGCCAACAGAGCGGGGTCCTTGCGAACGACGGCGTTGAACCCGGAGTGCGCGTCAGCGGCGTAGTCGACGGTGCGCTTGGTGCCGTCCGACTCGAGCAGCGAGTACTGGCCGCGCACGGTGTCGCCCACGCGCGTCTCGTGCTGGCTCTTCACGTCGCCGGTGTGCGGGTCCGACACGCCGTACGAGAAGCTGTTGTAGTTGCCGCCATGGACTGCGCTGCCCTGGGCAGCCGCCACCAAGAGAGCTACAACGACGAACTGCAACAAAATGGTCACGTATAAATCAACGGGTAGCTCATAAATAAAAATGGTACCGAAACTAATTAAAATCTTTAAGTGCGTTGCGTTTCAGCCGCCATTTTTATTAAATTTATAAAAAAATCTAAAACTGTAGTAGTTTTTTTAATTTTTCTTTCGCAACAAGCATGTTTGGTCTACATAGCTTGTATTTAATTGATCTTATTCCATGAACATAATTATGATGAGTTTTAAGTTAGATATCGACATAAAGAGTTACAAAGTCACTTTAATTCAAATTGAATTGCTTGTATGCATCTTCAGAATAATTTTACAGTCAAGGCTCATTGAAGCCTCATTTTTATGCCGTTGACACGTTCACTAAAGTGCAATAACTATATACTTTTGTTTAAACTGGCTTTACCTTCGCTGCCATTTTGGTATGTTTGTTTGAACGACTTCGACTTGCAACTGATTAATCCTGAAGTTTATTACTATTTATATTCGAGCACCGGCATCGCATTGCGTGGTTGGAGGTCGCGCTCGGAAGCATAACTCGCACGTCACGAGGCGCCGGCTTACGCTCATACACAATTTGCCTCTCACTATCTAAACCTCGTATCTGACCAAATCACACAGTCCAAAATGAGACTTAATTATAGCCGCGTAGTAATGGTAATCGGTTCACGTAATTTGGTGAGATAAGAAGTTATGCAAGTAAAATTTAGTTATATGTAGTTGTGAGCATGAAGGCAACTTTCGCTCGTCAGATGTTCGACAGTTTGTTTACGGAGGTGAACCGTTATCAGATGTATAGACAATAGAAGGTATTTGTTGACACCATGTCTTTGTTTACTGTGGATTAAATAATGTTGTCCGCAGTTTGCGCGATATTCATAAATTGACAAGACTAACTATCTGAATTTTAAGTAATCAAATTAATGTTTTGTTATGCAGAGCATAAAATATTTATTAATAAAATTAGAATCAGTCGTAGAAAAAACACTTACGGAAATATTATCATTCCAACTTCTTTGTATAACTACACAAGCTATAACCCACGACTTTGTATGCATGAAAAACATTAATAAATAAAGTTAGTTTTTTTAAAGCAAGGCGCAAAATTTTTAACCAAAACAAAACCAAACTTATTGTTCAACAAATAGCTCTTTAAATTCAAGTAGGCCTAGAACTCAATGTTAATTTAAATTTAACTAGCTTTCCGCCCGCGGCTTCGCCCGCGTGGAACTCTGTTGCATTGCGGTATAAACGACACATAGCGCCATCGATCTATCATCTATCGATCGGTCATCGATCGATTCGATCTATCATCGATCGATATCGATCTATTCATCGATCGATATCGATCTATTAAGCAAACTACATTTTTGTTTTCCCTCGGCTACATCAATTTTTCCGGGATAAAAAGTAGCCTATTATTTAATCCGGACTTCTATCTTTACGTCTGCAAAATTTCAAAGGAATTGGTTCAGTAGTTACGGCGTGAAAGCGGAACAAACAAACAAACAAACAAACAAACAAACTCACTTTCTGACTTATAATATTAGTAAGGATTAATTAGGTTACACGTTTAGGCAAGTACAACTTATTATGTAATTAGCTCATCCTTTTATATTGCAGTCAGGGATAAATTTTAATTTGTGTAAAAACCATTCTTATTTAGCATTATTTATGAACCGAAACCGAAAGGGGTTTCCGCGAGCGTAGGTCAGCCCAAGTTTCGTAGACTTCCTGTAGGCACTCGGAATGCGTTACATATTCGTAAATGATATGGCCATATAAATACTTGCGAGCGAGTTTAGTTATCAGTCGTGGTGTAGCCAGCAAACGTCAAGCCAAAATGTTCTCAAAGGTAAATAGTTTTGACGAAACAAAAGGCTTGAACGGTCAATCAATTGATTATAGTAGATAATAGATGGATAAAGTCGTGCGTGACGCAAACTATAAAAGTTGAGTTGAATACTGTGCTGGCTGGCTGGTTTTGGTTTATTACGGATTACGGACAAGTTTGAGTTTAGATTTTCTTTTCTTTGTGTTAAAGTATACAAGGAGATAGATTTAAAAGGCGCAAAGACTCAAACGTGATATTAAGATACGTATTTAGGTTAAATGTAGCTTCATAGTCTTTTGCAGGTGCTTAACTAGCAAAACTACTTTTTCATTATTAATTAAAATAATTTCCGCATACCTACCTACTTGTCTACATAATGCAAATCTGCGTGGTAATTTTTTTATAATCATGTTTACTATTTTTGTAATTAGGTGCTTTTATGATTTTTTCGTAGAATGTAAATCAACTGTAACAATGATAACACACAAAGAAACACAGGTGAAAAGGTGAAATTTCAACCCACAACCTTGGTAATTCGTAAATACAAATAAGCGTTGCTTAGTGACCTAAGAAAATAGTGAGATACTATTTTATCTTATTTTTTCCATAGATCGCAGTATTCGCCTTGTTGGTGGTGGCGACTGCCCAGGGCAGCGCAGTCCACGGCGGCAACTACAACAGCTTCTCGTACGGCGTGTCGGACCCGCACACCGGCGACGTGAAGAGCCAGCACGAGACGCGCGTGGGCGACACCGTGCGCGGCCAGTACTCGCTGCTCGAGTCGGACGGCACCAAGCGCACCGTCGACTACGCCGCCGACGCGCACTCCGGGTTCAACGCCGTCGTGCGCAAGGACCCCGCGCTGCTGGCGCACGCCGCCCCCGTCGCCTACGCCGCGCACGCCGCCCCCCTGGCGTACGCCGCCCCCCTCGCCCACGCCGCTCCCGTAGCGTACGCCTCGCACGTGGCCCACGCCGCTCCCCTGGCCCACGCCGCCTACGCCGCTCCCCTGGCCCACACCGCCTACGCCGCTCCCCTAGCCCATGCTGCCATCGCCGCTCCCCTCGCGCACGGCGCCGTGGCCTACGGCGCTCACGGTCTCGGCCTGGGATACGGCGCGCACGGTCTCGGTCTCGGATACGGTAACGGACTCGGCTACGGCCATGGTCTCGGCCTTGGATACGCTGGTCTGCATCACTACTGAAACCCCACCGCAACTGTATACCGATGTGTTCATTATGTAAATAAAGCCATATAGAAGCTGAAGCTGTATTAAATAAAAAACCAATAAAATTGGTGATATCTTTTTCTGTAATTTTATTTTACATCATTTATTTACCTTCTAATAATTCAATATAAACTATTATCGAGCCAGAAAATAGAAGTTACGGTTTAGTGTATCCTCATTTTATCGATTTGAATGTTTGCTTTGTAGTGTCGCGAAATACTTAATAGGGCATCTGGTTCTCGACTATCGACGATTCCAGACATTAGACGTGCCCCACGGTTTTATTTTATCTAATCGATGCATTTTTTATTTAATTTTTTTGAGCTTTTAGTTTTTTTTAGTTGTGTATATGTATGTATGTATGTATAGTGCATTGTAGGTATTTTCCTTGGAAAGAGCTTTAATTTGATACCCATATTGATGGAGTTGATTAGAAATAGGCTATCCGCCATTTTGTAGCAGCGGCCATTTTGAATTTGCAATAATAATGAATATATATTATTGTATTGTCCCCGAAACTAAAAATGTATACCAAATTTCAGGTCAATCAGTTGACGGAACGAGGGTGAAATTTCAATTTCTAAATTTGAACAAACAAACAAAGACTAAAGCTAAGTAAAACCATTTAATAATACAAGCGGGGTAAATAAAAAAAAACGTTTAAAAAATAAATATCACAGTCCGTGTTTTTGTGCCATGACCATGAGTAGCATAGAAACATTATTTTAATTTCACTTACGATTTTTTTTCTATCTAGCCGAAATTGTCGTGTACGGACAGCTGCAGAGAAAGGTAACCCCCCAGTAATAGAACATTGTATGGGCGGGGGGTTACTTTTCTCTGCAGCTGACTGTACACAAGCACATACTCTAAAGGATATTCTGTAGAAAAAAAAAACAACTTATTTACTCGTACTTCACAACACGAATAGTCACTGTTTTTAGAAATTCCGCGTTTAAAGTAGATATACTTAGTCCCTTAACGGCACGTATCAATATAATCCCTCGATTTAACTTACTAAAAATAAAAATAAAACATCACGTCCATAATATTGTCGGACACATGCTTATTGCCTATCTCTTGTTAGCTAAGTCGTCGATAGGTTACATTTTTGGACCGACTGTGAGAGATACAGGTAAAATAAAAGTGGTGACAGAAAGTAAGTGCTTCTTACTCTGCTAATGCTATAAAGAATAAAATGTAATACCTCAATTGGCTTAAATAATTAGTCTTATTGAATTTGAGGTATCCATACAATGAGGTCGTTCGTTACATTTTAGACGAATGACCTTCCTTCTAACTGAGTAAGAAACACTAATTTTATATCATGAATTCGATTTACCCTGTAAATTATTTTGCAGTAGTTACCTGCCTACAGGGAAAGTCGACTCAACATTCCGCCGGAGAGCCCTTGAGGAAGAACTACGGCAACAAAAAAAAGGTCTATAGAGAGGCAGCAATATTTTTACGCCTAAATTATGTTCAGGAGTGGACATACATACATATAATCTCGCCAATGTTCCCAAGTGGCGTAGGGAGAGCACACGAAAAGTGAAATAGACATAACCAGGATTATGACTATTTCACGCTTCGCAGCCATTTTTATCATCATTTTGGGTTTGAAAACAGATGTAAGAGGTATTATAATAGTGACAGGTTGCTAGCCTGTCGCCTAAAGAATACCTAAACCCATTTCCTTAGTCGCCTCTTACGACATCCACGGAAGAAATGGAGAGGTGTTATTCTAAACCCGACACAACACGGGTTACTAATTAGGTAGTATCAAATGTCAGTAAGCTCCAATGCTAAACTATGAAGCAAGCGCTCAAGCTGCCTCAGTAAAGTTCTTTAACTGATCGATTTGAGCGCGTAACCTTTTCTTATCATCTCCCAAAGTGGAACAAGATCACTTAGTCGCACGCCCAAAATTAAATTTAGACAAATTCGAGCAATTTCCTGCTCAACTCGTTTTGCCAAGTTGCAAAAAAAGCTTATTGCTGATAGGTATTTAAAATAATCTGAACTACGTACTTAGCCGCGTCCTTGGCTTGCCAATGTGAATTATACAAGTAGTAAAATTATTCATTAATTTTGACGTTTAAGGATATTTCTGTAATCATTTAATTTAATATTTACTAGTGAGTGTCTGTGAGGGTGATGTGAGCAGCGCAGGACTGGTCATTGTGGAGATCCCTGGGGGAGGCCTATGTCCAGCAGTGGACGTCTGTCGGATGACAATGATGATGATGAGTGAGTGTCTACTTGTGATGGATTTAGAATAAAACCTCTCCATATCTTCCGTGAGGTTCTTGAGGCGTCTAAGGACTTAGTCACTATTAAATCACTCCCATCTATGTTAAACCTAAAATTATGCTAGAAGTGGCTACGAAACGTGAAAAGTCATGGTTTTGGATTTGTAACGTGGCGTGTGCTCTGCCTACCCCATTTGGGAATACAAGCGTGTTGTAGGTCTAATGCGTGGCAATGCTGCCTTTCTGGACTTTCTACTTATTGGCGGTGACTTGGGAGTATCTTTAGTTAACCGACTTCAAAAAGGAGGAGGTTCTCAATTCGACCTAATTTTTTTTTTTTTTTTTTTTTT
>BHDV01040563.1:83181-103723 GCA_005406045.1 Adoxophyes honmai | reverse complement strand
GCATCGGTAGGTATTCAAATAATTTCGAGATCTCTTCTGTGTCATTCCAAACTTAATGCGAGCGAAGCCGCGGGCAAAAGCTAGTTACAATACAAAAAGAATGCTTTTGAGATCACAAACTTATTTTGCTGATGGTGTCCTGTGTCGTTTTAATGAGAACAGTCAAAAGGAAGACGACAGACTTTCAAGTTTTTCTTTCAATTCGTTATCCTTGACAGTGAGCTAGCTTGATAACTTTGAATACATAATAATGGTACCTCCCCCTTTCTTCCCGTTGGTGTCGTAAGAGTCGACTCTGGGAAAGGGTTAGTGTATTGTGGGCGATGGGCTAGCAACCTGTCACCGCAATATCACATTTAACCATTTGGTTACCCTGAAATTGTTAAACGTGGCACTGGATTTTTGAATTCATGTGCTCTGCCTACCCCTCTTGGGAATACAGGCGTGAGAATATGTATGTATGTATGTGTAATAATGGTACAGGACACTTCGTACCCGAGTCCGACTAGCACTTGGTCAATTTTTACTATCATTTTACGAATTAAGATTGCAAAATCACTGACCTAATTCTGTTAGCATTAGAGTATTAATGCATTTTCTTTACCTTGTTTCATGCAAATCAGAGGTAAAATGCTAAGACGTAGTATTTAGCAATACATATCAGATCACTTTTAATAAATACCTACCTGAATACCTAGGTTAACATTGGAATAGAATTTTCTTTGGCATAACAGTATAAGGTCAACATCAACATCTAAAAAAGAAAAAGGGCAAGAAAATAAAATGCAATGGTTATATTGAAAAATATGGATAACTCACATCTTAAATCAAGTTTAGTCTTAGACTTTGTTAACTCCTTTTAAAAAGAACCTTCTACTTTGCTCACAAAAACAGTTTTAGCCACTAGGTATTAAAAATAAAATTAGCAAAATGCGACTCTACCTAAGTGACAATGGCGTTATTCTCTAAATGCAACGCAGTAAATTTGACGAGAAGGCAGCGTCAAATCGTTAAATTTTCCATAATATTATAATGACAGCTAAATTTGACACCTTGCCACTGCGCACGTGGTGCCACGGTAGAGAACACGCCACAGAACTCAAAACTACGCGTCGTACTTTCCCAGCCCGTATAAAAAGTTCCATATTCAACCTTTTGACACATCCAACAAAAAAAAAAACAAAATGGCCAAAGAATGCACCGGAGTCCAACCAGATCAGTCCACTGACGACCTTGCGCTTCCGGATACATCAACGTACGCCTCATGCTACGCACGCGTGTAAACTCAACATTAAAGTACTGACATTAAAGTATAGATCACCCACCCAATGTTCAACCTTAAGCCGACGAATCAGAGTCCACGGTAAACACCACACGAGCTGGGAAACCATGCTCCCAGTACCACGCCCTCGTCTTCACTTCTTCCTATATAAGCTCGTCTCGGTCCCACGAGTGTCATTCTTCGATTGGAAGTACTCTATTCCGAACGCAATGGCAGCTAAGGTGATCAAATAATTATTAATAGTGCTGTGATAAAATGTGTATAAATTACCTACGTGACGCGGTCGGCATTTGAAACGTTTTGCGATTGTAGAACTTTGTAGTGCGAATGGGGAAAACGTCGATATCGTTGCGAAAAAAATACACTGCCAAATAAACAATTACTTAATTATTATTTAATATATTTTTTTACATTTTTCTTAAAAAGTAATTTTATTAGTTTTCAAAAAAAGATGTATTATTTAAAAGTGACGTATTTCAGATACTTAAATGTAATAATAAACAGTCATTCGTCAGAATCGCAATATTGGACTTACTCGAGCTTACAATTTTCCACATTCGACAAACTTTTATGTCAATGCTTTGCTTTTATAAAAATAACAAAATTAAATCAATACATAAGTTTCCTTTTACAAGTTTACATAAGTACCTTGACTTATTTTTAATAGACTCGCGTCAGAACAACACAAACCCTTTGATTTCGAGTGGAGGGCTTTAGCCAGCATTAAAGCGTGAATAGATTGCAAATTACTAAATGCATCGTACCTATCTATATAAAAGCTTTTATATGCAACTATTTACAGATAAACCAAACACTGAACAAAAAGTTATATCAATATACCTACTAACAAAACATTCTTGTTCCAGTTGATCGTAGTACTCGCGCTGGCGGTGGCAGCGCAGGCGTCGGTGGTGCCGGCGCCGCTGACCGCGGACTACTCCAGCTTCGCGTACGACGTGGCCGACCCCAACACCGGCGACTACAAGAGCCAGGTGGAGACGCGCAGCGGCGGCGTCGTGCAGGGCCAGTACTCGCTGCTGGACGCCGACGGCACCAAGCGCACCGTGGACTACGCCGCCGATGACGTCAACGGGTTCAACGCCGTCGTCCGCAAGGACCCCGTTGCCGTCGCCGCGCCCGTCGTCAGCGCTCCTGTCGTCGCCGCGGCTCCCGCCGTTGTAGCCGCGCGCACTGTCGCCGCGCCCGCTGTCTACTCCGCCGCTGCTCCCGTCTACTCTGCTGCCCCCGTGTCGTACACCGCGCCTGCTGCCGTGACGTACGCCGCCGCGCCGGCTGTGGTTGCCGCCCGCACTGTAGCCGCTCCCGCCGTGTACTCCGCCGCCCCGGCCGCGTATTCCGTCGCGACCCGCACCGTGTCAGCGCCCACCGTGTACGCCGCTAGCGCTCCCGTGGTCGCCACCCGCACCGTCGCCGCCCCCGCCGTCTACGCTGCCTCCGCTCCCGTGTACGCTCGCACCTACGCCGCTCCCTCGGTCTACTCCGGCTCCTACTACGCCGGTACCCCGTACACCTACGGCGCGTACGCCGCCCCCGTCGCGTACACGGCTCACGGCGCCGTTTCCCAATGGTAAATCAAACAAAAGCCGCACGGGCTTCTTTAACTAGCATTAAACCACGACGTGTTCCATTCGTTGAATGTAAATAAATTATACGACTATGTACATACCAGTATGTATCCGAAATAAAACTGTTCCATATTTTAACACCTACGTTTTATTTGAACGTTTATCATGATATTTCAACCAGCATCCCACATACAGGTACAAGTACAGATAAAGTTCGAGTTGCCTTTTTAGAATTGCGGCGTACTCCTAATATGCCGCTTGGTTCTACACAAAGGAGACAGTCAAGCGTTATAGGCTACTGTGGGTTGATTCGCTGACTCATTTTGCAACTTTTTATTGATAAAGAGCACATAGAAATGTAGCGTAGGAATGAATTTATACCGTTTCACCTTGAATCCCACGTTAAACGGAAGAGTTCCATTCATACTTCCTTTAAGGGTAAAGGTAGGTACCTACCTACTTGTATAAAATGTAACATTCAATACGTAACTATAATATCAATCAGTTTTTTTTGTACTGTACAAAGACTAGCTAGATAATCATTATCATAACAATTTATGTTGTCATATAGGTATGTATGTAGTATAGTGTTTTCTGATTTGTTGAATCTCTCAGATTGTGTGCAACTCGAAGAACAATATTTCAAATATTGCAAACTATCTGTGGTCTACTCAGGATAACAAAAGTGTTTTAACGGACGATATTTTTAATTATTCTCAGATATCCAGGTAAAACTGGAAATTATTATTGTTACCGTTATTACCGTTTGTTGTTATAATGTTTTCAATATAAACGGTATCACTATCACTTTTAGCGGTGACGGCTAATTTGATCGTTAATTAGTCCGAAACTTATCGAGCTACACTCGATTTTGAACGTGAGTTATCCGTTAAATTTTCAACATGAGTGAGTCTCACGGTAGTTTAATGTTAAATATTGATCGTTAAAAGTCTAATCTTATCCTGAATGAATCATAGATCTTACAATTACTTTAAAAATTAAGTAAAAGCAAACCCTATCTATGCTTTGTTTTATTTACGTGTCTGAGTGTGGTACAAGTCTGTATTGTTATGGTTGTAAACACAAATATTAACTAAATGAAGAGTTGAGTCTTGGGTGTCGCTTTGGTTGAGATGCGTTCTTTGCTAAGCATGTGTGACATTAAGTTTAACCGATGTGTAACAGCGTGATTAGAGTGTAGCCTAGAAAATAATATTTTGTAACCAAGATAGAGTTAAAAATGTTTGGGCACGTGGAGAGAGAGCAACAAGCTTGTGTTAGCAAATTTATAAGGCAAGTGTTAGGGCAGGTCGGTAGAGGGTGCCCTCGAAGAATGTAAGACAATCAGATAATGAGGCATACTTAATTAAAAATACAGGAAACCGTCAAGCATGTAATATAACCAGAGGGATGAATTTAAATGACGTGAGAAGTAAGTATGCCAGAACTTTTGTATTCCGTGGCCAGAACCGAAGCAAATGGCGGCCTACCCCGCAGGGTTTAATTAAGGTAATGTGGTTTTTTTTTTTCAACACATTATACGTTACAATGCCAATGTCCAGATGATCTCTAATAAACTAAAAATTAATTTCACTCTATTCGGCCTTTCTCAGAAAAGTGCAAGTTAGCACTAAGGTTTTAAACAAAAGCAAGAATCTACATTTTTTTATAAGGAAGGCTAAGGAACCTCAGTTCGTCCGACCAGTCACTTGATGGTAACGGACACCAATGCAGTTGAGTGTGAAAAGGTCCACAAGCGCACAGGTTTATACTTTTAAGGATTTACATAGTATAAAATAAGGTCTAAGAGGACAATTACCTAGTCTGTTCTCTAGGTGCATATAGCAGCAAGTATTAGCATAGCACTTAATTTAGAATGTAAAACAGTAATACCTATCTTTTTAACTGGATTAAAAAAAAAGATTTTTTTTATGTTTATTGTACCTATACCTACCTACTCAAAATATCAATCAGAAAGGTAAAAAAAAAGTGTCATGATTTTCACATAAATCTCCTACGTCTACATTTAGCTTAGGATAAAACCTCTTCGTTTCTTCCATGTTTCAACCTAAACCTAAAATTATGCTAAAAGTGACTGTGAAGCGTGAAGTGAAGTTTTGACCATGTATTAACGTTTCGTGTGCTCTGCCTACCCTATTTGGGAATACAGGCGTGATGTATGTATGTATGTATGTATTACTTGTCATATTCCTATCTCTGATAAGCCTAAGGCGCAGCGCAGACGACAGTGTTTTGTACGATCGAGTCTGCGCAGCCATAAATTATCTGAATGGCGCGGTGACAGCTTCCAGGAATTTCCATTCAGAGTTTCGTGGAAGCTGTCACCGCGCCATTCATACAATTTATTGCTGCGCAGACTCGATCGCACAAAACACTGTCGTCTGCGCAGCGCCTAAACGTCGACAGATTGAACAATGGAACATGCAATTACAGTGTTTGAATAAAAGTCGTAAAAGTCGTAATGGATCACAAGGGACATTTTTTCATGTTATAAATTGATAGTGGTTTGCGATTCTGAGTAAAATAAAACACAAAACTTGTACTTAAAGGGAATCTCGATGGAAAAAGATGTTTTTAAAAACTACCTAGTCTACGTAGGTAAACTCAAGTTTCATCATTGGCTTATTCTCGTCAACTGTTTACAAGTATTTGCAAGGTTTCCTGAACTAATTTTAATCATCACATTGCTTGTTTTTTCTTTCTTATTTTTTATTATACTGAAACCGTCTGAAACTGATCACCCAGCTGGAAATAATAGCTATGTGTAACGACACTCAAAACTTAATTACCCAAAATATTGCTCAAAATACTTGCAATAAAAAAACTACAGATGGTCTGTAATAAATTCTACCAATAGCACGAAATTTGCACTTAGTAATCTTATGTATCCTTTAAGCAAATGAATAAAAAAACTCAAGTACAGTAGTAGTCTCACTATTTATTTATCGTAATTTATTTACAATGAAATGACTTAGTCATTACAGAAGATCGAAGAGTTGAGCAACATAAAATCAATAGTAACCGTATGAGCCGTAGGGGGAGGCGTAGTAGGGGCTAACGACGTTGGAAGAGTAGGCGACGGGGGCAGCGGCGTTGTACGCAACGGGAGCGGCGGCGTTGTAGGCTACGGGAGCGGAGTAGACGGGAGCAGCTGCGGAGTAGACAGCGGACGCGGCGACAGTGCGCGCGGCTACAACGGCGGGAGCGGCGACAACAGGAGCGCTGACGACGGGCGCGGCGACGGCAACGGGGTCCTTGCGGACGACGGCGTTGAACCCGTTGACGTCATCGGCGGCGTAGTCCACGGTGCGCTTGGTGCCGTCGGCGTCCAGCAGCGAGTACTGGCCCTGCACGACGCCGCCGCTGCGCGTCTCCACCTGGCTCTTGTAGTCGCCGGTGTTGGGGTCGGCCACGTCGTACGCGAAGCTGGAGTAGTCTGAGGCCACCGGGACTGGCACCACCGACGCCTGCGCCGCCACCGCGAGCGCGAGTACTACGACGAACTGGAAAAATATCGAGATAATTATTGTAACTGATAATCAGGAAAATAGAGTCTATTAAGGAGCCATAATAGCGAAGGTAGGTAGGCAAAACCTAAGCCAAAAAGTGTGAGACACGAAGTATCTACATTTTTTTCTGCTTTTTAGTTACGCTATAATAATATGTGCATTCAATAGAATATTAAAATATAATAGAATCTATTAACCAGATAAGGTGTTAAAATGTGTAACTATTTTACCGATATTATGATGAACTATAATCATAGTTTAGTTCGTTGCGCACATGCCTAGAATTTCTAAAAAGTTCTGATTATTTTTAGTGACCTGAATTCCACTTAACTCGCCATATTTGCATCCATTTTAATCACAAACGCAGACAGAGATCAGATCTAAGTATTCTTATGTATTAAAATTATAAAGTCAGTGTACAAATTCTTAAGGATTTCAACATGTTTTTTTATTATTAAGCATCGCACCTATTGTCATTGACATTCCTTGAGAATTGCGTTCAGAATTTTTAGCAGCTACGTTCATTACATTTAAAGTGTATACTTAAAGAAATATTCAAATAACTTATCAGGCTTTTCAATTCACAATGTTGTCATCTCAAAATGATAAATGTTTTTTTTATTTGCAAACTTTCTCACAGTCAAAAAAATTCACAGGAATTTTATCTCATTTCGTTACCTACCTTAAATCTTTTCATGTTATAAAGTACTTAATCATATTGTATTTAATACATGCATACATACATATCCTCACGCCTGTATTCCCGATAGGGGTAGGCAGAGCACATGAATTCAAAAATCCAGTGCCACTTTCAGCGATTTCAGGCTAACTAGATGGTTAAACGTGATATTGCAGTGACAGGTTGCTAGCCCATCGCCCACAATACACTAACCCTTTCCCAGAGTCGACTCTTACGACACCCACGGGAAGAAAGGAGGATGTGCTATTCTAACCCGGCACCACACGGGGCATCTAACCCGGCACCACACCATTGTATTGTATTTAATATATTTTATAATTACCTTAGCTGCCATTGCTGATAGAGATAATCCACAGAATGATGCCAGAAGCTTCCGTGCCTCTGTTTATATACCACCTGCGTTGCGCCCAAGATAATGGCTAAAACGAGAGTACGTATCGGTCACTTGACGGTCTTGGAAATAGGCCGGATCATACAACTTCGAAGATTAATTATTGTCCAGAAGTTTTTGTATGCAAATTGTTTTAAGTTCTGGTTTTTTTAATTGCCCGTTTTATGGCTGTTTTCCTTTGTCGCTTGATTTGGTTTAGGTAATTTAGTTGTGGCGTGATTGGAATTAATTTTTTTGCACATTCTGTCGCGCGATGCATTAACTTAGCAGGTATTTTTTTATAATGTAATCTAGTCTAGTGGTCACTTGCAAATATTTGTAATTTTAATTCAGGGTATCCAGTTAGTAATACAAAGGTGGTTGGGTTAACTTGCAAATATAAAACATAAGGTTAGTAAAAATGTCAACAATTTTGAGATATTCCACTTGCAATTTAAAAAATGTGCACCGTCCGTCAGTTTTTGCGATCAATTCACATCAATACTTAATACAGTAGAACCCCTTTAAGACGATCACGTTTAATACGATTTCTCGCTTAATACGCCACTTTACGCCAGTCCCTGCAACTTGAGACATATTTTCATACATTTCTTAACGCTTAATACGATTCGTCATCCCGTTTAATACGCCGGAGCCCGAGCCGAGATGCTCATATTTTCAGTCTCGAGAGATGCTGGTCAAGACATTTGCCCCCTTCAGCGGGGTCTTCCCGCTCCCGAGTGGGCCCTCAGGCCTCGTTGGTCGTCTTCTGTGCTACGTCAGACTTCTGGTCCTCCATTTAGTGACGTCGCAACCCGGTTTAAAAAGGCGTAAGGCCGGCGGTGTTCACTCCACGCGTGCAGAGTGACTAGCAAGATGTGCCACTGGGTTCTGGCCGGCTTGGATCTCCTGAATGAACAGGATCAGCTCCTCTGTCGGCACTCTTTCGCCTTCTAAAGTGTCCGAGCTTCGCCCCGTCTTCTCCTTTCCGGGGGCGGGCGGTGACCGCTTGGCTCGGCCCGGCTGTAGGTGCGGGCTGACCTCGGCGGAGGCTGCCATCTTGGCTTTTTTGCCTCCGCACTTACACCTTCTCTATTGATAGGAACAGGTCCCATCGTTGGCTTGACATGAGGAGTATACATATATACCAAAATTAAAACATGTACCTAGTATTTTTTATTTTCCCTTTCCCGCATAATACGCTTTCTCGCTTAAGACGCGTTTTTGTTAGGGTCCCTGAGAAATCGTCTTAAGCGGGTTCTACTGTAATTAAAAATGGGAATACCTACCGTAACTCAAAAACAACACATTTTTGAAACATTTTTAAAACTCTCAAAAATGGTGCTACCTACTTTTTTACTTAGCTTACTTTTATATTGGGCAGGTGATCAAACCTTCTATCTCCCCCTTAAGTTTGTGGTACTACTTAGTACTGGAGACCCTATATTTTGGTAGGTGACCTGACTACCCACCATCTAGGGGAAAGGAAGGCAGAACGGACCACTTAAGGAAAAACTCATTTAGAAAAAAAATAGTTACCTTTATGTAAACCTTAAATTAGTACAACTAATCAATACTTTAATCTGTATCTTACTTATTGATCAGACATTAATTAGATCATAATTTGTGAAGATATCTCTTTTCTTCACAGTGGTTACTAGGGATAACCACCTATAGTTTGGCTCGTAATCTAGAACAGCGCCATCTTACGAAAATCACGCGTATTACAATGGTTTTAGTAAACTCAAACGGCAAGACTTCGATCGAGAACAACTAGCGCCACGGTTTTTTAACGTACTAAAACTTTATTCGAAATTACCATCTTTAAAGTTTGGAGTGAAAGTGAATGTTTTTGTTTTGTGGTAAGTAAATATCATGATTTATAAGTTATTTGTTGTGTTGTTTTGTTCAATATACCTCTTCAATTAAATGTAGGGCAGAATTAAACTTCAGGATACTATACTTTTTGCAATAAATTCACTTATTCAAAGTGGTTAGCAGCGGTAACCACCGTTCGTTATGTGTATATTTTTTATGGAAAAACTTAGTGAACAAAATGTGCTTCTACTGTTTAGTTTTTGAACTATTTACTGGGAAGGTTGGAGAAAAGGTGGAGACTAACTTGGGGGGGAAAGTTGAGAAGAGATTCTGCGAGGGATTCCAATCAGGCACCATAGCCATAGGGTATATTTCGACAATTATTTCAACAGCTACGAATTGCAGGTTGATTTGAGACAAAAAAACATTTATGCTTGCGGCACTGTTAATTATAATCGTAAATATCTTCCTACTTTAAAAACTGACAGGCAATTGAAGCGTGGAGATGTTGATAATAGAGTTAGCGACAATCAGATGGTGTCCTATATAAAATGGAAAGATAAAGGTTGTGTTCATATCTTGACCAACTTTCACGATCCCCGAAATATGGTTCATGTAACTAGGACTGAAAAAACTGAGGAACGGATAGAAATACCATGTCCTTTAGCATTGAAAGATTTTAATGAATGATTTGAATTTCGTGGATAAATTTGATCAACTGAAAGGGAGTTACCCAATAGATCGGAAATCAAAGAAATGGTGGCATCGTATATTCTTTCATTTTCTTGATTGCACAGTGGTCAATGATTTTATCATTTATAGAGACCTTCAAAAGGATCCAAATTCATGTTTAGAAGAATTGTGCCTGAAAGATTTTAGGCGACATGTCTACCAAGATATGTTGGCACCTTCTTATGTGAATAACAAAAAGTTGTTGTCTCGCACTTCTAGCAAACCTGCTTCTCCTGTCTGCGTTGCCATCAAAAAGCACAAACCTGAAGTGCCACGCTCAATCAGGACTCCTTTAGCCAACCACCTGGCTATAAGGGGTACTTCAAGCAAGTCGTTTCTGTGTATGTAGCACGAAAAATATGCCTGTGCGCACCATATGGAGCTGCGAAGTATGCAAAGTACCACTATGCTATAGAGAGGGTAAAACTTGTTTTAAAGATCACCATGAATTTTTTTAATTTTTAAGTTCCTAATTTGATTTCGATCTCAGTTTTGTGTAATAATAAATACTTATTTACTTATAAATTTGTGTATATTTATTTCATAGTGGTCACCTAAGGTAACCACCTCATAACACACCCCCCAGGTCTATGTAGTAAAAAAAATCAACAGATATGGTTTATAGTATGCCTAAATATTATATTTTTATCAAAATTACGATCTTACCATTAGTAATAAAAATCTGTGCCGAAAAGAGATATTAGATGATTTCTAATAACTGACTTTGGTCCGTTTTACCTTCATGTAGAAGGTAAAACGGACCACCCTTAAGGGCAAAACGGACTATCACTAATCAGACCATCTTTCGCACACAAATATGACTTCATCATCGTTGTCGTCTACTCCAGTGCAACTGCAATGTGCTCATGATTGGCAATTTTGAAATTGAACCCATCCATCTGTTGATTCTGAGTACATGTGGCCATAAAGGCATTCCGCATCATCATCTTCGGAGGAACTGTCACTTCTATTCTTTTTGGTTACACTTAAATGACTCTTTTTACTAGCTTTGCCTTTCGATGATCTTTGTATGGTGTCGTTCTTATATTTTGTCTTTTTTTTTCAATTCCTTTACTGAAGCTTTTTTTCTTTTGGTTACACCCTGGTCCGTTTTGCCTGGGTCCGTTTTGCCTTTTAGGTGTTATTAACACAACAAATCAATTTTGAGATTATGTCCCATGTAATGGCTCTCATAGTTCAATATTAGGTCAATAATAAAACATTCTAACCATGGAATCCAATGGGACACGTTATCATAAACCAAACGAAACTGGAGGCCAGTCAAAAAACCTAAATTTTACATCAAAATCTAAAAAAACAAACTTACCTTGCTGTAATTGTGTGCATGCGGGCGATGTCATTGGGCACACTGACCGAGAGAAATGACATGACTACCTATTAAATGGCACAACTAATTCATAGATGTAGCTACTAGTTCGGAAATTATGAATGAGTTCCGTTTTGCCCACAGGGTCCGTTTTGCCTTCCGTTCCCCTATTTAAGTTTGCCGTAAATCTATTTACCCTCAATGCAAAATCAGGGATGTTATGGTTTTGACATCATAGCTCTACCGATTTCAATGCGATTTGTTTAACTTTTTTTTTGCGTCGCTGCTTTTCTTCCAAATAACTTACTGAGGCTTAACTGACATGTTCGTGGTTTCTAAATTGTTCAATCGCTGCCTTGATACATGTAACACACCGTCTAAAATGGCTACAACATTAAAATTAAGATCAATTGCCGCTTAATCTAAATCACTTGCTAACATTTTATTGTAATGTACCAAACCGGTTCCCAGTGGCTGTGGCGTCTAATTATTTTTAATGGTGGACCCTGAGTGACAAATTTAACCAGTGACATTTCCATGTGGCATTTCGGAGTTTCCCAGGAAGCTTTTGCAAAAATGACCTATAAATGTAAGTACCTAGTAGGTACTTAAGTCGGGAAACATGGTAAGTGTGACCTTTTGGTGTTGTTGATGTTGAATTACTCCATAATGACGGTGATACCAATGAAATTTGTGATAATTTATGTGGTTGAACATTTTAAACTTGTATAAACGTAACACCTACTTACTTACCAATAACTTAAAATGTTGTTTACCATGTCTAATTTTATTTTGTTATTCTTAGTAATTGGGGTACTAATAGTTATTTATGTGATTGTTGCATAATAAAACGCTTTAATATAAGAGTACTAGCTGTGCGCGCGACTCCGTTCGCGTGGAATAGTGACTAATTTCCCCCGTTTTTTCCACATTTTCCCATATTTCTTCACTCCTATTAGTCGTAGCGCGATGTTATATAGCCTAAAGCCTTCCTCGATAAATGGTCTATCCAACACAAAAAGAATTTTTCAAATCGAACCAGTAGTTACTGAGATTAGCGCGTTCAAACAAACAAACAAACAAACAAACAAACAAACTCTTCAGCTTTATTATATTAGTAATAATAATAGTATAGATAATTTATGAAATGAGCCCGAAAAGGATAATTTTATAAAGAATCACGAGTAGTTTGGTGCCTAATAATGTAGAGTCGCATACATAACTTTATCAGCATTCATATAATAATTTCGACAAATATTCAAAGATAGCATTTGTACAAAGTATAAAGAAGGGCTAAAATGGCGGCAAATTCAAGTCCCACAAACAATTGCGAATTGGCGTGACAGGCTCGCGTCGGCAGCCGCGCCGCAACCGTGCTTAAATATGTAAGTATGTAACCATTTCGTTTTCTTCTTTCGCTCATCACCTGATTTATAAAATGAACCGATTTTATAAAGTAGGTAAACATTATAACACTTTCAAAGGATACAGGTTTCCCAATGTAGGCCAGTTGCTTATTGTGTTGGAATGTAGGTACCTATAGCAGGAAAATTATGGTATGGGTATAAATGTAAAGCATATTTTGAATTGTGACCAGTATTGTATTTTTAAATACGTACATACATTACGCCATTACTCCCAAATGGGGTAGGCAGAGCACACGAAACGCTACACAGGCAAAACGATGGCTATTTCACGTTTTCCCCTTCCTGGGTTGGCAACACACCTGCAATGTGTCCAACATTTTGGCAGTTGGCAACCCGGGGATCAGGTTTCAAGCTCTCTCTTTTTTAACTCCGGCTGCTAGCGCCTGATTAAATGTATATGCAACGCAAAAGCAAAGAAACTTGCATTTTCTTTGAAGAAGGCGTCACAGTTAAGATAGGTATGTTTAAGTTAAGTACCTATTAGCCAGTCATCAAAATAGGCATTCCTGTAGTCTTTTAATACTTAGCTAGTACATAATATTGTTATTCTTAGTATCTACATACATACATATTCTCACGCCTGTATTCCAAAGAAGGGTAGGCAGAGCACAAGAATTCAAAAATCCAGTGCCACGTTTAGCAATTTAAGGGTAACCAGATGGTTAAACGTGATATAGGAATGGCAGGTTTGTACTTAATTTTTTTACGCCTTGTACCTAACCACTCTCAGCACAATCATAGGTTCAAAGGTAGATAAGAGGAAGGTACAATAGTGTCTGGTTGCTAGCCTGTCGCCTAAAGCATCCTAAATCGCCTCTTGCGATCGCCTCTTGCGCCATCAAATCATGTTTCCTAAATATTTTTATGCGTATTTACAAAAAAATACTAGGCAAAAATTAAATTACCACACAGATGAAAAAACAAACAACCAAATATTTTAGCAACAATTTTTTATTAAGAATTCCACAGTGGATCAAATTTGTCTTCCATATAATAACTATTATCTAAATCCAGGTTGTAGGTTCGTGACGTGCCCGGGGGCTCTATGTTCCGCGTTACCGCGGTGTCAGTGGACAAATATAATTATATGTACCTGTATCGATCCACAGGTTTCATACACTTAGTTTATCTGTTCGAATACACGCTACACGTATAACACCGACTATATCGAGGCGCCGCGGGCGCAGGCAAGACTCCTGTCGAGCATTGGGACACTGGACTATGTAACTAACACCCGGCGTGTATTCGAACCGTTACAGAAGCAAACGTAACACCCACGTACTCAAAACGTCACCACATAACACAACGCAAACCGCCAAAATATCATTAAGACACTAAAAAATTCGCTAGAACCATTTAAAATTAATTACAGACATTCATCATTCAATAAATCATTTCGCTAATTATAAAGCGAGCCGCGCGTACTTCGGCTGGTAAGTTACTAGTTAGTTACCTTTTCGAGTGTAAAGTTTATCGAAGTGCACGCGACCCAAACACAATCTTACAACGCGTGTGGTCAAACCATTTTGCCGAACATCAACCAATACCGGATAGTAGCTCGTCTGTACATACCTATTTAGATAGCTATACATGTCATGCACATCCAACCCGCTTCACCACTACACCACAGCTACGTTCCTATCGTATAGTACAAAAAAAGAAGTCAACTAATAAATACCTAATGTAAAATCACAAGTAGTGCTATTCTTACTGTTAAGGAATATTTTTTCCTTTATATAAAAAAGTCGCATAAAAATCACAGACAATCACTTTCCCTTTTACAGACATAGACCACCGATGACCGCATTTTTACTAAGCATTAACTTGCTAAGATACAAAACCCTACTTAGTTTTACAACCATGCCGGTTTACAAAATGTACATACCTTACAATCGACCTACCTCACCTCGCATACGCTACTGCCGCCGACCAACTTATAACAACGGAACGAACGCAACCGAAGCGGGCCCTTTGTACTCTCCTCAACCTTACACTAAAATTATAATTTACCTGCCGAAAAAATACAATTTTGGCAACATTTACATAAAATCCGATACCACAAATTTGTACTGGCATTAACTTTAAGACTTCAGAATTTGTACTTTAGTTCTTGTAGAAGGATTGCTCGTTGTTTGCCCTTTCCGCTTACTGTGTAGACAGCCTACACTAAACAAAGTTGACACCAAGAACGAAGTTAAAGACATCGAGACTTAGCCCACGGCAACTTAACGTTAATGGTTAACATGTAGTCTAGAGTAATGCGGTATTTACACCATGAATGAGTTACAATCGTGCCGCTCGCCGGCGGGCGCCACTAACATTAACACCGATATATACGCCGGATGGGCTCGTCACTGTACTAAGCTAGAACACCGACCGTAGTAGGGGATTCTCGAGTCCGTTTCTATTGTCAGGTTCGTGTCTCGCGCATTCAATACCCTAATGAATCTGAAAGTGACCGTATAACATTAACACTTTAATTAATTACTTACATCAAATGCGACAGAACATTAATATTTCTTCATTATAAAATTCGTAGAGGCGAACCCTCGATCGTCCGATTCGAGATCGTTCAATGTCAGTGCACCCTTAAAATATAAAAACATCGAATGATTACTTAAATTATTCCTGTCCAGTTAAGTGCAACTATTTTATGAATATTACTTAAACGTCAATTCCTTAAATAATGTACTTAAATTTATTACAATAAACACTAAACACGATGGACGGGTGTAACTTGTCAAATCGAAATAAAACAAACCAAGGAGGGAGGAAAAACTGGGAACGAAAATAATAAACAAAAAAATAATTTTGTTACAATTTTTTTTTAATTCGCTGAAACCTAACAAACAATAATTTTTCATTTTTCATCTCCTTAAAACATAGTAACATCTATGTAACACAAAAATTAACTGGGAAAAAGTAATAATAATAATAAAAATTACGAATAAAAATGTTTTATACTCCGGAGAGTGAAGGAAGGTACGATTAGATTACGCTGTGACCGGCCGACTCCCCGACATGCGTTGTGCTTAAGAAATGAGGTAGACATCTATGAGATTATTTAACCTAACCTAATTAACACTTAGCCTAGGATTAGAAGCTCGCTCGGCGGGTCCGCGGGACCCGGGTCCACGGTACCCGGGGTCCGCGGGACCCGGACCCGCGGCGCGCGCCGAGCGCCGTCTGTGCTAGCCTCGGATCTGAACGCCTATGAGCATTATTTACAACAGCTTTAACAATATTTGTTCCACTAACGTTCAGTCCACATATTTAAGTATTAAATCATCTCGCAGTGAGTATAGAAATCTTAAGTTTGTAAATACTCTTTAAATACATCTGGAGGATAGTTATAGAATTTTAAGTCGTTAAAGTGTTGAATCCTGAGGTAGCATAGTTTGTACTTTACTTTTTTTTTTAATTTTTCGCAACACGCTTACACACTAAATTTATATTGTTTGCATATAAAAATCTATTTAAAAGCTTACTTTATTACTAATGTTATATTTCTCGAGGTAGATTAACTTACTAGCTAGATTGGCTGTGCAGTGGTCCACGTTCAACGCGTGAAGTCGTTCTTTATTCAAATCTGTGGTCTTTTTTTTAAGACCGAGGTCGTTGAATGTAGATCCGCTGCCCAGCCAGTGTGACGGCAGAGGGTCACCATACCCGTAACAATCTTTGGCTTACCATCACGACATATCGCGATTTATTTTATAAGAAACTTAATCTAAACGTAAAATTAGCATAGAGATAAGAGTGGAGCCGTAAGGAAAGCGAAAATAAAATGCAAAGGCAGTTTTGATCCAGCAAAACAATCAGGCTCCAACGCAGTAAAACGACAGACATGATAGGGAGCTAGGCGTTTTGTACGGCATTTTAGCGATTTTCACACTAACGCTGCAAACTGGGATTCGATCTCATTCATTTGTGTTCCTAGTTCCACAACTGTTTGTACACGCATTTTGCTCTTATTATCGTCCGTGCGAAAACAACTTTAATGACCGAAACATTACAGGCCATTGCATTTTACAAGTCCAGTGTAATTCAAACTTACCAAAACAAATGCCTGTAATTCGTCCGCTCCCCAGCGCATGTCTATTGTTTTCCAATCGTACTCCAAATAAAATGGTAACAGATTCCTTAAACTTAAAATGCCCTAAAACAACGAATGGCAAACTTGAATGAGGAACGACTTGTTAGTTATTGCAATATCGCGTAGTCCTCGACCAAGCCGAGTTCAATCATTCTCATTCAAGTTGAAAGCATTTGTAACATTTTGGATTCGATCACATAATCGTAGCGCGTCGGCTTGGCAAACGTTTGTGACAAACAGCAAACATTCGCGTCGCCCGTCGCGCTACATCCCTTCGTACAGCGCCTACAGAATACAGTCACAGAGGGGAGTGCGGCCCGAGTCTTAGTGTAGGGAATTGCAATACATCGACTAAATGTGAATTTCACCTATCACATCAAAATACAACATTATAACTATTTAGGGACCCCCTAGTAATTTGTCCACTAATTAGCTTTAACAATTCAACTTAGTTTAGACGTGTTATCCAATATCCCAGTGAAGAAGTATACTGAAATTTGTACATTGATCACCTTGAACGAAAACATTCAATAATTCTAGAAATAAACTGTTATTAATAAAATTGACGCTCGATTTTTTTTTGTAATCTAATATTTGTACCTTATTTTTTAAGAAAGAAGTAAATCCCATATTGATTTCGACGATCCTCTCCGAGCCGCGCAAGCGTTCGCGGACCACTTACGACTAAACCCACCATTCGACTTAACCGAAAGAAAAAACGACAAAAGCTAAAAAACGTGATGCATTAATGCAACTCTCTTTTATGTATCACAAAAAACATTAAATGTCGAAAAGAAAATAATCACAACTATGAATTTTGAATTCATAAGAAAACGAAAAGACAAAAATATAACTATAATCTTCCTTAACTTTTCTCTTTTTCATTTTACAAATAAAAACCGTAATGTTAACAATTTATAATCGAAATAGCAAAATATTTTCGTCCTAACATTAAAAAATTATGTATCGAAATAATGCCACCGAATCGATGAAACGCAACGTTACGATCGAACGAACGGACGGCGGGCGGAGCGCCCGGCCGCCGCCGCGAAGAGATCTCAGACACACGCGGTCGACACGTTCTGTGCGATAATTATCATAATGTCATAATAAGCATTACATTGTCGGGAGACAGGACAGTTCGGCCTGCGATCTCTTGCCACGATAAAATACCCATCCGAAACCAATTCAACCTTTGAAATCAAAACTGAGTCACTTACGCTTGAACGTAAAATAGAAACTGTTATTTAAATATCAATATGAGCATAGAAAATAGAGATAGTCTGTTATTATAAGATTGTACTCTTTTATCATCATTATAAAAAGGTAACTTTGCTAAATATCAAAACGGAGATGAATAAAATTTGGACCGGACCTCGTGCGCCATTCATGCTATTATAATTCTGTATAGTATAAAGGAGTGTAAATAATAGCAAGTGAGATTGTCATTATATAGCTCGAAATGCCGATCTGATTGACAAGAATAACAGTATCCAACGCATGTATATGAGCAGTGATGGCGCGCCCCCTGGCCCGGCCCGGCGGAACTAAACTACTTCATGAGACAACAGTAACTCGAAACCATTAAAAGATAACTAAAACGCTGTCTTCCCATGGTAACCTAACAGAAACTATAATCACTAAAATAAAATCACTGAGCCTTCGTAAAGCATGTCTCTTCATAAATATATTCAATAGTGTATCCTAAATATAAATATAATAAATATGAGCGCAGCGTATTCCTAAATATCAGGAATATAACACACAGTCACCGCGCCCACACTAACAAAATAAAAGAATAATACGAAATAAATAAATTGATGTGAACTTAAATTGAGGATATTTGGCACTGTCCCATCTGAGTTACGATAACTAAGAGCATGTATTGCAGCGGATAATGTCGCTCGCGCGGGCCGCGTCCACACAACATATAATACAATGACGCCGCGCCCCCGCCAACTAACATTAAATTATAAAAAACCTCAACTGGTTGCACTCGAAATGACTAGGAATATTAAAGTGTATGTAAGTGGCCTTCACCTAAATGCACTACGATAAAAAAGAACAAAAAAACATCAAAACGGAATGTTAAAATCGACACCATCCCCTTGAAACATATAATTATTTTGGTCTCAATCAACATCCGTACAGGCGAGCCGGCGGCGCGATGTAACAAGCTACCAGTGGCAAGCTTCACCGAGAGCATAATGTGATCATTTAATGCGGACTCCTTCCGTTCAGAAAACAACCAGATTAGGCATCAGCGACGCAGGTCTCGTCTCGGCCACGCTTTGTTACAAGGCGACCCACCAGGATCGAACGAACGACAGAAACTATGGATTTGTAAACACATTCATGCATCGAATCTCGCGTGCATTTTTTTTTAAACACGATTTTATTTTTTTACCTAACTACTTATGTACCTATCGGCAAATTGTACTTTGTACAAAACTAAAACCGTTCAAATTCACTGTACAGTACAAAAACTGCTAAAAATCTACTTTTGCATTTCCACGCAGTTCCATTTAACCCTTAGGGAGGACAATGTGGCAAAACTCGAAGGAAAATAAATGCCAGCTTATTTGTTGTATCACAGATGTGTTGCAGAAACTTAACCCGGTTGATAATAAACTCTGTCGTAACCTCTATTCGTATAAAGTGTAAATAGTATAGAAAATAAAACGTAGATATTTTGCCACATTGAACCTAAAACGCGTGTCTCAACCTAGGCCAAGGCGTTATACAATATTCTCCTATTATTTACATACGCTTAGCCTATGACCGTCAGTCTCAACATCATTTCTAAGATTCCCTAGCTCAGGTAACATTACAAGCTACAACTCGACCGAGAGCTCAAAACGAATCGTCTATAAAAAGGTAACTTCATCTCACAGTCAACTGGACATAACCGAGGTATCGAACCGAGAAGGTACTCAAGCGATGATGGTGCGAAGGTACAGAACGTTCAACACGGTACCGAAAAGAGGGTAGATTTCGAGTCGCACGTGAAAATATTAAGTAACAATTATCGCACAATTAAAATTAACCTTAAGATCAATTTTTGAGGTAGATTACCGGTTACAATATGCATCGACGAGGTAATTTATTGTACGTGCGGGCGGCGGCTGGGCCGCGCCCGGCGCCGGGGCTGCTTACTGCGTGTGGTTCGGCAGCGACGGTTGCGGCAGGTGCGGCGTCACCTGCAATGAGACCACGAGTTTAGTGACGATTGGCCCAGGAATACTGGAACTCTCTATCCTACCGACTGCGCCAGTGTGAAGGCAAATGTCAAATTTACCTAAATATTAGCCAGGATTTAGTAAGAAGTTGTATCTATGTTATCCTTTTTTTTATTTGAAAAACAAAAATAGTTTTCATGCCCAGATGAAGAAAGCATAAATTATCCCCAATTTTATAATTCACTTCCGTGACCCAGGAACCCAGAAAAAAAAGGAACGAAATATTTTTTAATAATTTTTTTAACCATTTTTAGTGATTGTGTTTTTGATTCTGAGTAGGAGCAAAACATTTGTTTTTAATCAAAACATCACAGGTAACAATCCCCTCATCCAAATTGCCAAGGTTTTAAATTAAATCTAAATCAGCAATGTTTTAAACAGGGTAACTTCATGCATCACTTCAGCACACAAAAAGCGGTGCATTACCCCCCCCCC
>BHDV01040563.1:66281-83171 GCA_005406045.1 Adoxophyes honmai | reverse complement strand
CCCCCCCCTCTAAACCTTGCCAAGTTAGCCGCCGCGGGCACTGACCTGATGGCGATGCTCCCGGGCGATGTGCCGGCGCACGGTGTTGTTCCGGGTGAAGGTGCGGCTGCAGTGCGGGCACGGCACGCGGATGCCCTGGTGCCGCTGGCGGATGTGCGCGCGCAGGTTCGTCTCGTACCCGTACAGCCGCTCGCAGTACGGGCACTTGAGTTTCTTGCCTGGAAAGAGGGATGTCAAAGTCAATGCAATAAGAGCTCCCCACTGTGTCGGATGTCGGGCCGATTTTTGTGTGTCGTAGAGGCAGAACACTTTATATGAAGCTGTATCGGATTTTGTATCGGATCCGACATAAAATATCGTGCGTTTTGTCAGCCCACAGGCCGAAAAAAAACCGTTTAGTATCGGATGTCAAATGGCACCAGCAGCGCTCGTGGCTGACAGCCAATTAGTGTGAACAGAGGCACCGACATCCGATTAAAAATCGTCCCGACAGCCGACTAGTGTTAACAGAGGCACCGACATCCGATTTAAAATCGTCCCGATAGCCGACTAGTGTTAATAGAGGCACCGATATCCGTTTAAAATACGTCCCGACAGACTACATAGTGGGAACGAGCACTAAAAACCAAAAACATATTTATGCAAGAATGTCAGAAATAGGGATTGCAACAGGTGTTTTCCTTTTACTCCTTCTACTTTATACGCTCGTAGTCATTTCCTTTTTAAGTATTTTCTCATAATCTTTTTCGTTTTTAGACTTTTTAGCTTTAACTTTCCCCCTATACCCTTTTTTTTCTTGCCGGATTTGATTTTTTAGTTCCTCTTTTGATGTAATGTTTTTTGTTTCCATTGGCAATAATGACATGGAATCAGAATCGAAATCGGAATCTATATTTTCGTCTGCTGTTTCTGCCACATTTTGTCACGTTTCTGTCGCATTTTCGCGTATTTTTTGCTTTACCGGATCCGTCACCGGATCCGGCACTGACTCACCGGATCCGGTAGGTCCAAAAACACGCCGGATCCGCCGGATTACCGGATCCGCCGGACCGGATTGCAATCCCTAGTCAGAAAGAATCTCGTTTGAGCATCTTTTCGAGTTGGTTGATGTATATTTTAGGCGACATGCTAAAGTCCTGGAGCTATTTTGCCCGTTTTTTATTCGAGTCCACCAGGGCTTCTTAAAGACAATGGTTGCCAAGAATAATGCCCCACAAGAAACTTGGCAGGAAGTCTTTTGTTAAATATGTACAATAGCAACAATTTTTCGTTAATTTGGTCGTCGGACTGCCTACCCTGTCAAATTGCGTGTTTTCTTTATTTAGCTTTGTTATCCGTTTAACCGCAATTTGAATATTTCTCTATTGTACTTGCATCAATAAATTTTATCGGTATTTTATAAGATCAGGCACTAAACAAAAAGGTAGTTGCTAACAACATAGGACGTCTTGTGAATAAAAGACCTTGTACTAACATTTGTGCACACATAATGTACTTACTATAGTACCTAAACAGTAGGAAAAAATTCTGCAACTACAGAACATACCCTATATTGTTTAAACAGCTGTTGCTATGCCGGTAAAGAAGGCAATTACAATGAAACAATGAGCGAAGCGAGTGAAATCAGCAACTGGTGTTGTGCCAATAAAATTATTCCCTTTTTATAGGTCTAAATTTTATGCAAAAAGCCTAAAGACGTGTTTTATTTGTAATTGTTTTTTTAATTGTTAGAAATAATGTCACGCAGAAAGTCAACGTTTTGAGTCACTGTAGTATCATTCAAGTGCGGTTCTTTAGTAGATTATGTTTACGCATTCTTTTAGCATTTTAAGGAAGATGGCACAATGCAAATGCGATCGTTTCTAACAGAACTACACAGGATAGCGAGAAATTGATGATAAATATTTTAATCAGTGGTCTGAAATGCCTGAAAACTCTAAGTTTTTTATGGAAATTTCCATAAAAAAATAGGAAAATCAGAAAATATCGCCCAGTCATTTGTACTCCGGCTCTTAGTCAACCGCGTAGCATCGCAAACATCGCAATCTCGAACGATTGCCTTTGCGTACGTACGTGCCGACTAATGGATTTGCGTACGGAACGTAAATCAGGTAAAACACAGGGCTCCACGACCTGAAAAGACATTTGCCTCCCACAAATAACTTTATAGGGGTTTTCAAACTCGTCACCCGACCACTGGCTACAACATTTACGGTCAATCTATCTCAGTATACGTAAAAGCCATGGTAGCCAAGTGGTTCGACTTATGGCCTCTCTGAAACCTGCACACGAAGTAATTCTGTTGTGTTTAAGTTCCCAATCCGCACTGGGCCCGCGTGGAAACTATAGCCCTAGCCCTCATATTGAGAAGAGGCCTGTGTTCAGCAGTGGGAAGTAACCCTGGATGATTGATAAGTAAAAATGTAGTTACCGTCAGCAGTAGCGATTCCTCCCGACTTGCTGGTGATGAGCTTCGCTGGCCAGATGTCGGGAGTGGGCTTGGGCGCGGGAGAAGTCGCCGGCTTGTCGTGGTACCCCGGCGGCATGGTCGCAGCTGGTGGCGACGCGTTGTTATAGCTCGGGTGGTACTCGTTTTCATTCTTCACTCGCAAATCTGGAGAGTTTTGTTGGAGTTTTATTTACGTCGATGACATGGTAACTCTATCCTATACCGCAGAGTCTGGTTTTGATCAATTTGATACTTAAATGTAATTAGTTTTGTTGCAATTGTATCTACGTCGATGACTTGGCTACTCTATGCTTTATCTAATTTTGATCAATTCGATACTTAACCCCTCGTATGCGGGAAATGAAAAATATACTGCATTCGAGCCTCTTCTGTTTCAATATTTACAAATTATGGTGATTAAAATAAAAATGAAAAAAAGATATCCTTAAAATGGAGCAGATCTGCTCCGTAGCATACGAGAGGTTAAGTGTCGAAAGGTGATCAAATTCATGATATTGGTCCTTCGAATAGGATTTTGGATGGCAAGAGGCTACAATTAGGTGGTCTATGTTGACTTGTAATGTGCCAGTGTTAGAAATGTGAATATTTTTACAAGCGAAATATCGATGTAACTTTTACTTATAAACTTACTAAAGAATTCTAGAGGATTGTTGAGTGTTTTCATAGATTCAGCGTTGATTGCGCTCACTGTAAAGTAGTGTGAAAGCTTATCGCCATTGTAATTATTCTATTTTTCTTGTCTTGGCAGGGTTTCTGAAATGTTCTAGTCGTTGCTATATTCCGTTTCATTTAGATTAGACATTAAACGGACCAAATTTGAATTGTGCTTTGGAATGTAAAGGTGAAACTGGAAATCAAGCGGTAACACTTATTACTGTATGTTATTACGTTCTCAACACAAACCGTATCACCAAGCGGTGACGCCTTGGATTATAACTTCAAAAACGTATAAGATTTTGACCCTTTAAATTCAAATCTAAAATAAAACGGGGTATAGTTCCTTTCGAAACGGGCCATTTTATAAAAAGTCGTACTTTCAACGCGCTCTTCACACTCAGATATTGACTTCTAATGACTCCAATTCGTTGTGATCTCGACTCGAATACGAGAAACCATATTTTTAAAGAAAGGAAATGTACAACTTTATGTAACTAAATGTTAAACTTTAAACAAAACGGCCGTCTCATTACTTGTGCAGTGTGCCGGCGTGCCTGCGGAGGGTGCGTTACCTTCGGCCCCCTGTTCAGTGTTGAGTCGCTCCATCATGTCGTCATTACCCGTTGTCCGTTCGTATCCGTTGTTCTTGATCGTGTTGAGCTGCGCGCAGTCCGGCGGGTTGTCGTCGTACCGTTGTCCGGCGCCCGGCGACGAGCGCGTGTCCGGCTCGTCGGCGACACTGCCGCAGTGCGACGACGACGAACTTTGTCTGGAAATTGGTAACAAGCTGTTGTTTAGCTGCCTGTGTGGTTTAAGACAACACCTCCCTATTTCTTCTGGTGGAGTCGCAAGGAGGTTTTAGGTGACAGGCTAGCAACCTTGTGCAGTTGTGCAGGCGTTGTGGCTACGGGAAATAATCCTTCAGGGTTACCAGTTGAACTGAAATTTTGCATGCTCTCTGGTAGAATAATTCTGGTGGCCCTGTCATGGTTGTCTACGTACGACGGAACTCTTCAACGAATGGCCAACAGCCTGGCTACGACAACGCACGACTAGCGACACGAGACACGGAATTTCTCTTACTATTGCATATCCAATGGTCATTGCGCGTCCTTTTACGGTGAAGAGATTGATGAATGGTGGCTCAAGCTCAAGCTCACGCCTATGAGAAAGAGGTGTGACGGTATGTACATATGTAAGTCTATAAAACATTAGACAGTACAGAGGAAATCCAGTTCAAAATTAAACATATTAGTAACAGCTGCAGCGCTGTAGTGATGTACGCGAACGTAAAGGAGATAAGTGGATATGGGTGAAGTTACGTTCCAGAATTTTACATACATTTGTCGATTTTATTTTAGCTCCTTAGAAACATCAAGCAATTACACATCCCACAAAGATATTATATTTCCAAAACAAACGCCTATTTCATTAGTAAGGAGCCATAAAGTATGACACACTTTCAGAAGGGAAAGAGGTCAGTGATTTGTGATACTTGGTCAAAATTACTGTGATTTCCATAGTTAAATATGTGACTTGGAGGAGGGAGGGGTCTAAAATTCCCAAATTATGTGTCACATACGTTATGGATAGCCCCTAAGGATGAAAACAATCAGTGAAAAACTGTTCTCACCTGTAATTCCTGGCATGCGGACTTTGCGACGGCGATGGCTTGGGCGGCGCGGGCCGGCGGTGCGGGGTGGGGTGCAGCGGGACGTGCGCCGGCGGCGCGTAGCGGCCCAGCCCTCCGCCCGCGCCGTGCAGCGGCAGCCCGTATTGCGGCATGATCGGCGCGAACGACGCGGTATGCGACTGGGGCGGCGCTGAATCCTGATCGCAGTTGCCCCCGGATACAGGGCTGGTTTTTATGCGGGTCTGGTGACGCTCGGATGATTGTTGGGTCTGCTGCTTCACCCATGAGTCCTGGGACATCTCCATCGACAGGCCTTTGACCTGGAATAAGCGCAGGAGCGGTCGTGAGTCTTAATGTACCACGATGGATATGCTTAATCGATGAGAACCTGAATCTGTGTAAATATACACATCGAAACCCAGACCTTTAAATTAAATTAAAAACTTTTTTTTTCAATCTTTGTCGTCCGTGGATGTCGTAAAAGGCAACTAAGGAAATAGATTTAGATATGCTTTAGGTACAGACTAGCAACCAGTCACTATTGTACCTCTTCCATCTGTTTTTAAAGTTAGAATTATGTTAGAAGTGGCTGCGAAGTTAGAATTATGTTAGTCATGGTTTTATCTATTAGCGGTGAGAATTTTAAACTTTTTCACTTTTTTGCCATTTTTTTGCCGTGTAAAAATTAGGTCATTAGCGCTCAGTTGTATCACAACTCTAGATTAGTTATCTAATGGACTGATAACAGTCGCAAAGAAGTCACGCATCTGCGAATTCGCGATAGCGTCTGCATTGTTGATAGCATTTGGATTGTTTACGCCGCCATTACTGTGGAACGCTAAAAGCTGTCTGAGAGCTGACTGGTAAATAAATACGCGCATACATAGGTAAATATATTCTACGTTCAGTTGTTATTTTGACAAATGAAAACCGGTTGATGTCGTATGGCGCCGACAAAACCAGAAAATAAAAAGAAGTACGAAAGACAATCGCTTTCTTACATGAAACCGATGCCAATGATTAGACGTGAAGCCTAATTTCATAGTGACATAATTCAATAACGCTAAACTGATAAACAATCTCATTTAAGCCTTTACAAGTTGGTATGAATTTATTCGGCGGAAAGAGTTCAACTAGAACCTCATTGCATTCTGCATTTGCTGCAGTTATCAAAAGATTCTCATACAGCTCAGTAAATGTGCCCTGTGCTACAATTCTATCAAATGGCATATGAACTTGTAAAATATATAGGTACTCTTATAGCCAAATGTTTGAAATAGACTGCGTTTGTTAATTTTATGCAAAGAGTCTACCGTGGGATGCTGGCGGCTGGTTTAACCAAACATTGCATGTTAAGCTTACCTAGTAATTATTTGTAGAAAGTAATGCAACGCGACATTTCCGCTTTGTTTCCTCTTAGGCCAGATCACATTGTATTCAAATTTTAACAATTTATCGGTTATTGTCGTCTATTTTTTTAGTAGTTTACGAAGCATATTGATCATTAAATGTTACATGCGGTATAGTGTAAATAATTAAAGAGCTTTTCAATTGAAGACATGCGAAGCGAGGATTTGTATTTTGACTAATACACCATTTTCCTCCAACTCTAAACCTAAAGTTGCTGAAAAATGTCTTCAAAGCAACGATTCGTGCGCTCTGCTATTCCATTTGCGAATGGAGGTACAGGCGCGATGTAACGTTATGTGCTTTTTTATTATGGGTATTTACCTACTGAGCATGCTTGCTTTAATGCTTTCAAAGACCAAAGGGCCTAAATTTTCCACAACACGACGCTTCAACTTTGAACATTACAAATTTTGACATGACCTCAGGATAGACCACATCAGTGCTTTCCATCATGCAAGATTATAATGTCCAGCTTTTTGTTCAAAAATGTAATGGGATATCAATGATCCGATCGGTTTCGGTTATGGCGACCACTTTAGTGACTCCTAATCAGATTGGCGCTCGTGCCCTAAGATGGCTTATGTAGCCCATCTTACAAAAATGTATGTGTTTAACAAAGGAACCGACCTGCAGATTCTCCCCGCTCTTGAGGAAGCTCGACAGCGCATCCTGGCTGACGTGCACCTCCCCCTTGTACATGAATTCCAACAGCGCCTGCATATTATCCGCCGTTGTGGCCTCCAGGATGACGTAGCACGCGCCCGCATGGCTCGGCGGCGCTGTGTCGAACAGCTCCTGGAAGTGCTTGCTGCAAGCCGCTAGGATCACCTTGTGGGCTTTGAACTGGCGACCTGGAAACAAGTGAACGCGCTATGAAATAAACGAACGCACTTGGTGACTGGCCACTGGAAACAAAGGGTACGCTGTCAAACATGTTTGATTGTGTTTTGTTTCAGCCCCGAAAAAAGCTGATCATCGAATACGTCGTCAGCGTATTTTTTCCAAACTTATTTCGTAATTGTCAAATTAAGATTAGTGTCATGGGTAATTCAGATAGTAGAGGGGGTAGAGAAGAAACACAATATTTAACTAGAGTCTATTCATCCAATGAAATGTAGCACAAATACTGCATTACCAAATCTATGCATCTTTCAAAAATTAGAAGATCTTACTTTTGTTTTTCACTAAATAAGGATTCTTTAAGACACACTTAGGTGCTCGTTCAAATTTCAAGATGATAATCATCAAATTAATTCCCCAATAACCATTGTTCAGCCCAAAATCCTCTTACATAAATTATTTAAATCGTGTACTTCATCAATTACCCACTGGAGCGTGTTGATTCGAGACGCTTCCTAAACGTTTAATATTCATATCAAGAGCCATAACAACTCGAAGATAAATCGGCTATGGTAACTATTTAATTCTCTAGTAAACGTTAGTAATGCAATAGTTTTAAAATTCAAGGCGACCGGCCGGTGGTCCCGAAAGGTTCCCCGAAATGTATCAATGAAGCTTGATGCCATATAATAGCTGTATAAGTGTTGTTGAGTTATATGAGACTGGGTTCACGCTCTGTGTTGTGATCTTAAGAGACACCGCACACGATGTTTATTATTGTTAGACGCGTTGATGACGTAAAATATCTAGGGTTGCTCGTTTTTTTATCTGATTTACCAACCATTCTTGAGTATAAGAACATGCTGCACAATATTAAGCAATGGTTGAATTGTTAAAACAGCCTGATAAAATTAGCTGGAGCAGTCAATCCTCAACCAGCCATTGTATCGATAAGAACTCCATACTTTAAAATTTAAAAGATCAATGAAAAAAATCGAAAATATATCACATTGTTATAATGGTATCTTCCTAGTGCAGATAACAGTGGTACATCTGGCCGGTTACGTCAGAGCGAGTTGCGCGGAACAAAATACGGTTAGCCTTGAAGCAATGCGCCCGTGCACACGGCGCTTTAAGGCGGCTACCACACCTACACGCAACATTTTTCTAAAGACTGTACTCGTATCATAATCATCATCTTTTGTTTCTTCTTCATGATCTTCATCAGCTTCATCACCATTATCAACATCATTATTGTCATCATCATCGTCATCATCAAGGATACTCTCATGGTAAGCTACTGCCACTCTTATTCAGTTCCTCGTGATGCAGTAGCAAACACTATATATGCGATTCATACGTGGTTTTGGCATTTGTAGAACAACTTAGGTAATTCAAGGACCAGATTTTTCAGATTCTTATTATATCCAATCATTCAAAGCGCGCTTGTGTGTGTAACTGAGATTGCTTATTTTAAAATTTTATCACTTGGAAATTTTCAATGTTCTTTTTAATCCTTCTGCTCCTTTATATCTTTCTGAGCGTTTCAGTTACCTAGCTATCGGCAGCCAGCATCGTTTGCGCTCTAGCACTAATCACCTCCTGGCTGCTATTCCTACCTCTTCTAGAATTTACTCCAAATCTTTCACTGTGCATGCTGCGAGGTTGTGGAATCGATTACCTACTTCAGTTCGTGAATCCACCACTATAGGCTCCTTCAAACACAACTTGAAGAGGTTGTGGATCACAGATCTTTAAGTGTGTGCGTAAGAGGTGTTTATTTATTTAATTATTGTATATTTAAGGTTTATGTTAATTAGTATGTGTAGCTACATTTATTGTGATGTATTGTCATACTACATTTATTACAATCATAACATTTGTAATTGGTTAAAATTTCTATTTGTTATTACCTAAATTGCTGCTCCTCTCTACTGCTCAAAGGTTGGCTGGTAGAGATCCCTTTTGGGATAAGTCCGCCTTTGTACTTTGTTCTTTTTTGAAACCTGTCTGTACCTTATTTTCTTTTGTACAATAAAGAGTTTTTTACTTTTACTTTACTTTTTAACTCAAAATGATTCAGGCAAATAATTTATAAAATTAATTACATTATACAATTGTTAAAATAAATACACAGTACTTATTTTGAACAATGATATCTATTTTCGAAAACAAATAACTTTTTCAACATACGTCAAACCAGTTATCAAAGATAGAAATGTCCATTGTGTGTATGTAAATTACTTGTCAGTTTTCGCACAATAATTGCAAGTGTGTATTCCGCCTTATTCGCTTCGCTGCAAGAAGCACCGCCTTCGAATTCGTTGCGAACACTTCCTTGTTCGTGATCTCAGCTTCGTTCTGCACTTGACTTTATATTTATCAACCGTCAACATTCGAAATTCAACAGAAACGCCAGGTCATAAGGCTCATTTCATTTCCCCGTCCAATCAGCCAGCATTTGTTTATATTATGATGGTCTTATTGACACTTTTATTTCGAGGTGACAAAGTCGGTTTTAGAATGCCGCATTTTTTTGTAAATTGAACGCAATTGCACACTAAACAAACATTAGTTACGTATTATTGTCTCTTTTCGTTTCTTCCAATTTGACATAGGGTGTTTAGATATTCTCCGAAGTGCGTAAACAATAAGTAACTATTGTGGAATTCATTATACTTATACATATTATTTTAACCGTAGTGTTACGTAAACCATAAAATTTACAGCTGTTTTCAAGTGCTGCTGACGCTAACATCATATTTTATTCGCTGAAATTGTATTTACAGTGAATGGCCTCGTCAACTTAGCTTGAAGCGAATCGCAAATCGGATCAAGATTTTGTGGAATAAGTATTTAAGTTGGAAATAAAAATATCGGCTGTTTTTTAACTTCATTCCGAGTGAATAGAGTGCTCTATATTTCTCTAATACTAATATGATATAATTCTCTCGCTTCATCACCACAACTAACATCATTACAACCTCGTTGGTTTTGGGTACTTCTAACTTGGCCCGTCTTCAGTATGGGTATTATTCGAGGACGTCCTCGAATATAAAATAAAATAGACTACAAAACATTACGTATATGTGTCGATGTAGAATAACATCTCCCCATTCCTTCCGTGGACGTCGTAAGAAGCAACTATGGAAATAGGTTTAGGTATGCTTTATGCAACAGGCTAGTAACCTGTCACTGTTATACCTCTTCCATCTGTTCCTAAACCTAAAATTATGCTAGAAGTGGCTACGAAGCGTGAAACTATCTAGGTTTTGTCTATGTCAATAAGTTTCGTGTGCTCTTCTACTCCGTTTGGGAGCACAGGCGTGACTGTATGATGTAAGTATACAGGGTGCTTCACGAGGAAACCGCATAACTTCACCAGCGTATAGCTGAGGTCATAACAATTAAAAAATGTTTTATGAACATAGGTCAAAATATGACTTTTTTTTACTTTTCATACAAACTCAATAAATTGATATTGGTTCACCAGTAACACAATGAGCTGGCAACGCACAAACGCGCTGGCAGAGTCACAAAGACATTTCTTGTCAAAAATAAATAATTTTCAAGTAAAATACAGTGAAAAGATCCATTTGCAAACGTTAATTACTGACAAACTAAGCCGAATTCAGCTTACATTATGTGACTTTATAGTTTCTAAATATGGTCAGGAATACGGTGGTAAAGTTATGCGGTTTCCTCCCGAAGCACCCTGTATATGTTTTTATATAGAGCTGTTTTCCTCATTTATCTTTAATACTGCATTTACCCTGAACCGAAAACGAAGTCACCAGTTTTTCGATAATACCCGCCCTTGCCCTATTTCTCAAAGCACTCAAGTGGCGACCACATGTAAAACCAATACAGTATTGACGGCTTGTGAACTGTCGAAATCGCCGTCCTCGGTATATGCGGTAATCTCGTCTATCGACAGTTTCACCTTCAGGCCCTCTATGCATTCCGATAGTGCTATCTCACTATCACAGATACATAGTACTGAAGATACGGAACGTTTATCGATAGTTTTTGTTTGAAGGGAGTGTTATTAGAAGAAAAGATAATGGAAGGGCTATTAACTGGTTTTCGGAGGGAGTAGAAATTGTAGTTCTTTTAGTCATTTTGACTTTCATTTACGTTTTTTAATGTTCTCAGAAAGGACTGTTTGTTTAGTCTTTCAATAGTGATCATGTGCATTCAAAAAATATTTTTTGTAAAGAGTAAGCGTTAGTAACAAGCGATAGCTTTTAGTCATTTGTTGCAAGAATAGTTCACAATAACCTATCGATCAAAGCCTAAAACAAAAGAAAACACTAGCCTATTTCGTAGTCAAGCGCTAGCAGCGAATTTTGAATTAACCGTATACCACAAGCAGATACATTCGATGTTAGGTGATATCTGATTGGTGTAGAAGAGCGTAAACTTGCCCAGCAACTACAAAAATACTACGATATCGAAAACCTATTATTAGACAAGAGTGTGATGCCAAAATTAACCACACACATTTTCAATAAAATCTGGCTATTCACGTCCAAACGAACCGTAATGGACAACAATACAATAAACATTTGAACGTTTATGTTATACGCGTTTATGTAAATCGAGTATTCTCTGTGACGCGCTGTGTTAGTGACAAGGAAATCATTAAATTGCACCACTTTTGTGTTGAGGCAATTTACTTCATTATTTTATCAATTGAAATTGTATTTTCGTTATACACGTGTAAACTTCGGCAGAGGAAAAGGATGTCCACGAGTAACTTCTGTAAGGTCATTTTAAATTACTCGTGTTGGACTTTTGCTGTAAAATTGTCACGACTAACCGCGGCGTTGGAATCTGACGTGATGCCTATATACTCATACTTATCATCATCAAAATGCAAAAGTCCATGGGCATCCACATCTCCAGTACCTACTTCACTCAGCCCGACCTTCAGCTCATTTCATCCACTGGCATACAGTCTTCGAAGCAAGTCTTGGCTCCCCCTGACACGCCATTAAACTCTATCTGCTTTGTTTCCTTCGCCTCAGCATACTAACAAACTCGGTTTAAAAGTAAAAAGCACTTGTCGTCTCATCGTTTCAGGATTAGTTCGAGCAAAACATTTTTCTTAAGTCTGAGTAAGGCTTCATCTTTAGCTCAGCCATCCACTGGCTTCCAGCCGACAAAGTCGAATGTGGTGTCGGGTTAGAATAAAACTTATTAGGTATACTTTAAGCAACAGGCTAGTCATCATCCAGCCTTATTATGTCCCACTGCAGGGCACAGGCCTCCTCTCAGTATGAGAGGGCTTGGGCGATAGATCCCACGCGGGCCCAGTGCGGATTGGGAACTTCACACACAACGTTGAATTACTTCGTCGCTGTGTTTAGGTTTCCTCGCAATGTTTTCCTTCACCGAATAGCTCGTGATAAATATCACATTTGATACACATTCAGGAACATAGGTATGATTGTATTTATAGAAGTTGCAGATTTTTCGTAACAAAAAGAATAGTGCTTGGAACTTTCCCGGCCTCATTTGTCTGCTCAAAGTGCTCAAACGTATGTCAGTTCTTCCATAAATATGGCCAGCTCATCACCATACATAATCCCTAAGCACATTGTAAAACAGTCACAGTACTGTGGTAGTTGCACTAGCGCCTCTTCTGTATTTGTTTACTTCCTCGTTCATGACAAATTGTGTTACTATAAAATCGTAGCGACAATTTATTTTATTATAAACAGCTTAATGACAACGACTTCCGCTCTGCATTAATCGTAAACGTAATTAACTCGACTTAACTCTTTTGATGTAACTTCTAATATCTCTTGCTGCTGAAAGTAAAAATAGTTTAAGAAAAACTTGGCCAAAAATTGTCCTAAATTCTTCTAAAAAATACTAATATATTGACATCATCTTGTTTAGAATTTCGAAGCATTATCTTCAATGCAAGATCCTTTACTTCTTATTCATCGGCAAAAACTTGACCTAAATGGTGGAGGTACCTAAGTTCGCGCATCGCTTTCTCCAGTTAAAATCTCTGCGCGAACTTACCCCCACCACTTAATTGTTTTCCAAGTTTATTGACAACCACTAAACAACTGGACGTCTATCATTTTCCATAGCAAAACAGTAAAGAAAATCCTGCAACTGCCTTAAAATACGCATGCGTTCGAACTCCCGAGCGCAATACTGCACGAGATCACGCTGACTCCAAGTTGGTATAGTTAAAATGCAGTAGAACGACACGCGCCCAAACCGCAGTCCAGACGCACCACAAACGCATAGTTGCAACAGACGCCCAGCTATAACGAGGAAATAAAACGACATTGGCGGCGCGGACGCTTGCAACACTGACATTGGCCCAGTTTTGGGACCTACTAACGCTTATCTGTGCGTCACTGCGATGCGTTGCCGTACATTTTTGGTGTTTAAATGGGTTTTAAATTTATTGAAATGCGTCGATGCCGGTTGAAAAGTATTTTGTTTTCTCCAGATACGACAGCAAAGCCATTAAAGGTGTTTAAGTCTCTAATCTTCTTGTTGCATTAGTACATATTCAAACGTAAACAGATGATTGTAAGCACCGATTAAGAGACTAATAGACTAAACTACTTTTTATTTTATTTGTCGCGATACGTTTCGCCAATGAAGACAAAAGAGCTACGATAGAGATGCTACGCGTTCTATAAGCCTATAGCGGCTATAAGCCTTTGACAGAAATCATTCTATATTAAAAAAAAAGTTGAAAACTTTCGATGTGTTCATTGAAAAATATAGAAACTAGAAACACTATTTAAAAATAAACATCCTGAAGCACAGCCCTTTCTTTCACATCACGGAAAAAGGACTGATACGTCCTCAGATACTGGCGCAAAAGGAAACAACCGACAGCTTTGACTCGAAACGAAGATAATATCTCTAAACAGATTCGGGGCCCCTTCCCTAGACCTGCATAGCTTAAATGGGTCACCGCCCATCCGAATGGGACACGAAAAGGATGCAAGCGGCGGCGTATCTAGTTAGTACAAACTTTAGTAATAGGATAATGGTAAATTATTGTTGAACGTTCGTGGGAGGCAGATGAAGCAATGATAAACGTCCAAGACGGACCTAGATTTGTGAATTACTAGGGTACGAACTTGTAATCAGAGCAGATTAGTAACTCGTTAGGGTAACTGAGGCCTTAATGTGCAGAAGGAAAGCTTTGTGTAATCTATGTAACGATTTGTTTGGTGCGTTGGACATTTTGTGAACACAAGCGAATTAAAGGCGCTCATGAGATTTCAAGCTATAACTGTACACTCATGTGAAATTAAGACCATTATAAAATTACGACGAGTTACAAAGGGTGTATGGTGTCAGAAATCTAGAATCAGTAAGAATTTTAAAAATTGTTAGTCAATAGTAACTAATTCCTAAGCCACCGAAAACCTTCTAACAGCAATTGAAATCATAAAAAAGGCTCTAATCATAATAGGTTGGGAGTTAAAGGACTTTCAATTTCTCCGCGTGCAGATGGCACCATCAAAACTTTGAAACCAACAGAATCATGTACCTTTTATACGGAAAAGAAGCCCATGTCAAGATCACGTGTATATTTATCTTGTGTAATAAGACGGCGCGCGTCGCCCAGTTGGCGGAAACCCTTCTGGGGTGACGAATCGCGAGTCCTTCACGCACATTCGTTTTCCGTAACAAAACCAATGTAATGCAAACTAGCGCAACCGCAACACTCTTTGACGGCTTCATTATGTCGCTAGTCAAACCGGCCCATTGTGGCAGTTTACCGTGCGAGGTACACGTTGTTTTCAAAACTGTTGCCATACAAAACTATTACAGAGCGCATAAACAAACTAAAGGCTATTGCGACCAATTTTATAAGCGGAAAGAGTTGCGTTTTATAAAGTCACATGGAATTTGCATAAGGACATACATAGAACACGCCTGTATACCCTGGCCTTATATTTTAGGTTTAAACATAAATGAAAAAGTTTTATGAGACAGTTGCTAGCCTGACGCCTAAAACATACTTTAGCCTTTATCTTTAATAATTTCTTAAGACTTCCATGGAAGAAATTCAGAGATGCGTGACAAGGAACGTGAAACATACAATACAAATAAATATTAGACATATTCCACAGCTGTTTGTTTGATGGCGTTCCGTCCAAGGCTGCGTTGCGTCGAAGCAAAATTAAAATACAAGAGTGCAAAACATTGTTAAGTAATTTTCAAAGTCAACGCGAACAATATCAATGCCGTTAAACTAAACCGTTACGGCGACACGTAACATCCATCAAAACTAAATTGCACGCGGCTCAGCTTCCCGCTCCACCGAAATGAAAGGGAAAATTCGTTGCCGGCAACGTAATCAGATCGAAAATCGGGTTGTCTACATACACAGGCGTAGACATAGCCCGAGCCCGGATGCAAGTGAAAACGACATCAGAAGGGGGGTGGGGAGCACGACTAACCCCGTTTCCAGGCTCACGCACACAGCCGCACACCGTGTAGATGACAACGCATCCCTAGCCAGACGTCTGTGTGCTCGCCCCGTTTCAAGGTCGACCGGGCCACGCTAGAGAGGGAGAGATACACACCCCCACCGAAAGTGCAAGCGAAATGTGCGAGAGAAAATCAATGTTGCACGGAGGGGGGAAAGTGGGGGCACTGAAAAACTAGGTGAACCGTTTCGGACGCCCGGTCCGGGCTACGTGCGACGCTTGGCGATGGTGGCCAGGCGTCTGCCGTCCGCTAAAATTGCAATCACGAACTGGCCAGAGGACGCTTTTGCAGACGCAAAAAACCTTTGTACATGTAACGGGGCTTATTAAGTATTCGCCACCGAAATTCTAGGCAAGACTAGGTTTTTGATACAGACAAATGGATTCCAGACACGTTCATCCTTTGTGAATTGGTAGGCTGTTGCTTATGCGGTCCAGTATTACAAAAGCTTTATATAATCTCTTAGTAGAGGCTTTAACACATTACGTAGACATAAGTAACAACATTTGACTAAAAAACTTAATAAAGTTCCCAGTTATGGATAGTAGACATTTACTTATGCCTTTTCAAACTGTATCGTTTCTTTCACATCCCTGCGCGTTTTATTAGTAACAAAACTGATTCACTATTTAATGAAAAGTATTAAAGCGGACTAAGCCTTTCGTGGAGTGTTCATTTAAAATAGAAACAGTATTAATAAGCAGCGAACACGCGACACAGACCCGGCTTATAAAGTATATTAATTTTAGTTAAAACTTTGTAATTTTTCCTAGTTTCTGTACACATTTATCAAGTTTACTTCAGTAGGCTTTGTAAAATTAGCGGCGACATCGTTCATCAAGAACGTGGTCGGGCGAAATAAACTTATAAAATACTTGCTTACTGAATAACTGCTAGTTGAAAGAACTTTAGTGGATAAATTATCAGAAAACTTGCTATAAGAGGTTTGTTTCAGTATGAAACTTTTTTGCGTAGGATCTACAAAAGATTCGTAGGTGCACATTTTGGCAACATTTGCCTTAGTTACCCGAAAAGATAGTATCAATAAATTAGCTTTTGTAAAGACCTAAACCTAAAACGATAATGTTCTTTCAAACTAATCGATGTGCGCAAACGCTCCAGCGAACACTTAGGAAACTCAACGAAAATTCCAATAACCGATGCACACCCCAAGTCATTATCTAATCTGTCAAGGTAAATCTACCCCAGAGCGACCCCCAAGCGATGCAATTAACGGACACATTGCATACTCCCCTAAAGGGTTAAAAATTTGTGCCTCCAGTAACCATGCAACACATAACCCGGGGGAGTTATGGGGTGGCTTTTGTTTTACGTATAATGCACTCAAGTATAGCTTGGGGGGGAAGCCTTGCGGTATTAACTCCCCCACCCC